>JARBWK010000015.1:43218606-43721106 GCA_030556195.1 Anolis apletophallus | reverse complement strand
GAAGCGGGCCCGGATTAAGACCTTTTTGCGCCCTAGGCCACACTTTGGAATTACGCCCCCTTTCACGCGCCGCCACTCGTGCCCCGCCCACGGAGGGGGCGTGCTCGGGCCGGAGGGAGTGCACTCCTCCTCCCTCCCTCCTTCTGAGGACACACCAAGTTGACCCAGCGGCAGCTGCTCGGCGCCCTTCCACGCGGCGCAGCTGCCGCTACCTTTGGGGCAATTCGCCGTGGTCTCAGAAGGAGGGAGGGAGGAGGAGTGCAGCCTGAGTGACGTCACCCCCTCCGGGGTGCGGCCCGAGTGATGTCGCTCGGGCCCCGCCCCCGGAGGGAGCAATGTCGCTCGGGCCCTGCCCCCAGAGGGAGTGACATCGCTCAGGCTGCACTCCTCCTCCCTCCCTCCCTCCTCCTTCTTTTTTTTTTTAAAACCATCTTTATTAAGAGTTTTACATTATATAAGAAAAATATAAAGAGAATTATACAGACAAACAACGTGTGGTCGTTCCCCAGTGTTGTTTCCACTGGGAACGTGGAAGAAAAATAAAAGTCCATGGAAGAAAGGGATAGAAAGAGTGGTAAAGTAAAAAGAGTGATGCAAAGAAAGCTGTGTGCTGGACAAGTGAAGGTTTGGCGTTGTTCCTTTTTCTTGCTTCACGACTTCCACGGTCAGTTCGTCCTTCCTTAGCTCTGAAACAGTTAAGATCTTTTGCCGGCTCTATCTATGTACGAAAAAGAGCATGTTTTATCCCAACCAAACATTTACTACAGAGAATATATCTGGGTTTTCTATCCGCGCTTTGCTACTTGCCTAACTATTCTTTTTGTGTATCACCTGCCCTTATCTCTAATTTGTATTCTACCCGCCTTTTACCCTAAGTTCTATATTCTTTTCCTTTCTAAAATACTCTGTTAGTCCCGACCAGTCCCATTTGTTGTTTCTAGGTTCTTTTTTTCCCCTCTCTTAATACATCGGTCAAGGCTTCCATCTGAACCACATCAACTACCTTGAGGAGCCATTCCTCCATTGTGGGTTCTTCCTGGGACTTCCAATACTTAGCGTATATCATCCTGGCCGCCGTGATAGTCAAGTTCAGGATTCTTTTATCTTTAGAGTCCCACCCGGCTCTAAATTCCCAATAGTAACACTTCCGGGGTTCTCGGCAAGTCCCTCTTCAGTAATTTTTTTCCGTTCGAGGTGGACCTTCCTCCAGAATCTATCAGCCTTAGGGCAGAGCCACCACAAGTGGAAATAAGTGCCAGCATTTTTTGCTTTACAATTCCAGCAATCTGGGCTGGAATTTCTGTATATTTTGGCTAATTTGTTTGGGGTCAGATACCACCTGTATATCATTTTCATCCAGTTTTCTCTGTAGCTGTGACAGTAGGAAACATCGACATTATTTTTCCAAATATATCTCCAAGTATCTTCTTTTATCTTAAATCCCAAATTTCTTGTCCATTGTTTTTTATAGCTCTCCTCCCCCTTGTTCTCGGTATGCCACTTTAGCAGTACCTTATAGAGTCTTCCCACTTTTTTCTGTTTGTTATCAAATATTATCTCCTCTATCTCATTTTTTTCCTCCTCGAACCCTTTCCTCTCATCTTCTTTAAACTTTTCTCTTAACTGTAGGTAGGAGAACCAGTCTATCTCCTCCTCCCCTTTAATTTGTGACTTATCTTTCAAGACATACTTGTTGCCATTCCATCTTACGGTATCATTATATGTCACCCATTTCCTACTGTCCAGCTGTCGCAATCTGAATGCCTCTGATGGTGAGATCCACATTGGGGTTTTCGATCCAAAATTTATTTTATGTTTGCTCCATGTCCTAAGCAGAGTCTTTCTAATGCAATGATTGTTGAAATTGGCTTCTGCCTTTAGTTTGTTATAATGTAGATATCCATGGAAACCGAATTTTAGATCGAATCCTTCTAGATCTAATAACCTTTCGTTCTTGAGTCTGCACCACTCCCCGATCCAATTTAGACAATTAGCCTCGAAGTAAATCTTTAGATTTGGAAGGGCTGTTCCTCCTCTCTCCTTTGTTTGCTGTAGCACTTTCCATTTTACCCTTGGTTTTTTTCCACCCCATACAAATTTGGATAGGTCCTTATCCCATAAATTAAATTGTGTATCTTTCTTAATTATGGGGAGTGTTGCGAATAAGAAATTTATTTTGGGCAGCACCATCATTTTCACTGATGCCACCCTCCCCAAGAACGACAGGTTTAGTTTAGACCAGTTGTGCAGATCTCTTCTTATTTCCTCCCACTTCGTTCCATAATTATTTTTGTAAAGTTTTGAATTTTTGGGGGTCAGGGTCACCCCAAGGTATTTAACCTTATTTGTTATTCTCATGCCCGTCCTTCTTTCCAAGTCTTGTTTGGCCTCTTCCGTCATATTTTTCACCAAAATTTGTGTTTTTTCTTTATTTACCTTCAATCCGGCCACTGCCCCAAATTCCTCTATTTTGCCTATCCACTGCATGATGTGGTCCTTCGGGTTTTCTACGATTAGTACGAGATCATCTGCGAAGGCGAGTACTTCTATTGAGTTTTTCTTTATCTTTGCTCCCTTAAGATTTGCATCTTTTCTTATCTCCTCTAGTAGGGTTTCCTCTAGTAGGGTTTCTGAGGACATGCCGAGTTGTCCCAGCGGCAGCTGCTCGACGCCCTTCCACGCGGCGCCCCATTCGCGCAGCTGCCGCTGCCTTTGGAAAAACACGCCGTGGTCTCAGAAGGGGGGAGTGAGGAGGAGTGCAACCCAAGCAACGTCACTCCCTCCGGGGGCGGGGCCTGAGTGATGTCGCTGGGACAACTCGGCGTGAGTCATCGCCATGTCTTTTTTGGCCTTGATCTGGCGCCCCCCTCGGCTTACGCCCATAGGCCACGGCCTTGTTGGCCTAATGGATAATCCGGGCTTGAGGGGAAGGAAGGGTGGTTGGAAAGATAGAAGGATGCAGGGAAGGTAAGACCGAAAGAAGAATGGATGGGCGGATAGAAGGAAGAAAAGAAGAAAAGATAGAAGGAAGGATGAAAGATAGAAGGAAGGAAGAAAAGAAAGAGTACAGACAGATATTAATTGATATAAATCCATAGGTAGATAAATAGGAAGCGATGGTCAAGAGACGGATTGAGAGTGGAGATAGAGAGATAGACATGGACTGCATATGATAGACAGAAAGGAAGAGACGGGAGAGAAGACGGGTAGATTAGTCCAAACTGTCCGTGGTCAACACTCTCCAGCCATTCCTTCCATGTTGGAGGAAGGTTCGTTGTGTCCATATTGCCTCCATTGTCTCTCTGTCTTCATCACCTTCAGCCGGGGAGCAGGATGGTGTCCTCGGCCAAGGCGGCGGTGCCCACGGTGGGGGACCAGGCGGCCGCCATGCAGCTCAGCCAATGCGCCAAGAACCTGGCCACCAGCCTGGCAGAGCTGCGCACCGCCTCCCAGAAGGTAGGCCTTGGGGGTGGCGCCATAGGGATCAGGTGGGCTTTCTGTTAGAGACGCGCAGTATCGTGAGGCATGACTTGGCCGATGTGCCGCCCTCTCTCTCCGTGCGCAGGCACACGAAGCCTGTGGCCCCATGGAAATCGACTCCGCCTTGAGCACCGTCCAGACCCTCAAGAACGAGCTCCAGGACGCCAAGATGGCCGCCATGGAGGGGCAGCTGAAGCCGCTTCCGGGGGAAACGGTACATGGAATATATTAATGATATAATGATATATCAGTCGCCCTTTTGGAATAAATACCGTACATACTCAAATATAAGCCGACCCAAATATGAGCCAAAGTACCTAACTTTACCACAAAAAACATGGAAAACGTATTGACTTGAGTATAAGCCGAGGGTGGAAAATGTTAATATTTTCAAATTCTCTGCAGCGTATGTTTGATATTGTGAAGCTTCTTAGATAAACCAGGACGCTGAGTCGGGAGTTCAAAATAAAACAATTCTTTACTCACAAAACAAATCCACTTCACTTCTCAGCACAATCTCTTCGAGAGCACCACCCAAGGTTAGATAACAAGGCTTTATACAAAACGCCGAGGGAGGTTAGTCCAGGTGTCCTTCGTCACTTCCCACTCTACATAACACTTAAAGATATACATACACAAATTAACATTTCATTACTATGGTACACTCTATCAATTCCAACAATTCCCCTCTGAAATGTTAATTTCTCATTCCACACTGTTTATGTATTTATCTGAGCATGTCTGGACACATTACTTTCATTTGCTTTCTTAGTTCTTCATGTTTAGAAACAGCTAAAGGCTTTGTCATAATATCTGCTACATTGAACTCAGTAGGACAATACTCTAATTGTATTATTTCTTCATCGATCATTTGTTTTACTATGTGATACTTCACCCCTATGTATTTGGTTCTATTTTTCAAATTTTCGGTTTCAGTCATGGCTATACACGCTTGCGAATCTTCTTTAATTGTTATAGGAGTTTTACATTGTTCTTGTACATCATCCATTAATTGTTGCAACCATTGAATTTCACTTATTGATTTTGATAAAGCAGAATATTCCGATTCTGTAGTACTACGTGATACACAATTCTGTTTACGTGAACGCCATATCAACATGTTGCCAGCATACTTGACTATTATCCCTGTCACGGATCTACATTCTTGTTCAGTAGCAAAAGAACTATCTGCAAAACATTCAATGTCCTCATCATTGTTATCAAAAACTAAACAATAATCAATTGTACCTTTAAGATATCGTATCACTCTTTTGAGTGCAACCCAATCTATATCTCTGGGTTTGGCTACTCTTCTACTCAAATAACTAACTGCATAGCTGATATCAGGCCTGGTATTATTTGCTATATACATCAGACTTCCAATTGCAGAGTGATAGACATCAGTTCTTTCAAAAAATTGTTGAGATTCCTGACTCACATAATCCACTACCAAGGGTGGATACAATCTTGGCATCTGTGAGTCCACATTTAGTAATTAATTGTTCTATTTTCTCTTTTTGAATCAAAATTATTTTACCAGTCTCAGTTTTATTTACTTCTAGTCCCACATACTTTTTAAGAGTTCCTAAATCTTTTATCTTAAATGTTCCCTCTAATTCTTTTTGTACTTTGGTGATTTTATCTAGATTTTTAGCAATACAACAAACGTCATCAACATAAAGAAGAAGACCAACCCAATCGTCTTTACTACCTCTTGTGTATACACATGCATCTGCAATACTTCTTCTGAACCCGAGTCGACAAAACTGTTCATGTACGCATAGATTCCAGCATCTTGCCGATTGTCGTAGCCCATATATTGCTTTTTTGAGAAGACAAACTTTACTATTAGATCTGAAACCTGGTGCTTGCTCCATGTAAATTTCTTCTCCTAACTCAGCATTAAGATACGCGGTTTCGAAATCAAAGTGTCTGAGTTCTAATTGACGTTTGGCTGCTAGTGTGAGCATTAATCTTAAACTTTCTGGCCTAGCAGTTGGGGCAAATGTCTTATCATAATTCTCAAATTTGACCTGAGTGTATCCTTTCGCTACTAATCTAGCTTTATGTTTATAAGTACCATCAGGCAGTATTTTTCTTTTATAAACCCATCTACAATCCACCACTTTTTGGTTTTTTGGTCTCTCTACTACAACAAACACTTTTTGTTGCATCATAGACATGTATTCAGTATCCATGGCTGTTAGCCATTCAGCTGCATCCATACTTTTGGTAGCTTGAGTATAATTCTGGGCTCACTTTCTAACATCAAATTTGTTGTAGTTTGATATACCATGGGATCACCATACCTATCCGGAGGCTTCCTAACCCTTTTACTCCTTCTCAACGTTATTCTCTCTGAACCACTTCATTCTTCTTCATTGTCTTTAGGCTTGCCTTTCTTTTTCCTATCCCTAAGCCTGGAGCATTGGTGAAGGAACATTTAACATATCGCTATCTGATAGTGAATCTTCCTCAATATTGACATGGGCGTCTTCAGTAGTCTCAATTTTCTGCCCAATATGTATGAAAACATCTTTGTTACAATGTAACCTTTCCCATCCACTATGGGTTTCAAAACTTGCACTTCTGGAAAATACTATTTTTCCTCTACCTGCATAAAAACGATATTTATTCCCTCGTATCCAAGAAAACGCAATTTTTGATATTTTTGTTGACCTTTACATCTTTGTTGAGCAGGAATAAGTACATATGCATATTGTCCAAAAATTCTCAGATGTTCTAGTCTGGGAGATCTACCATACAATGAAAAATACGGTGTTTGTTCTATGGCAGAACACCACACACGATTAAGAACATAGTTGGCAGTGGAGACTGCCTCTCCCCATAAGTTATCCGGGGCTTCTGCATCCTGTAACATACATTCTTTCATAGTATTAATTATGCCAATACGTCTTTCAGCTAAACCATTTTTCGGCTGGGTTGTACGGTTGGTAGTATTATGCCGTATTCAGTTTCTTTTAGCCAATTCTGGAAAACATGTCCACAAAATTCACCCCCTCTATCCGAAACCAAAGAAGACACTTTATAAGGGAAAGATCGTTCTATCATACGCACACACTGTTGAAACACTGTGAACACATCACTCTTGTTTTTAAGATTGTATACAAAACCATATCTAGAAAAATGATCAACTATTACAAAAAAGTACTTAGCCCCATCTTCACTCTCTGGAAAGGGCCCGGCTAGATCAGCATGAACAATCTCAAAAGGTCTACTAGTCTCTCTCTTGCTTCAATTTGGCTCGATGATCTGTCTCCATGTTCATTGCCTCTGTGGTAATAGCCTCTTCTTCCTCTGCCTCTAGACCTCTGCGTCTTAACCTTGCATTCTCTGGCCAGGTGTTCCCTTGAATTGCAAATAAAACACCTCCTTGTAGTAGCAACTCCACGCACACTCCCAAGGACAGGGTCAGCTTCTTCCAGCAATGGTTTTTGCCGAAACTCCCCCTCAAAAGGGCTTTCTCCTCTCTGTTCTCTTTCAAAGACAAGCCTGTCTTCTTCTTCAAGTATTCTTGAACAAACAAGGTCTAGTGTAAGATCTCGGGCACGCACAGTCTGTAGAGAATGTAGCACATGGTCCCAATCAGCAGACAAACTCGACATTAATATGTAAGCTTGATTCTCAGCAGTAATTTCCACACCTCTAGACTGGCATTCTACAAACAGTTCCTTCATCTTCTTTATATGACTCCGCACATCTCCACCATCCTCCAACTTGGCCCGGTACAAGCGTTTAGTCAGATCATCTTTCCAAGTACAGTCTCACGTTGATGCACAGCCCTTAAAGCATTCCAGGCATCTTCAGCAGTCTGCAAGCCTCTAACATGTATTAATTGATCTGGCATCAGACAGAGGACAATAGTAGACAAACCTCTTTGTATCTTCTCATCATCTTCTTCTGCACCCAGGATGGTATTCAATAATCCTTCACGTGTCAACAAATGTCTCATATACATAGACCATTGCGGATAATTAGAATCAGATAACTTCTCAATCACAGTGAGGGATTGTTTGAAGCCATTTCTCTCTCACTCAGAAGATCTCCTTTTCTCGGATTCACAGCCCAGCCTCTGTATTTCAACACAATTTACTCACAGCAGACTTCTGGCGATCTTCTTCCCATCAAGGCTCATCATGGATTTATGGCTGTTCTCTATTTAGTGAGTGGATTGTACCCAGTCAGTTTCCCCTTTGGAAGATCTTCGGTTGCACCCGAAATTCAGCCCAGCTATTTTCCTATAGCCTCCGGCAATCTCCCCTCTGATCTGGCTACTCACAAGACTCAGTGGCTTTATGGCTTCACACCCCAGTTCCGACGGCGAACATCCCCGGAGTGGAGTGTGTGGGCCTGGCATGGGATCTTGGTGAGAGCGTGGCCTTCCTGCTGGTGTACCGTGCACCCAACGCACCGACAGGAAGTCTACCTAAGCTGCTGGGGGTGGTTGCGGAGTGGGCTTTGAGGTTCCCTAAGCTTATTGTCTTGGGGGACATCAATGTCCACGCCGACACCACCTCCCCGTCGACAGCAGCCATGGACCTAGTGTCCACCATGGAGGCGCTAGGACTCTCACTGTGCAGGACCGGCCCCACACACCAAGCCGGACACACATTAGATCTGATCTTCGCAGCCGGAATTCAGGTGACCCTAACCTCCGTTATGGAGGTTCCATGGTCGGATCACAGTGTCCTGGAAGTCCGATTGATTGTAGCCCCCCCTCCCGGTAAGGGTGCCGAACCCATTTTGGTTCGCCCGAAGAGACTTATGGAACCCATTAGGTTCCTGAATGCTCTAAGGGATTGGGAACTCCCCTGCGACTCGGTCGATGGGCTAGTGGAATCCTGGAACACCAGTCTTGCCGCTGCCCTAGACGAGATCGCCCCCAGGCGCTCTCTCATTCCCCGTAGTAATCGCTCGCCATGGTACACCGAGGAGCTGCGGGCGATGAAACGGAGGAGGAGAGACAGCTAGAGGACGTGTGGCGGAGTCTCCGTGACGAAGCATCGAAATCGGCTTATAAGCTGTTTAAGGAGGCTTATGAGCGAGCTATCAAGGAGGCGAAAAAAGTCTATTATGCCTCCATGATAGAGTCAGCCAGTTCACGCCCAGCCCAACTTTTTAGAATAATTCGATCAATGACAACAATTCCAACTGTCCCAAATGATAGGGGTTTGGCTCCAACAGCTGAGGCTTTCCAGAACTATTTTACTGACAAGATTTCGAAGCTCCGCCGGGACATTCCAGCCACGGTTGATACAGTTAGCGAGCTCGAGACTCCGCCGCCACTCGGCGGGTCCACCTTCACCCGTTTCCAAAAGCTGGACGCAGCAGCTGTTGATAAGTTACTGACTGCAGCTAGGCCAACTACTTGCTCCCTCGATCCGTGCCCCTCCTGGCTTATTAGATCTTGCCGGGAGGGGTTACGTGACCCCCCTGGGCACGATCATAAATAGCTCCCTTGAGCAAGGAGTCTTCCCGGGGATTGAAAGAGGCCATGGTAAGACCGCTGCTGAAGAAGCCGAATTTAGATCCTTCGGCTCCCTCCAATTACAGGCCTGTGTCCAACTTGCCCTTTTTGGGCAAAGTAATTGAGAGGGCAGCAGCGGATCAGCTGCAGCAGTTCTTAGATGACACAGCTGGACTTGATCCCTACCAGTCCGGCTTCCGTATTGGGCATGGGACGGAGACCGTGCTTGTCGCCATTACAGACCAACCGCGCCGCCAGCTGGACCGGGTGGATCAGCCCTGCTCGTTCTGTTAGATCTGACAGCAGCGTTTGATACGGTAGACCACGCACTGTTGACCCACCGTTTAGCCAGCGCCGGAGTTGGGGACCCGCTCTTCAATGGGTGGCCTCCTTCCTCCGGGGCCGGGGACGTGTGGAGGGGGGCGGGGAGGTCTCCGGGAGAGCCCCACTTAATTGTGGGGTCCCCCAGGGGGCTATCCTCTCCCCCTTATTATTCAACGTTTACATGCGCCCCTGGCCCAGCTGGCCCGCGACTTTGGTCTGGAGTGTTATCAGTATGCGGATGACACCCAGCTTCTGCTGAGAATGGACGGCAGGCCGGACACCGTACCCGATTGTTTCCACCGATGCCTGGAGGCCGTGACCGGTTGGCTGCGTGCCAGCTGGCTGAAGGTGAACCCGTCGAAGACGGAGATCCTGTGGCCCGGTCGCCCCGGGCTGGGTGGGTGCCGGTTGCCTACCCTGGATGGCGAGCAGCTTAGCCCGTCATCTTCGGTTAAGAGCTTAGGTGTTCAGTTGGACTCCCTGCTGACCATGGAGCCCCAGGTCTCCGCTGTCTGCAGGGGGTCCTTCTATCACCTGCGACAGGCTAGGCGACTGGCACCCTACCTGTCCGGGAATTACCTGGCGACGGTAATCCAAGCGACGGTCATCTCGAGACTAGACTACTGTAACGCCCTCTACGTTGGCCTTCCCCTGTCGACACTCCGGAAACTCAAGCTAGTGCAGAATGCCGCCGCTCGCTTGCTGACGGGTTCGTCAGTAAGGGAGCATATTACGCCCATTCTCCGGCAACTGCACTGGCTTCCTATTGAGTACCGGTTGTCTTCAAGGTGTTGGTACTGACCTGTCAGGCCCTTTACGGCCTAGGGCCTGCGTACCTGAGGGACCGCCTTACCCCGTATTTGCCCCCGAGATCACTGCGGTCAGACGAACAGAATCTGCTGGCCATTCCATCTGTCCGCTCCTGCCACCTATCCGCGACTCGACGGAGAGCTTTCTCAGCGGCAGCTCCAGTGCTGTGGAACTCTTTGCCGGACAGTGTTCGAGCCATTTCGGAACTAGTCCCTTTTAGAAGGGCTTGTAAGACCGCCCTTTTTGGACTAGCGTTCAATTAAACCCAAACGGATAGTATACTGTATACTCTCTGTATTCCCTGCACCTCGTGATATGTTGAATTGTTTTAACCTGTTTTTATGTTTATTGTAGGGCTACATGTCTGCGACATGCTGCCCATGTGTATTTTTATTGTTATCCGCCCCGAGCCTGTAGGGAGGAGCGGAATACAAAACTGAAGAAATAAATAAATAAATAAATAAATCTTCAGGGTCCCAGCACGCCCCGCTGTGCAGATATCTCTGCTTCTTCACTGGAAACACACCGTCTCCCTCTAGCAGTAAAAACCTCTTCTGCAGCAGCTCCGATTCAGCCTTGCGTCCTTTCCAAAAACTTTAAGCTTCAAAACAAACTTTATCAAACTTTCTCCTTGGCAGAGGGCCCATAACCACTGTTAGCATTTTAATTCTCTGCAGCGTATGTTTGATATTGTGAAGCTTCTTAGATAAACCAGGACGCTGAGTCGGGAGTTCAAAATAAAACAATTCTTTACTCACAAAACAAATCCACTTCACTTCTCAGCACAATCTCTTCGAGAGCACTCATAAAATTCCCAACTCCACCTTAAAAGGAAAAACACAGCGGCAAGCGGAAGAACTTAGGACACTTGAAGTTTCTTGTTGCAAAGGTTGACTTCAGTTCTTTAATGTTGTAAAATTCATAAAGTATAGTCCAGTCAGCAAATATATCCACTACAAGATAAATTCTCTTGCATGGCAGTGCAAAAACACAAACATAGATACAGGAGGTTTTGTTTGCTCACGCTCCGAGACTCACAGATCCTTCTGCTACAGTAGTTTGCATCCATGAAGTGGTTCTCAGAGAAAAACAAAACTACCACAAAACAGTAACAGGATAAACAGAGTCTTCAGTTTTCTTTGTCATTAGCCTTGGCAAAGATATCAGCGTGTCTTTTCAAACAAACTCTTTCTCCTCCTCCTTATCAGCCAAACGCTCGGCCAGACTTTCTTCTTCTTCAATCCCCCCACACATTTAGCACAGCAGAGAGATTTTATAGCAACCAGGAAACCACTCCCCAAACACAGCTCAGCACACAGCTGATTAATTGACTACTCCACAGTGGAAATCTACTCAGATACTACAACAGGTATAAACTGTTCACTTAACTCTTTATTTCCAACACATACACAAATTAACATTTCATTACTATGGTACACTCTATCAATTCCAACAGAAAATGCAGCAGCTACGGGTCAATTTCAATCTAAAAATAGATACCAATAAAATTACATTAATTGAGGCATCCATAGGTTTTTGAATATTTACATAAAACTGTAATTTAAGATAAGACTCCCCAACTCTGATTAAACCAATATTCTAAGCTTCTTCAATGTACATGTGCTTACGTGTCCTTCCAATAATAATATAGAGAGTAAAATAATAAATGTTATAATAATAATAGATTTTTTTGTGTCAGAGTACAATAATAGAAATGTAATAATAACAATAAATAAAAATAAATGTAATAATAACAACAATAATAAAGTAAAATAATAAATGTAATATTTTTTTTCATGTCGGAGCACAATAATGGAAATGTGATAATAACAGTAATGATATCGTATATGCGACCACTTGCTGGTCTGGTCCGAAGCTTTGGGCTGGAATGTTATCAGTATGCTGACGACACCCAGCTCGTTCTGAAAATGGAAGGCTGGCCGGACTCCGTACCCTCTTGTTTCCAACAGTGCCGTGAAGCCGTTGCTGGTTGGCTGCGTGCCAGCAGATTGAGGGCGAATCCAGCAAAGACGGAGATGCTGTGGCTGGGCCGCCCAGTTGGTGGGGAGGTCCGACTGCCTGGCTTGGATGGCGAGCCTTGGGGTCGTTTTTGACCAGTTGCTGTCGATGGAGGCCCAGATTCCCACCGTCAGCAAAACCGCCTTTTTCCATCTGCGGCAAGCTAGGCGTCTGGCCCCCTACCTATCCAGAGATGACCTGGCCACGGTGCTCCAAGCCACGGTCATCTCGAGACTGGACTACTGTAACGCCCTTTCCATTGGTCTGCCCTTGTCAGTGATCCGGAAACTCAAGCTCGTCCAGAATGCCGCTGCCCGACTTCTCTCTGGGGCCCCAGTGAGATGCCAGATAACACCCATCCTCCAGCAGCTCCATTGGCTTCCGGTCGAGCACCGGATCACCTTCAAGGTGATGGTGTTAACCTTCATGCCTTGCATGGTCTGGGGTACCGTGTTTCCCCGAAAGTAAGACAGCGTCTTACTTTCTTTTGACCCCCAAAATCCCCACTACGGCTTACTTTGGGGTACGGCTTACATTAGCCGACGGTACCTGCCGTACCCCGAAAGTAACCCTTTCCCCTTGGCCGCCTCCTCCTCGGTCCCGCCTCCTCCTCGGTCCCGTCTCCTCCTCCGCCTCCCTCCGCCGCCGCCTCCCCCGTTTGCCACCTCCCCCGCTTACCGCCGCCGCCTGCCGCCGCCTGCCGCCGCCACCGCTTACCGCCCGCCACCGCTTACCGCCGCCACCGCTTACCGCCGCCACCGCTTACCGCCGCCGTTTCCGCCGCCTACCTACGCCGCACAGCCAGCCCACGCCTGCGCCAGGGCGCCGACGTCAGCGCGCCAGGAGCGCCGACATCAGCGCGCCAGGAGCGCCCTCGTCAGCGTGCTCGGGTCCTACTGCCCATGCGCATGGGCAGTAGGACCCGAGCGCACTCCTGACGTAGGGCGCTCTGGCGCGCTGACGCCGGGCGCTCCTGGCGCGCTGACGTTGGCGCCCTGGCGCAGGCGTGTGGCCGGCTGTGGCGCGTGGCAAGCGGCGGTGGCGGCAGCAAGCGGTGGCGGCGGTAGGCGGCGGCGGCGGTAAGCGGCGGCTAAGAGGCGGTAAGCGGCGGCGGGCGGCGGCGGCGGGCGGCGGCAAGCGGGCGGAGGGGGAGGCGGCGGGGGGGGAGGCGGAGGGAAGGAGGAGGAGGAGGCGGGACCGAGGAGGAGGCGGGACTGAGTGATGCGGCGGCCGGGGTACGTCTTATTTTCGAGTACGGCTTACATTAGCCGACCCCTGACACCCCCGATACGTCTTACAATCGGGGTGTCATACTTTCGGGGAAACACGGTAGCTGTATCTGAGGGACCGTCTCTTCCCCTACCAACCCCAAAGATCACTCCGTCCCGAACTAATGAACCTCCTTGAAGTACCGACCTTCAAAGTAATCTGTCTCACATCGACCCGGTGCAGAGCCTTTTCTGTAGTGGTGCCGTCAATCTGGGACACTCTTCCTAGCGATGTACGGGCCGTGCAGGGCCTTCTCTCCTTCCGCAAGGCCCGCAAGACTCACCTTTCCCGGCTAGCCTTGGATTGCTAGGCCGGAAATCTTTCTTTAAGCTAGTTTAATATGTTTGCTTTTACCTCTGTGTGTTTTTACTTGACTATAAGCCGCTCCGAGCCCCCGGGCAGGCCCGGATTACCCATAAGGCCAGACTAGGCCATGGCCTTGGGCGGCAGGTTTTGGGGGGCAGCGGATTCAGCCCCCCGAAAACATAATTTTTTTAAAAAAAAAAAACCGCCCCCTCGCAGCGCTCTCCCCCGCCCTCTCCGAGAGAGTCATCATACCTCGGGAGAGGGCGGGAGAGCGCTAGGCGAGGGGCGGGAGGAGGGAATGGCACCCTCCGCGCCTGGGCCGCCCCTTGCAAAGGAAGGAGGCGACGAGGAGGAGGAAAGGAAGCTCCGTCCCGCCGGCGGGCATGCATGCATGCGCACGCATGTCCGCCAGCGGGCTTCCCTTCCTCCTCCTCCTTGCAAAGGAAGGAGGCGGCCCAGGCGGCCAGGAGGAGGGCGGGACTTCCCTTCCTCCTCGCGCCCTCCTTCCGTTCGCGGGAGGAGGAGGAGGCGGCCGGTGCCGTGCGGCTTCGGTCGCCTCCTCCCGCGACCGAAAGGAAAGCGCGAGGTGGACGGAAGCCGCGGGGCCGGAGCCGTGCGGCTTCCGTCCACCTCCTCGGGCCCTCCTTCCGGTCGCGGGAGGAGGAGGCGACAGAAGCCGCACGTCACCGGCCGCCGCCTCCTCCTCCCGCGAACGGAAGTAGGGCGTGAGGAGGCAATGGAAGTCGCACGGCTTCCCGCGCCCTGGGGGGTGTGGCTTCCCGCGCCTTGGGGGGGGCGGCGCGGGGCGTCTTGGCCTCGGGCGGCCGAAGATGCTAATCTGGGCCTGCCCCCCAGGGAGTGGCCGCATACAAGTCCAAATAATAAATAAATAAGATAATAAATTTAATAATAACAATGATATTATTACAACAATAATAATAGATTTTTTTTCATATCGGAGCACAATAATGGAAATGTAATAATAACAGTAATAATATCATAAAATAATAAATATAATAACAATAAGTAGAGTAAAATATTAAATGCAATAATAACAATAAATAGAGTAAAATATTAAATGTAATAACAATAATAAAGTAAAATAATGAATGTAATAATAATACAGTAAAATAATAAATGTAATAAAAAATAATAATGATAACAGAGGAAAATACTAAATAACCTTGACTTGAGTATAAGCCGAGGGTGACTATTTCAGCCTAAAAAAAGGGCTGAAAAACTAGGCTTATACTTGAGTATATACAGTAAATATTTCATAATGTTTATGATGGAAGACTTAGTCGCCCCTCGACATTTGCTTGCTTTAAGGGCACAGGGCCCCATAAAAGGGGGGAAACCACAAATTTTAAAGATCCTATATTTTTTTAACCTGAAAGAAACTCTTTCTCGGGATCGCTATGGCCTCCAGCGTCATTCTGTACTAGTTGAGCATACTAGTTGATTCACCTTGGAGGACCGTAACGTTTCTCGATAGACGTCTGCCTGACCACATTGACCATTGAATGCACTATTACCATTTGTTTTCCCCCCTCGTTCAGCTTGAAAAATGCGCTCAGGACCTCGGCAGTACCTCCAAGGCAGTGGGTTCCTCCATGGCACAATTGCTGACCTGTGCGGCGCAAGGCAACGAACACTACACAGGTGTGTGTATTACACTTATGTCACCACATTTGAAAAAAACGTTTTGTTCATGGTTTGAAAGTGTTGCTTCCTGTTTAGTTGGGCGATCCTGACTTTGAAGGCCATTGTTCTACTCCAGAAACGTGGTTTTTGTGCCACAAGCGAGGTTGAATTGAAACTTTTTCAGGGTGTCCCATGAAAACAAAGTTTTTGCAATTTAATCGACTCCATGTTTTTAGGATAGAACCAATTAGGAAATGATGTTTGTTTATTTATTTACTTATTTACCATATTTATATACCGCCCCTCTCGGCCCGAAGGCAACTCGAGGCGGTTTACAGCCGGCGGTCAATGCCCCCCAACAACATAAAATACAGTTGAAAATATTACATATAATATAAACCAGGGCTGCCCAGGAAGTCGATCACGATCGACCAGTCGATCCCGGGACCAAAGGAGGTCAATCCCAGGATGGGGCGCTTCTCAGAGGGGGCGGAGCCAGGCCGCGCCAAGCCCCGCCCCCTCTCTGGCTTCGGCACTCCCAGCAGCTCCCAAGCCTGGAGAAGCTGCTGGGGGCTCCAAAGCCAGAGGGGAGGGGGCAGGGCTTGGTGTGGCCTGGCTCCGCCCTCTCTGGCTTCCACTCTACCAGCAGCTTCTCCAGGCTTGAGGATGGCAATGCCAAGCCAGCCTTGTGCTAGCTATGCCACCACTGGCTTGGCACTGCTATCCTCAAGCCTGGAGAAGCTGCTGGGACCTCCAAAGCCGGAAAGGAGGGGGTGGGGGTTGGCGCGGCCTGGCTCCGCCCCCTCTGGTGTCCGCTCTACCAGCAGCTTCTCCAGGCTTGAGGAAGGCGATGCCAAGCCAGTGGTGGCATAGCTAGCACAAGGCTGGCTTGCCACTGCCATCGTCAAGCCTGGAGAAGCTGCTGGGAGCTCCAAAGCCGGAGGGGGCAGGGCTTGGCGCGGCCTGGCTCCGCCCCCTCTGGCTTCCACTCTTCCAGCAGCTACTCCAGGCTTGAGTAGGGCAGGGCTAGCAGTGGTGGCATAGCTAGCACAAGGCTGGCTTGCCACTGCCATCGTCATGCCTGGGGAAGCTGCTGGGAGCTCCAAAGCTGGAGGGGCAGGGCTTGGCGCGACCTCGCCCCTCTGGCTTCACTTACCAGCAGCTTCTCCAGGCTTGAGGATGGCAATGTCAAGCCAGCCTTGTGCTAGCTATGCCTCCACTGGCTTGGCACTGCCACCCTCAAGCCTGGAGAAGCTGCTGGGAGCTCCAAAGCCCGAGGGGCGGGGTTTGGCGCACCTGAGCCTGCCTCTCTGGCTTCTCCTACCAGCAGCTTCTCCAGGCTTGAGGATGGCAAGGCCACGCCCGCCTTGTGCTAGCTATGCCTCCACTGGCTTGGCACTGCCATCCTCAAGTCTGGAGAAGCTGCTGGGAGCTCCAAAGCCAGAGGGGGCGGGGCTTGGCGCGGCCTGGCTCTGCCCTCTTCTGGCTGCTGGTAGAGTGGAAGCCAGAGAGGGGCGGAGCCAGGCTGCGCCAAGCCCCGCCCCCTCCCCTCTCCAGCCTTGAGAAGGTAGGTAGATCTTTCTGACTTGGTTTTATTATATGTAGCTCGTATGATGAAAAAGTGTGGGCACCCCAGATATAAACCATAAAAAAGCAATACAATAATAAAAACCATAAAAACACACGTCCTCAGCGTCTCATCACTGAAATCATTTTTCCGTTGCGTCGTCCAATCATTCCATGGATCTCAATTAGTCTGCGTCTGCAAATGCCTGCTCCTTCAAGGCTGGAGGGAGGACTGACCGAGGAGGGAAAGCGCCTCAGAGAGCGGCAGCGGTGGCGAAAAAACCCGCGAACAGCAAAAATACCGCTATGTATATTTTAAATTAATATTTTTCGAAAACCGCAAAACAGTGAGTCCGCTAAAAGCAAACCGCGAAGTAGCGAGGGAACACTGTATTCTTATTCTCACGCCTCCTTTTTGTCCTTGTGCAGGGGTGGCGGCACGTGAGACGGCGCAGGCGCTGAAGAGCCTGGCACAGGCGGCACGGGGGGTGTCGGCCTCCACGGGGGACCCCCCTGCGGCTCACGCCATGCTGGACTCGGCCCGGGACGTGATGGAGGGCTCCGCCGTCCTCATCCAGGAGGCCAAGCAGGCTCTGGGCGCCCCTGGAGACGCTGACAGGCAGCAGAGGCTGGCACAGGTCAGCAAGCGGGGGAGCCACCGGGGAGGGGGGGCCGGCCACCTGCCCATCCAGTTTCAGTCCCCGCTGAAGAACACCGGGCTCATGTAGGAAGAAACACCTCTCAGGCTATGTCTCCTATCTCTCCACTCCATAGATATCAATGTAACGATTTCAAATTAATATCTATCTATCTATTTATCTATCTATTTATCTATCTATTTATCTATCTATTTATCTATCTATCTATTTATCTATCTATTTATCTATCTATTTATCTATCTATTTATCTATTTATCTATCTATCTATTTATCTATCTATTTATCTATCTATCTATCTATCTATCTATCTATCTATCTATCTATTTATCTATCTATCTATCTATCTATCTATCTATCTATCTATCTATCTATTTATCTATCTATCTATCTATTTATCTATCTATTTATCTATCTATTTATCTATCTATCTATCTATCTATCTATCTATCTATTTATCTATCTATCTATTATCTATCTATCTATCTATCTATCTATCTATCTATCTATCTATCTATCTATCTATTTATCTATCTATCTATCTATCTATCTATCTATCTATCTATCTATCTATCTATCTATCTATCTATCTATCTATCTATCTATCTATTTATCTATCTATCTATTTATCTATCTATCTATCTATCTATCTATTTATCTATCTATCTATTATCTATCTATTTATCTATCTATCTATTTATCTATCTATCTATCTATCTATCTATCTATCTATCTATCTATCTATCTATCTATCTATTATCTATCTATCTATCTATCTATTTATCTATCTATCTATCTATTTATCTATCTATCTATTTATCTATCTATCTATCTATCTATCTATCTATCTATTTATCTATCTATCTTATCTATCTATCTATCTATCTATCTATCTATCTATTTATCTATCTATCTATTATCTATTTATCTATCTATCTATCTATCTATCTATTTATCTATCTATCTATCTATTTATCTATCTATCTATCTATCTATCTATCTATCTATCTATCTATCTATCTATTTATCTATCTATCTATCTATCTATCTATCTATCTATCATTATCTATATTATCTATTCTCCTATTAATCATCTATCTGATCTATCTATCCATCCATACATTCATCTATCTATCTATCTATCTATCTATCTATCTATTTATCTATCTTATCAACATCAATCTATATATCTATCTGTTTCTCTATTGATCTCCAATTAACATTCATCTATCAATCTATCAATTTATCTATCTTATTTCAAGTTCTTATCTGTCTGTCTATCTATCTCAGTCCATAGCTATTTATGTCTATCTCTTCCCTATCTATATATCTATCTCTAATTAATATGTATGTATGTATTTGTTCCCAGGCCCTATCCACCCATCCACCCATCCATCTATGTCTATCTCGCATCTATCTATCTATCTCCAATTAACATCTGTCCCCTCCTCTCTTCAGTCCATAGCTATCTATCTCTTTATTTATCTCATGATCCATGTCTATCTCAGGCCCGGATCACCCATAAGGCCACACTAGGCCACGATTTTCGGGCGCTTCTGCGCCTGCGCGCCATCCACGGCCACCCTGCGCTCCCCCCCTTTGCTGCACTCCTCTTTGGCTCCTCCCTCCCTCCTCAGGCTACGCTAAGACTCCCAGAGGCCTCAGCATGGCTTGAGGAAGGAGGGAGGAGGAGGAAGCTTCCCTTCCTCCTCCTCCGCAACGCGCCCGGCTTCGCGTCCCGGAGGAGGAGGAGGAAGGAAGGGAAGGCTCGGCCCAGGGGGTGGGGCTTCCCCCCGCCTCCTCCGCGACGCGCCCGGCTTCCTTAAGTCAAGGAAGGGGGGTGCGCGGGGGGGGGGGTGCGGTAGAGTTTGGTTTGGGGGCATAATTCCAAAGTGTGGCCTAGGGCGCCAAAATTGGTTAATCCGGGCCTGGTCTATCTATTTCAAGTCCATACCTGTCTATCTGTCTCACGATCCTCAGTCCATAACGAACTAACTAGGTAGCTATCTCCAGTCTCTATTTCTAATTCATATCTATTGATGAATCATCAATCCATCTATTGATCTGGCTCCAGTCCATACCTCTCTACCTCTCTTATCTAACTGCCCACAGGCATACTGTTGGCCCTCCACATTGGTTCAGTGAGAGACTCGGGATCCGTGTGAAAGTGGGAGAATGGCAAATGACAGGGGCCACGCTCTCAAGGCCCCGTACGTGCTCCAGGATGACTGTGTCCAGCTTCTTCTCCAAAGAATGGAGATTCATGGGCACTCAGAGAGTCCTAGAGCCGTATTCTCCCTTGGAGCACGCCGGTCTCTCTGTGGCCTCCCACCGGCCTCTGTGTCCTTGCAGGTGGCCAAAGCCGTCTCCCATTCACTGAACAACTGCGTGAACTGCCTTCCCGGCCAGAAGGACGTGGACGTGGCCTTGAAGAGCATTGGCGAGTCCAGCAAGAAGCTGTTGGTGGAATCGGTAAGCGGTTTGAGCGCCTATGATCACCGTGGGAAGAGAGGTTTCTTGCCATGGGATGGACAGGCGGTGTTCTCTTTTTTGTTGGAACTCAACCACATCCCGCACAAGGTTATAGTCCTCACCAGTTCCGGTTGCTGGGCCGGGGTCTGTTGGTATTGGGGATGAGAGGTTGCTTGGGCCTGAGGGAGGATCAGAAGAGAGCATGCAAGGAGCGGAAACAACTCGTTGGGAAGGGAGTAGGTTCCAGACCTTAATAATAAAGATATCATTTCCAACGTCAGACTTGTATATTTCTATATTATAGTCTTCCAAGTCGCAAGGCATCAACACAATAACACAATATCTATTAAGGAAAACATTAAAGGTGGGCCACGCATGCAGCTAGGCCTGGTTCAGTCCCGTAGCGTTGAAACATTCAAAATAATTACAATGAATTTATGTAGCAAATACACTACCGTTCAAAAGTTTGGGGTCACCCAAACAATTTTGTGTTTTCCATGAAAATTCACACTTATTCACCACCATGCGTTGTGAAATGAATAGAAAATAGAGTCAAGACATTGACAAGGTTAGAAATAATGATTTTTGTTTGAAATAACATTGTTTTTACATCAAACTTTGCTTTCGTCAAAGAATCCTCCTTTTGCAGCAATGACAGCATTGCACACCTTTGGCATTCTGGCTGTTGATTTGTTGAGGTAAGCTTGAGAAATTGCACCCCACCCTTCTAGAAGCATCTCCCACAAGTGGGATGGGTTGGATGGGCACGGCTGGCGGACCATACGGTCAAGCTGCTCCCACAACAGCTCAATGGGGTTCAGATCTGGTGACTGCGCTGGCCACTCCATTACCGATAGAATACCAGCTGCCTGCTTCTTCTGTAAATAGTTCATGCACAATTTGGAGGTGTGTTTAGGGTCATTGTCCTGTGGTAGGATGAAATTGGCTCCAACCAAGCGCTGCCCACTGGGTATGGCATGGCGTTGCAAAATGGAGTGATAGCCTTCCTTATTCAGAATCCCTTTCACCCTGTACAAATCTCCCACCTTACCAGCACCAAAGCAACCCCAGACCATCACATTACCTCCACCATGCTTCACAGATGGCGTCAGGCATGCTTCCAGCATCTTTTCATTTGTTCTGCGTCTCACAAACGTTCTTCTTTGTGATCCAAACACCTCAAACTTGGATTCATCCGTCCACAACACTTTTTTCCAGTCTTCCTCTGTCCAATGTCTGTGTTCTTTTGCCCATCCTAATCTTTTTCTTTTATTGGCCGGTCTCAGATATGGCTTTTTCTTTGCCACTCTGCCCTGAAGGCCAAAATCCCACAGCCGCCTCTTCACTGTAGATGTTGACACTGGTGTTTGGCGGGTACTATTTAATGAAGATGCCAGTTGGGTCCCTGTGAGGCGTCTGTTTCTCAAACTAGAGACTCTAATGTGCTTATCTTCTTGCTTAGTTGTGCAACCCGGCCTCCCACTTCTTTTTCTACTCTGCTTAGAGCCTGTTTGTGCTGTCCTCTGAAGGGAGTAGTACACACCGTTGTAGGAAATCTTCAATTTCTTAGCAATTTCTCGCATGGAATAGCCTTCATTTCTAAGTACAAGAATAGACTGTCGGGTTTCAGATGACAGTTCTCTTTTTCTGGCCATTTTGAGCGTTCTATTGACCCCACAAATGTGATGCTCCAGAAGCTCAATCTGCTCACAGGAAGGTCAGTTTTGTAGCTTCTGTAACGAGCTAGACTGTTTTCAGATGTCTGAACATGATTGCACAAGGGTTTTCTAATCATCAATTAGCCTTCTGAGCCAATGAGCAAACACATTGTACCATTAGAACACTGCAGTGATAGTTGCTGGAAATGGGCCTCTAGACACCTATGTAGATCTTGCACCAAAAACCAGACATTTGCAGCTAGAATAGTCATTTACCACATTAGCAATGTATAGAGTGTATTTGTTTAAAGTTAGGACTAGTTTAAAGTGATCTTCATTGAAAAGTACAGTGCTTTTCCATCAAAAATAAGGACATCTCAATGTGACCCCAAACTTTTGAATGGTAGTGTATATGCGCAAGATACACTGTAATCAAAATAAATGAACGGTCCCCAAGATATAGCTCAGTTTGGTGGGTGGCGCTGTGTGTGAAGGACCCAGCGCGTGATGCGGAAGCAGCAAAAGATACGCCTTGTTTACCTTGTGCAATTATAATCCGGGGTTTTGGGGGTGTTAGATGCTGTGTGCCTTAGGTGAGTCAATGAGGTTCCTACCCGCCACGCCCTGATGAAGTGTGGATTACACACGAAACGGCCCAAATAATTGGCGCCTGAAGATATCGTAAGACGTCGGCGCGGCTTCGACCCCCTTCCATGGAGGCCGGAGCCGTTTAAGCCATACAGTCGCTGTGCGAAAGCTCCGCATTCATTGGATTACAAATAGTGCTATGCAGCACTTGGGAGATTTGAGCTCCAAACCACTTCAGTAGGAACCTCATTGACTCACCTAAGGCACACAGCATCTACGCCCGCAATAATATAACATTTTATTTGTAAGCCGCTCTGAAGCCCCTTCGGGGGAGAAGGGCGGCATATAAATGTCGTAATTAATTAATTAATTAATATCAGATATTTACATTGCAATACATAACAAATACAAAATTACAACAATACAAAAATTACAACAATACAAAATTACAGTTATGAAGTAGTAACAAAAATAATGTTATGGTTGGGGGTCACCACAACATAAGGAACTGTACTAACGGGGTTGCGGCATTAGGAAGGTGGAGAAACATTGCTCTACTGCTGCACTCAGGAAATTTCAGACCTGCTAAACTGCTACGGTACTGCTGATTTATATCTTAATTACTTTTTTGATATTATCCCAGTACTTTTGATGAGGCCTGTGGTGAAGTCATATTTATTTGTTACAGGTTGTAAATGGAGTTGATATTTGTGTATGTGTATATATGTTGTAAGGGTAGAACTTCACTAACCCTAGAGGGTTAACGGTAATATTGTCTGGCAGAGCTTCCAAGAACCTCTGTTACCATGGAAACTGGAGGCGGAGCCTGCAGATGGCTTTAGAATCCTCAGATTCAAATATTTTCAGTTGGTAGCTAACTGAAAACGCAGAAGGGTGTGTGAGAGAATTAGGGAGTCTGTTTAGCCAGCTTTCAGCGTGGTTTAAAAGACTCTGGATTTATTCTAAGCCTGACTGTACTCTGGGAAAAGGGTAGTAGTGGAGGTGTGTAGACTGCTAGAAAAGCAGTGGCTGTTAATGACCAGCAGAGTGTGTGTAAACTGCAGAGTTATTAGTTTTAGGAGTGCAGTAGCTTTGGGTTAGACTGTATCTCCATAGTTAGCATCTTGTAACCTTAAGAAAATACCTCTGAGTAGATTGTAACCACCCAAGCTCTTGAACTCTTGAAACCTCCAAGCTCGAAACACTGTTTAAATAAACTTGATAGTTCTTTGTTAAAAACATCTATTCTGGTGATTCTTTCTCCCACAAGCCTCAAAAACACTGCTTTCTTAGTGGGTAGCCAAACACAGTAGATAAATGGTGGCAGCAAGTAAAAATTAGAGTAATCCTTACATATTGTCGTGGCATTGGTAGTATATTCTGCCCTGTCACAGCCCTGAGTTCAAAGCCTCCCCAGCCCTGAGTTCGAAGCCTCCCATTCTCTCTTCACTTAAGACACGAATTCGAATTCAGATCCTCACATAAATTGAAATCATCACATAATTGGTGGCAGTAAAAAAATAGTATCATCGCAAATTGGAGGCAGCGGTGGGATATAAGAGAAAGCCTGCCCTGCCACAGCTGGAAATCTAGTTTAAATCAACATATCCCAACATGTTCAGCTGCTTCATTACAAGGCCTTTGCTGTGTGTTTCTTCCTCTCTTTCTTGGAGTTGCTGAAGCTGCTTTGCTCTACTGCTATGTTCAAGAAGCTTCTGGCCTGCTAAACTGCTGCTGCTAATTTACATCTTAAATCCCTTCTTGAGATTATTATCCCAGAAATTTTGACGGGGCCTTTGCCATGTGTCCCTTCCTTCCTCTCTTTCTCGGCAGCTCCCTCCGAGCTCCAAGTCCTTCCAGGAAGCGCAGAGCGAGCTCAACCAGGCGGCGGCCGACCTGAACCAGTCGGCAGGAGAGGTCGTGCACGCCACACGGGGCCAGAGCGGGGAGCTGGCCGCCGCCTCAGGAAAGTTCAGCGAAGACTTCGACGAGTTCTTGGACGCCGGGATCGAGATGGCCGGGCAGGCCCAGGTGGGAAGCAGTGCCCCAAACTGGGGGGAAGGTCTCCGTGGGAAATATGCCTTGTTGACTCAACTTTTGGGGCTAAATAACCCCAAAATGGGGGTGCGCATTAGATCTGCGTCATATCATGGTGATCATCTCATTGCTAAGCCAAAGAGGAAGCTGCTTCAGGGAAGCCCCTCTTTGAGAGACATCATCTCTAATTTAATGGCTCAGTGTTATATGACCCTGGGATTTGTAGTTTGGGGAGGCATGAGCCTTCTTTGGCAGAAGAGTCTTAAGTATAGTTGCAAAACTATACTTCCAAAATGAAATATTTACTCAAGTCTCCTGCGCCATTGAATCTAATGTGCACCTCCATTTTCAAAACACCATTTCCAAGAAGGGCTTGGAAATGGCGACGCGCCTTAGATTTGATGGCGCATGAGACCATACATCCAATCCCGCCTCTGCTTTGTGCTTTGCAGACGAAGGAGGACCAGATCCAGGTGATTGGGAACCTCAAGAACATCTCCATGGCCTCCTCCAAGCTGCTCTTAGCCGCCAAGTCGCTCTCGGTGGACCCCGGCGCCCCCAACGCCAAGAACCTTCTTGCAGCCGCAGCCAGGTGAGTTGGGTTGTTTACTTGTTTGTTTATTTCTTTGGCTTTTCCTCCCATGTGTTCGGGTTGGATATGGCTCTGGTATCGTCCAAGGCACCAAAGGCCAGCCTTCATGCCTGTGTTGTCTGTTTTCCTTCTGTGTATTTCAATCCATATTTATACGTGCATTTTGATATATGTATTTGACATAATGTTTTACATTGTATACTAATGCTTTTATGTTCAGCCACTTTGAGTCCCCTTTGGGGAGATAAAGTGGGATATCAACAAATAAATAACATTTACAATGATGTGTTTTAAGTATGTTGGGCCCCTCCACAAACTAAAAAGAGGCAATGAAGAAAAAAAACAAGAACAACAACAATAATTATAATGGGTGAATGTTCCTGTTGTTGTTGTTGTTGTTGTTGTTGTTGGAGAATGATATGATGATAATGATTTTATTTATTTTTTATGTATTTATACTTCAAATTTCTAGACCGCCACTCCACGGGGGGCTCGGAGCGGTTTGCAGAATTGTAGAATCAACACAGTATAAGTAAACAAAATTAGCATACAAACAAAATACAATACAATTTAACAACACAATAATTTACCATTAACCCTCATAGGGTCTAAGGGAGGGATTCGTCATAGCTAGGAAGGGATTTCTCTCCCTAGCTTCCGTAGCATCAGGGTATTTTGCTTTAATTTTGGGGCTATGGGAGCCTGATCTGACCCTGCTCCCAAACCCCAGAGGGTCCTGGACCTGTATTTCTTATTTTTGCTCCTCTCCAGTACACCACCAGGATTGGTCCTAGGGCTGTCCTTGTTTCCAACGCTCACCCCAGAGTTTATGGGGTTAGCCCGATGTCCTTGGCGGCCCTCTGGGTTGCCTCTGTTCAAAGAGGGGGACTTCGTCTCCTTAGGAACGCCAGTCACTTGAGTATTTGTTAGCTCCGGACTCTCCACTGGTGGACTGGAAGTCAGGTGGTTCTTCAGTTTCCTCTTCCAGCTTCTCTTCCGGCACCTGCGGACTTGTCCCTTCCGGTCTAGATCCAAGGAAGAAGAGGAAGACCGCCTCCCCTCAGCGTCCTCAAGGCCATCCGCCATTTTGCTCCCCCCCCCGTGTTTCTGCCATCAGGAAACCACGACGTCGGGGACGGGGCCTCTGGGCACAGGCCAGGATCTCCATAATGTCCAACGGTACCTGGTCTCTCCAGGGGCACTCCGTCGGTACGAGGCGGCTGGGCTGGCCGGCGCTTGTCTTGACCGGCCATGGACCTCCAGTCGCTGCATCTGAACTCAGATCAGGATTGTGCGCATCAGAGGGGCAACACGCCTCACAGAGATCCGCCGTCAAGGCTGAGAGTCCAGGTCTAGCT
Organism: Anolis apletophallus; assembly: GCA_030556195.1. Lineage (NCBI taxonomy): Eukaryota > Metazoa > Chordata > Lepidosauria > Squamata > Anolidae > Anolis > Anolis apletophallus. The sequence continues at coordinate 43,694,839 of JARBWK010000015.1, read as the reverse complement.
GTGGGCTCCCCAGCCTTCAGGCTCAGTTCCCGCTCCGTGTCCGCCTCCTCAGCGACCCTCCTGGCAGTATGATGATGATGATTGGAGCATTCTCCGATTATAATTATCTGTTATTATTGGAGAATGGTCCAGTGATGATCATGGTGATGATGATTAGACCATTTATTATTATTATTATTATTATAGGAGAATGGTCCAATATTATGATGATGACGACAATTAGATTATTATCTATATATATAAAAAGAGAGAGTCCGTTTTTGACGCTTATGCACGGACACACCATAACACCCAGACCCTCAAAACCCACCCCACACATTTCAACGAACCAACACCAACAATCGTGGCACAAAAATACACCAAAACATACCTCCGAAGACCCCTAAAACCGCCCCCCCAAAAAACCCCATGGAAACCTATGGAGGCATCCGGAACCCTAAAAAACTACAAACAAAATGGCGCTAAAACCACTTCCTGTCCCGCAAAAAACACTCCCCCGGAAGTTGTCCCTCACAAAAACCAAACCCGCCAGGAAACACATACCTCACACACTAACAGGAAGTTCATAGCCTTCTCGCTCTCCTCCGCTGCTCCTCTTCCGCTCCCAGCAGAGGAGGGGAAGGGAGAGGGACCGTGCGGGCCCCTTTCACAGGAGGAGGTGGAGGACGTGGGCCCGACCACAGCAACGTTCTCCAACGCAGCACTCCCTGCGAAGGTCACTCTTCGGCCCACCCAGTGGCAGGGAAGTAACGAAGGGGGAGCGATGACGGTGGCGCCATGGCCGTTCTTCCGGCCCCTTTGCGCTCTCCTCTGCCGCCTCCGTGCTGCTCCCTGACGAGGAGGACGAAAGGGGGCCCCGTGCGATCTCTCTCCCTTCGCCCTTTCTCCTGGGAGCGGAAAAGAGGCGCCAGAGGAGAGCGCACCCTTCGACAGGGAAGCGACGCAGAGGGAGCGATACCGGCGGCGCCCTGGCTGCCTCTTCCACCCCCTTCTCGCTCTCCTCCACCGCCTCCCTTCCACTCCTAGAAGATGAGGGGAAGGGAGAGAGATCGCACGGGGCCCCCTTTCGTCCTCCTCTTCAGGAAGCACCATGTAACCGGCGGAGGAGAACGCAAAGGGCCCCGTAGAGCGGCCATGGCGCCGCCGCCATTGCCCCCCCTTCGCCACTTCCCTGCCACAGGGTGGGCCAAAGAGCGACCTTCGCAGGGAGGAGGGCAAATATACACACATACACATATATACACAAACCCATACATTCACACCCAAACCCACAGACACACAAACACCCCCACATACACACAGACACAAATACAAACACACACACAAATATTAAACACACATACAGCCATACCTACACACAAGCATACACATATATATACACACACAACACACATATCATTTCAAACCCTTCCATACTTTTCCACATCTACTACATAGGGCACAGCATCGCGTGCCGGGTTCAGCTAGTTATTATTATTATTATTGGAGAAGAGTCCAATTATGATTACTATTAGACATTATTAGTATTATTATTGGATAATTGTCTGATGATGATGATGTTTGGACCATTCTCCAGTTGTTGTTATCATCATCATCATCATTATTACCGGGGAATGGTCCAACCCTCACGTTTCTCGGAAGCAATAAACCCAACAAGAAGAATTCAAATGAGAATTTTCGACACTTACTCGGCACGCAAATTCCATCAATTTGTGTACAAAACAGCATTTTCAGTGCTGAAAATTGTATCCCAGTGGTCTTCAAATCGTTTGAATAGGTAGTGAATTCATTTGGGGTTTTGGTCCAAACTCTGAAGGAACTGTCCAAGTGTCCAAGTGTCTGGATCTATTTTGGTTTGGTTTACAACAGTATTTAGAAGTACAATATTGAATAGAAGAGTTGCAGACGAATGAGGAATATTTTTGTAGTTTGGCGCAAAAAATCCAAGCTGTTGTTTTGTGCAGAAAACAACCTTTCCAAAATAGAAAATTGTATGCAGAAATATTATTCTCTTTTAGGGCTGTGACGGAGAGCATCAATCAGCTCATCACTCTGTGTACACAGCAAGCCCCAGGACAAAAGGAGTGCGACAATGCTCTCCGAGAGCTGGAGGTATTATTATTATTATTATTATTATATTTTTATTATGTTTACTACTGTACTCTGCTTTCCTCCCAGGACTGGGACACAAAGCAACTCACAATCTTAAAAACCATACCATTATTTAGGCCAGTGTTTCCCAACCAGTGTGCCGTGGCACACTAGTGTGCCGTGATTGATCATCAGGTGTGCCGTGGGAAATGGGAACCTCCACTCCCCTTTCTTCCCCCTCCTGCCGAACACTTTTTCTTCTCCACTCGGGCTCCCTTCTTCCCAGCCTCGCTCTGCTCGCTTTGCCTCGCTTTGCTCACGCTGCCACTTCTGCCGCCATTTTGATCAGAGGGGGCAGCGTAAGCGTGTTCAGGAGGGGAGAGGGAGGGAGGAAGATGTGGGGCGAGTCTGCGCAGTAGCGCCCGCATGGGTTATGTCTTCCTCCCTCCCCCCTCCTCTCCTGAACACGCTCACGCTGCCCCCTCGGATCAAAATGGCAGCAGAAGCAGCAGTGTAGAAGAAAGGGACCTTAAAGTGGTGAGCCTCCTTCCAACATTGTGATTCTGGATAGAAAACAAACAACAACATAACGTAACATTGTTTGAGTCCACAGTGCTCTCTGGGTGTAGGTGAACTACAACTTCCAAACTCAAGGTCAATTCCCAAGCAAACCCTTTCAGTACTTTCTGTTGGTAATGAGAGTTCAATATGCCAAGTTTGGTTCAATTCCATTGTTGCAAGAGTTCAGGATGCTCTTTGATTGTGTGTTAACTATAAATCCCAGAAACTCTTAACTCCCAAATGTCAAGGTCTATTTTCCCCAAACTCCATCTGTGTTCACATTTGGGCATACTGCGTATTCATGCCAAGTTTGGTCCTGATCCAACATTGTTTGAGTCCACAGTGCTCTCTGGATGTAGGTGAACTACAACTCCAAAACTCAAGGTCAATGCCCACCAAACTCTTATAGTATTTTCTCTTGGTCATGGGAGTTCTGTGTGGGAAGTTTGTGTCTTTCTGCCATTCCTGCCAGGATATCTATGTTGTGTTCATTGAAACAGGCCCAGGTTTCACACTGAGTGTATAAATACATTCAAAAACATATTAACTATATGTATTACTGTGTTAGAGTGTCATTTTGTGTCATTTTGGTTGATGGTGTGCCCCAGGATTTGGTAAATGTAAAAAATGTGCCGTGGCTCAAAAAAGGTTGAAAAACACTGATTTAGGCTATTTAAAAACAATTCCTATTTTGCCAGGTCCTTCAGGGCAACTCTATAGTAGCTTCCATAGATTCTAATGGAGGACTAACCTATTTTGTCAGATCTGGGCAGCAAAATCACACATGTTACATATAGGTATCAGTATATTGATAATGATAATGATCTATTATTCTTTTTAGACAGTGAAAGAGATGCTGGAAAACCCCAACGAACCCGTGAGCGACCTCTCCTATTTCGACTGTATCGAAGGCGTCATGGAAAACTCCAAGGTACTCATTTCCTTCCTGTTTTTGCAAGTTCCTCTTCTCAATGGGCAATCCCATGGACATCGTACTTTTTTCCCCATTCTGCACAAAAAAACCCACTAAATTTTGCACAAAAACATCCTTGTTTATTCCCACAATAACTTCGCCCAGTACGGTATAAAATACATCAAAAATAGAAATAATATGTACTGGTTATTATTGTTATTATTTGCGCGAATTAATGTTCCCCCTCCTTTCCTCAGGTTCTCGGGGAAGCCATGGCTGGGATTTCGCAGAATGCCAAAACGGGCGACCTCCCTGCCTTTGGCGAATGCGTTGGCGTGGCTTCCAAGGCCCTTTGCGGGCTCACCGAAGCTGCCGCACAGGTGAGTCCCGAGGTTTTCCTTTAGGTTTATTTACATCCGTCTCCTCCTCTTCTTCCTTCTTATCCTCCTTCTCCCCCTTTTTTCTTCCTGTTTCTGTTTACTTCCTCTCTGTATAATCTTCCTCTTCCTGTTCCTGTTCTTCCTCCTCCTTCTTTTCCTCTTTTTCCTCTTCCTCCTCCTTTTCCTCTTATTTTTTTCCTTGTTACTCCACCTCATCACCTTCCCTTCTTCTTCCTCATCATTTTGTCTCTCATCTTCCTCTTCTGCTTCTTCCTCATCTTGTTCTTGCTGCTCCTGTTCTTCCTCTTCCTCCTCTTCTTCCTTTTTCTCCTCTTTCTCTTGTTTATCTATTTGTTGGCTTTATTGGCCACCACTCCCAGCCGGCTCGGGGCGGCTCACATCAAGCACCACAATTAAACAACAAATCTACAACAGCAATAAAACCACAAGGAGAAAACAGTTCCTAAGAGATAACACAAGTCTTAAGAGGTAGCACATTACAACTCAAAGGCCTGCCGGAATAGGACCGACTTGCAGGCCTTCCGAAAAGCCAACGGATTACACAAGGCCCGACCCTCCGGAGGTAGTGCGTTCCAGAGAACTGGGGCGATGATGGAGAACGCCCTTCTCCGTGTTGAAGTTAGGTGGTATTGTTTGACATTGGGCACGGCTAGAAGATTCCATCTTCGGATCTAAGTGTTCTCGTGGGACAGTATGGGGTGAGGCGGTCCCTCAGGTACGCTGGCCCCAGACCATACAAGGCCTTGAAAGTCAAGACTAGCACTTTGAAGGTGATCCGGTGCTCAATAGGAAGCCAGTGCAGTTCCCGCAGAATTGGTGTCATGTGGCAGCTCACAGGAGCTCCTGCGAGCAACAGAGCTGCGGCGTTCTGCACCAGCTTGAGTTTCCGGGTCACCGACAGAGGCAGGCCGATGTAGAGAGCGTTACAGTAGTCTAACCTTGAGATGACCGTGGCTTGGATCACCGTGGCCAAGTCGTGTCAAGACAAGTAAGAGGCCAGTCTCCTGGCCTGGCGAAGATGGAAAAACTCTATATAACAGGTGGGGACCGTGTTTAAACAAAGCCTAAAGAACACAATAGAACTGAATGGAAATAATCACTGTACAGTTAATAATCACAAACGTGTAGACTTTATATATCAAGAGTAAATATCATAATGACATCAATGTGGGATGTAGTATACATACAAATAAACATAAGAGTCATAACACGGCCAACACACTCTCAGGAGGGAAGAAGAATAGTCTCTGAAACCCTGAAGTTGAGATTCAGTCCCTGAAAAGGACAAGTAAATAAGAGAACGTCCCAAATGATAATGTCCACAGGGGCAGAAACAACTCAGTGGTAATGCTCACTGTAGGGTTGTAACTCACACGTGGAGGCCTCCGAGCAGTGAGAGTGGTTGGGGAGGTCGGAGCAGTCCAGTATGCCGTGCCTGTAGTAGTGAACAAACACGGAGCCGGCTGTTCGGGCAGAAAAGCCGCTGTAGAATCGCGCACTGTTCCTGGAAATCCAGGCAGGGAACAGTCGTGTATGTAAACAAACCACAATGGGCCCGCATTTTGTGGCCCCCTGAGGAACCCCACAATTCAAAGGGGAGCTCTCGGAGACCACCTCGCCCCTCCAATTCAAGGCTGTCCCCCTCAGCCCGGCCCCGGCAAGACAGTGAGTCAAAAGATCGTAATCGACAGTATCAAACGCTGCTGTGAGGTCCGATAACACAAGCAGCGCTGATCCACCTTGGTCCAGCTGGCAACGTAGCTGATCTTGTTCCTTGTGATACTGCAAATCATCACCTCCTCCTGATAAAAATGTATAATATCACAAAGGATTACAACGTCACCCACTTCAGAGGGAAATCTGCTACAAAACAGGAGCTTTTTTGTTGAGTTCCAGGGCCAGAGAAGCAGGTGGCGGAAAAGAAGTAATGTCAAGTTTTTATACATTGTAACAGTATTCTCAATTTGCTTCTAACATGATAAATAAAATAAATAAATGCCTCATCGTCTTCATCCTCTGCGTCTTCTCTCTCTTCTTCTCCTTCCTCCTCTTTCTCTTCATCTTTGTCATCTTTCTCTTCTTCATCTCGTCCTGCGTCTTCTTCATTATCTTCCTCTTACTATTGTTCCTGTTCTTCTTCCTCCTCCTTTTCTTCTTCTTCTCCTTGTTCCTCGACCTCATCGTTTCCCCCTCTTCTTCATTGTCTTAATAATAATAACATAAACATTTTAGAGAACAATAGAAGAAGACGTTAAGAGGTTTCCAATGCCCCTGTTCTTGTGCCCTTGCCCATATCTTCGTTACACAAATTATATGGTAAACAATAACAATACTAATTGTTCCCTGTGTAGGCGGCGTTCCTGGTGGGGGTCTCGGACCCCAACAGCCAGGCGGGCCAGCAGGGCCTGGTGGACCCCATCCAATTCGCCCGGGCCAACCAAGCCATCCAAATGGCCTGCCAGAACCTGGTCGACCCGGCCAGCAGCCCCTCCCAGGTGAGCCCGTCTTTGTTTATTTGTATACATACCAACACAACAACAACTTAAAAATACTTTTTTTCTAGACTAACCGTCAGCATGAATTTTTAAAACGTATGTCCCGTGTTGCCCTCTCTGCTCTTTGTTTTAATATGTATGTAATAGAAATGAATTTAACACATTTGACCATCCTCTATTGATCCACCGTTTGGCCATGACGGGAGGAGGGGGTCCGCCCTTAAATGGGTGGCCTCCTTTCTCCAGGAACGCCATCACGCAGCGCTGCTAGGAGGCATCCGGAGACGCTTCCTTGGGCCTCCAGACGCCGACTCCTAGCAGCACTGGGCGATGGCATGGCTTGGATGTGCTTCCAGAGGCATGCTGGGAGCAGTAGGAGTCAGGGGACTACTGCTCCCAGCATGCCCCTGGGTGCAAATCCAAAGCACGCCGTCGCCCAGCACTGCCAGGAGTCATCCAGAGACGTTTCCTTGGGCCTCCAGACGCCGACTCCTAGCAGCACTGGAGATGCTTCCTTGGGCCTAGGCAAGCCCAGTAGCCTTCGGAGGAGGTAAGCGGCGAGGGTGGAGGAGGTCCTTGAATGGAGAGCAGCGGGGACACAGTCTTGGAAGGAGGGGGATAGTCTTAAACGCCGAGAATATCCCTAACTCTGTATTTTATCTTTAAAAGTTGGGGGGTCGTCTCATACCCCTGGTCGCCTTGTATTCCGGAATATATGGTACTCACATTTGCATGTTTTCAAACTGAGCCTTTTTCTTTCTGAGCTGATTCCCCCTTTTCCCGGTCTCCTTTGGCAGGTCCTGTCGGCGGCCACCATTGTGGCCAAGCACACCTCGGCCTTGTGCAATGCCTGCCGCATCGCCTCCTCCAAGACGTCCAACCCGGTGGCCAAGAGGCACTTTGTCCAATCAGCCAAAGAGGTGGCCAACAGCACGGCCAACCTGGTCAAGACCATCAAGGTCAGAGGAGGAGGATGGGCATCCCATTCACTGTGCAGATGATGATGATGAAGATACCTTTTATTTATCACCTGCCTCTCCTGATGGGTTCTAGAATCTTTCTTAGCATTTATTTGTCTATTTATATTCCACTTAATATCTCCATACGGAGACTCCGAGTGGTTCACAAAAAAAAAAAACCATTACAATGTACTGATGTAAAACAGTATATTAATATATATTATCAGTAGTAATTATGTTTAATAGATTGGTATTACTATATTACAATATTATTATAATATATTGTATTATTAGTAGCATTATATTATAATATTATAATCAATATGTATATAGGGGTTGAGAAGGGCGGGGTATAAATATTCGAAATAAATAAATAAATAGCACAATATTAGTATTATATATTACTATAATTACACACCGGGAATGTGGCGCAGCTGGCTAAGAGGAATGTGGGCCGGGAAACAGGCGGAGGGATCTCTGGAGGCCGATGGGAAGATGCACCTGATGGAGGCAATGGGGCTCTTGATGTTGTTACATAGTGTAATAGCTGATGTCTACTTAGATCAGTGGTTCTCAACCGTCCTAATGCTGTGACCCCTTAATACAGATCCTCATGTTGTGGTGACCCCCAACCATAACGTTTTCGTTGCTACTTAATAACTGTAATTTTGGTCCTGTTATGAATCATAATGTAAATATCTGATATGCAGGAGGTATTTTTATTCACTGGACCTAATTTGGCAGAAATACCCATTACACATAGATTTTCGTACTGGTGGGATTTGGGGGGGGGCAGGGATTTATTTTGTCATTTGGGAGTTGTAGTTGCTGGGATTTATAGTTTACCTACAATCAAAGAGCATTCTGAACCCCGCCAATGATAGCATTGGGCCAAACTTCCCACACAGAACCCCCATGACCAACAGAAAATACTGTATTTACTTATGGTCTTTGGCGACCCCTCTGACACCCCCTCGTGACCCCTCCAGGGGTCCCGACCCCCAGGCTGAGAAACACTGACTTAGATGTTGTTATTTTCTTTGCTTTATCTCTACTTTTGATTGTTCCTTCCTTACCCAGGCCTTGGATGGCGACTTCTCTGAAGATAACCGCAACAAGTGCCGGATCGCCACCGCGCCGCTCATTGAAGCTGTGGAAAACCTGACTGCTTTCGCATCGAACCCCGAGTTCGTCAGCATCCCGGCCCAGATCAGTGCAGAGGCAAGTGGTAAAACGTGGGGTTCCATGGCCGGGATTCGGACACTTGTTTTCCCGAGCCGGTGGGGTGTGGCTATGCAGAACTAATGCAGCTTGGCCCCACTTTAACTCCTATGGCTCGAGGCTACAGATTCATGGGAGTTGTCATTTGGCAGTAGGGTTGCCACCTGACCCGTATTATACGGGATGTCCCGTATTTTTGCTCTGAATTTGGTGTCCCATATTTTCAGCTCCTGTCCAGGCCCGGATTAACACCTTTTGGCGCCCTAGGCCACAATTTGGAATTACGCCCCCTCTACGACCGGCACTGACAGTTGTTGTTTGGGATCCGGGAAGGGAGGGTGGGGCCCAAGCCGTGTCTGCCCTTCCTTCCTTCCTCGCCCGGGGGCTTGGGGGCCGTGGCTGATTAGGATCCCCGCACCCCAGGGAGGGAGAGTAGTGGGGAGCCTTCCTTCCTTCCTTAGTACCCTTAGCACCCAAAAATCGACTTGGTTTTTAAAAAACTTTTGGGTGGGGGGCGGGGTCTGGTTCTGCGCCCCTTCTTGGCTGCGCCCCTAGGCCGTGGCCTAGGGTGGCCTTGTGGGTAATCCGGGCCTGCTTGACAGGACAGGACAGGTGTCAAGCCTTTTTGGCAGAGAAGGGCATTGTGAAGCTACAACTCCCAGGATCCTGCAGTCTTGAGCCAGGACACTTCAAGAGGAGTGTTGATTTCTTGAAAGCCGCCCTGAGTCCCCTTGGGGAGATAGGCCAGGCTACAAATAAAGTGTGATTATTATTATTATTATTACCTGTACATACTGGTTGAGGTTCCCTCTCTCTTTCTCTCCCCCTTGCAGGGCTCGCATGCGCAGGAGCCCCTCCTGACCTCGGCGCGGACAATGCTGGAGAGCTCCTCCTGGTTGATCCGGACGGCCCGCTCCCTGGCCATCAACCCCAAGGACCCCTCCGCATGGTCTGTCCTGGCGGCACACTCCCACACCGTCTCTGAGGCCATCAAGAGCCTCATCACCTCCATCAGGTCCGATCCTCCGTCCGTTTGTCCGCCTCTCGAGATCCCTCTGCCTGTTTCCCGGTCCCCGTTCCTCTGATTTCCAACCATTCCGGCCAAATAATTTTAAGTAGTTTTTTTTTAATTGCACCATGTTCTGTTTTTGGTTTTAAAGCCTTATTGCTATTTAACTGTGTGGTCCTTATTTTGCAAAGAGTTGATTGCTCTATTCCAGAAACTTCATAGTTTTGTGGCACAAACTAGGTTGAATTTATTTATTTATTATTTACTAGCTGTACCCGGCACGCGTTGCTGTGCCCTATTTAGGAGATACGAGAAAGTTTGAGTATGTAAGGGTTGGAAATAATGTTACTTACGGTCTTGGTGGGGTCATGTAGGCATGAATGGCGCTGGGAAATGTAGTTTTTTTAACTCGTTGTTTTGGGGGCCTTTTAGGTTTTGGGGGGAAAGTTTCTTTGCTACAAACGTACCTTGCTTGAGGCCTATTTCTGTTGGCAAGTTTTGTGTTTCTGCGTTGTAAGGTTTCTCTGTTTCAGGTAGTCTTCACATGACGACTGTTCCTTTATATATATAGATTATTTCGATGTACCGTATATGCTCCCTTCCCTTCCCAAAGATACTCAGGGTGGTTCACACTAGTGAAAAACATAATCACAACATAGTTAAAAACATAATAAAACAGATTGAGGCAAGAGTGGAATTTAACAGCCTTAGAGGTCAAACGCCTGTCTGAAGAGGTTGGTCTTGCAGGCCCTCCGGAAGGCCTGTAGGTCAGTCATTGCCCGAGCCTCCTCTGGGAGGGCGTTCCAAAGGGTAGGCGCTACTAGAGAGAAAGTACGCTGCCGTGTCGAGGACAGGCAGCAAATCTTAAGTGATGGAACCTCCGATAAGATTTGGTCCATGGACCGTAGTGTCCTCTGGGGAATGTGCAGGGAGAGGCGGTCCTTCAGGTACACTGGCCCCAGACCATGCAAGGCCTTGAAGGTTAACACCAGCACTTTGAAGGCAATCCGGTACTCGATGGGGAGACAGTGCAAGCGCTGTAGGACTGGCGTGATGTGGCACGATAGTGCCACACCAGCCAGTAGTCGAGCTGCAGCGTTTTGCACCAGCTTAAGTTTCCAGATTACGGACAGAGGAAGGCCAATGTAAAGGGTGTTACAGTAGTCCAGTCTCGAGATGACCGTGGCCTGGATTACCGTGGCTAGGTCACCACTGGAAAGGTAGGGTTCCAGCCGCCTTGCCTGGCGCAGATGGAAAAACGCTGCTTTGCTCACGGAGGAGACCTGAGCCTCCATCGTCAGCAGAAGGTCCAGTTGGACCCCCAGGCTTTTAACCAGCGCCGACGGGGTGACCACCTCGCCGTCCATTATTGGCAGCTGGAGTTGTCCCCCCCAGCGTGACCCAGCCACAGGACCTCTGTCTTCAAGGGGTTCACCTTCAACCTGCTGGCCCGTAGCCACCCACTCACGGCTTCAAGGCACTGATGGAAATAATCGGGAACAGAGTCCGGCCGGCCTTCCATCCTCAGCACCAGCTGGAGTGTCATCAGTACACTGATGACACTCCAGACCAAAGCTATGCACCAGCTGGGCCAGTGGACGCATGTAGACTCGATGATGAGAGATGCATTGAGAAACTAGAACAAAGTAATAGTAATAGTAATAATAATAATAATAATAATAAACAACTTTATTTGTACCCCGACCCAGGGACAAGGCTCCGGGGCAAAGGGAATGCGACCACTCCATCGACGGGATCAACAAATGCATCAGAGACATAGAACAAGCCTCGCTGGCCGCCGTCAGCCAGAACCTGGCCACTCGAGATGACATCTCCGTCGAGGTAAAGAAAGGCCGTCAAGGGGACTCGGCTTGGGTGGACAAACCACAAGGAAGGAAGGAAGGAAGGAAAGGGGGGGAGACGGTGCAGGATCCCCTATTGGCTTCCCTGGGAGGCATTGCAAAACCTTTGGGTCTCCTTGTGGAGGGGAAAGGCGGGCTGTAAACAAACATAAACATAACAACAACAACAATAGAAATGGTACCTGAGTTTTCTTGAGAAGAGAAAAAGTATATACATAAACATCCATCATAATAATAATAATAATGTTTATTTGAGTCTCCTTGTTCAGAGAAAATGCGGGGAATAAATAAATAATAATAATAACAATAACAATAATATTTGCCGATACATCACAAATGTTGGGAAGTGTGATCCAATATAACAGCCAGCAGAGTGATCTTGTTTGCTGTGTACCAATCCTGTTGTGCTTCAAATAATAATAATAATAATAATAATAATAATAATGTATGTTTATTTGAGTCTCCTTGTGGAGTGAAAAAGCAGGATATACATAAACATATTTATTGTTATTATTAATGTCTATTTGATTCTCTTTGTTCAGAGAAAAAGCAGGTTATTAATATTAATAATAATTATGTCTCTGAGTCTTCTAGGGCAGTGATTTTTCAACCTTTTTTGAGCCGCGGCACATTTTTTGCATTTACAAAACCCTGGGGCACACCACCAACCAAAATGACACAAAATGACACTCTAAATGTCATTTTACTAACGGTCACCCTCCCCTCTCGTGTCGCCGGTGCTTCCACCAAACCCCCCTCCCGCCCCGCCCCCGGGAGGCCCACGCGCAGGAGGCCCGTCACCATCCCGCGGGGGAGGGCTGCGCTGAGTGGCCGAAGCGCACACGGGTTTGGCTGAGCAGGACGAATAGGAATTGAGCACACGGGGTGGCTCCGAGCCTCGGAACAAACTGCGGCGGAGGCCCGCAGTTGTCTCCACCCCCAGCTCTCCTTCCCAAAGGGGTTCAGCCCCCCCATGAGTGCCTCCCCCCCCCACGTCCTTTCGGCTTCCCTGCTGTTGCCTTTGGCCAGATCGGGAGGAACCAAGCTGGGCTGTGGAGCTTGCTCTGCAGCGAACCCGGAGCCCAGCCAGGAGAGGCCAGGAGATGAGGGGTTCCTCCCCTTCCCCGGTGCAGAGGGGCTAGAGGGCAGAAAGCCTCGCCACGAGCTGGGAGTGGGATCGGACGGGGGCAGTTCCCACGTGCTCCTCTTCTCTCTCTTCCTCCTTGCTGCCAGAGGGGAGGAGGGCAGAAGAGCGCCCAGGAAGCAGGAGGAGCCGCAGCCTGGCCAGATAGCCCTTGGCACGCAGAGGGAGGGAAGGAAGGAAGGAAAGGGAAGGAAGGAAGGAAGGAAGGGAAGGAGAGAGAGAGGAGGGAGGGAGGGAGGGAAGTTCTGGACATTGAGGGCTCTCCCTGACTGCAGCCAAGCTGGCTGGCATTGCTGCTTCGGCCAGGAAAGCCTCATTTCCGCTGCCTGAAGTTTCCTGCTAGGCTCTCTCTCTCTCTCTCTCTCTCTCTCTCTCTCCACTGTAATTTCCCACGGCACACCTGATGATCGCTCACGGCACACTGGTTGGGAAACACTGTTCTAGTGGAGAGAAAAATTGGGCTATAAATAAACATAATAATAATCTGAGTCCTTATGGAGAGAAAAAAAACAGGGTAGTAATAATAATAATAATAATAATGGCCACCCAACTCAGATCTGCACACGTTATTCCCTGATACATCACACAATCCTAGACTTCCGGTGGAGAGAAAAAGTGGGGTATAAATAAACATAAATAATAATAATAGTAATCATATAATATGTAATAAACAACCTGTTACATGGTGTTATTATTGTTCTTGAATTCTTGCACAACAATAATAATACATTTAATTTACATTCAATAATAATAAGTTTGAACCCATCATAAACTGTCACGACAGCCTTGCCCTTATGTGTTGTTGTGTCCTCCTTTCTTGCTGACCAGGCCTTGCAGGAGCAGCTGACCTCCGTCGTCCAGGAAATCGGGCACCTCATTGACCCCATTGCTACGGCCGCCCGAGGAGAGGCTGCCCAATTGGGACACAAGGTGAGGACGTGGCCTTTATTGCAACCATAGCGGCGTTTCTTGGCCCGTTCCGTTGGCCACTGGGTTGCGATCCACCTGTGGCGACCCTTTAATGCAGTTCCTCATGTTGTGGTGACCACCAACCATAACATTATTTCCGTTACATCTTCATAACTGTCATGTTGCGAATTGTAATGTAATATCTGATATATTTTCACTTACTGGACCAAATTTGACCCAAATACGCCCAAATTTGAATACTGGGGGGGGGGGGTTGATTTTGTCACTTGGGAGTTGTAGTTGCTGGGATTTATAGTTCACCTACAATCAAAGAGCATTCAGAACTCCACCGATGATTGAACCAAACTTGGCACACAGAACTCCCATGACCAAAAGAAAAGATTGGGAGGGTTTGGTGGGCATTGACCTTGAGTTTGGGAATTGTAGTTCACCTACATCCAGAGAGCACTGTGGACTCAAGCCATGATGGATCTGGACCAAACTTGGCACGGATACTCAGTATGCCCAAATGAGAACATTGGTGGAGTTTGGGGAAAATAGACCTTGACATTTGGGAGTTGCAGTTGCTGGGATGTATAGTTCACCTACAATCAAAGAGCATTCTGAACTCCACCGATAATGGAATTGAACCAAACTTGGCACACAGAACTCCCACAACCAAAAGAAAAGACTGGGAGGGTTTGGTGGGCATTGACCTTGAGTTTGGGAATTGTAGTTCACCTACATCCAGAGAGCACTGTGGACTCAAGCCATGATGGATCTGGACCAAACTTGGCACGGATACTCAGTCTGCTCAAATAAGAACATTGGTGGAGTTTGGGGAAAATAGACCTTGACATTTGGGAGTTGTAGTTGCTGGGATGTATAGTTCACCTATAATCAGAGCATTCTGAAGCCAGCCCACATTGGATCCGCACCAAACTTGGCACTCTACCTACATAGCCAGCATTGAATACTGGTGATTTTGGGATGGGGGGATGTTTTTTTAAAATTCTGGGAGTTGTAGTTCACCAACACCAAAAAGGACGGGAAGGACACACGGGGAGATCTTCTGCCTTCTCTGCCAAAAGGGTTCCTAAGACCATCAGGAACATGTGTTTTTTGATGGTCTTTCGTGATCCCTCTGACCCCCCACCTCGTGACCCCCCCCCGAGTCCTGACCCCCAGGTTGAGAAACACTGACCTATTGGAAAGAGACCCTCAAAGGCCACCAAGTCCAGCCCCTTAACAGTGAGTTGTGTGTAAGTCGAATCATGAAGGGGCCATGATTCTGTTGCAGTGATGGTTTGTGGCTTGTCATTCCCTCCGTCTCAGGTGACGCAGCTGGCCAGCTACTTTGAGCCGCTGGTGCTGGCGGCGGTGGGCCTGGTGTCCAAGCTGATGAGCCACCAGCAGCAGATGACCCTCCTGGACCAGACCAAGACCTTGGCCGAGTCCGCGCTGCAGACGCTCTACGCCGCTAAAGAAGGAGGAGGAAACCCCAAGGTTGATATAACAGAGATAGATACATACTGTGTAGACCGGGCCTGGGCCAACTTGGGCCCTCCCTCTAAGTGTTTTGGAGTCTCAACTCCCGCAATTCCTACCGGCCAGTAGGCTGTTTGGAATTGTGAGCGTTGGAGTCCAAAACACTTGGTGGGCCCAAGTTGGCCCTTGTCTTGTCTATAGATTCTGTGTGTGACTCTCTGTTGTCGTCTCCCCCCCCCCCCGAAGGCTTCGCACACGCATGACGCCATCACGGAAGCCGCCCAGCTGATGAAGGAAGCCGTGGACGACCTCATGGTCACCCTGAACGAGGCCGCCAGCGAAGTGGGCATGGTGGCCAACATGGTGGACTCCATCGCCGAAGCCATGAGCAAGGTCAGCAAGGGGGTGGGTGCCCTCCAAGGAAGAAATAGACACACAGACAGACAGACAGACAGACGGATAGATGGTAATGGGGAATAGATAGCCATAGACTGGAGATAGATAGATGTAAATTGGAAATAGATGGATGGATGGACGGAGATAGATAGATGTTAATGGAAGATAGGTAAAGAGATAGATAACCATGGACTAAAGATAGATAAATAATATAGACTAAATTACAGATAGAGGAATGAATGTTAGATAGATAGATAGATAGATAGATAGATAGGTGTTAATTAGAGATAGATAGAGTGATAGACAGATAGGTATGGACTGGAGAGAGAAAGAGAGATGGGTGGATGTTAATTGGAAATAGAGAGATAGATAGATGTTAATGGGAGGTAGAGAGGTGGGGAGATAGCCATGGACTGGGTTCTAAATAGTTCTAAAGTACTTACAAAACTAAAGTTCTGGTGGTGAACACTAGGTGTCGCTGGTGCTCTGCTTCTATAGTGTTGCTGAAGTTCTGGTGGTGAACACTAGGTGGCGGTGGTGCTCTGCTTCTATAGTGTTGTTGAAGTTCTGGTGGTGAACACTAGGTGGCGCTGGTGCTCTGCTTCTATAGTGTTGTTGAAGTTCTGGTGGTGAACACTAGGTGGCGCTGGTGCTCTGCTTCTATAGTGTTGTTGAAGTTCTGGCGGTGAACACTAGGTGGCGCTGGTGCTCTGCTTCTATAGTGTTGTTGAAGTTCTGGTGGTGAACACTAGGTGGCGCTGGTGCTCTGCTTCTATAGTGTTGTTGAAGTTCTGGTGGTGAACACTAGGTGGCGCTGGTGCTCTGCTTCTATAGTGTTGTTGAAGTTCTGGTGGTGAACACTAGGTGGCGCTGGTGCTCTGCTTCTATAGTGTTGTTGAAGTTCTGGTGGTGAACACTAGGTGGCGCTGGTGCTCTGCTTCTATAGTGTTGTTGAAGTTCTGGCGGTGAACACTAGGTGGCGCTGGTGCTCTGCTTCTATAGTGTTGTTGAAGTTCTGGTGGTGAACACTAGGTGGCGCTGGTGCTCTGCTTCTATAGTGTTGTTGAAGTTCTGGCGGTGAACACTAGGTGGCGCTGGTGCTCTGCTTCTATAGTGTTGTTGAAGTTCTGGCGGTGAACACTAGGTGGCGCTGGTGCTCTGCTTCTATAGTGTTGTTGAAGTTCTGGTGGTGAACACTAGGTGGCGCTGGTGCTCTGCTTCTATAGTGTTGTTGAAGTTCTGGTGGTGAACACTAGGTGGCGCTGGTGCTCTGCTTCTATAGTGTTGTTGAAGTTCTGGTGGTGAACACTAGGTGGCGCTGGTGCTCTGCTTCTATAGTGTTGTTGAAGTTCTGGCGGTGAACACTAGGTGGCGCTGGTGCTCTGCTTCTATAGTGTTGTTGAAGTTCTGGTGGTGAACACTAGGTGGCGCTGGTGCTCTGCTTCTATAGTGTTGTTGAAGTTCTGGCGGTGAACACTAGGTGGCGCTGGTGCTCTGCTTCTATAGTGTTGCTGAAGTTCTGGTGGTGAACACTAGGTGGCGCTGGTGCTTGCTTCTACAGTGTTGCTAAAGTTCTGGTGGTGAACATTTCAGAACTCTAACAAAACTTTCAAAATTTCGTTATAAATGGCAGTTCCTAATTGGTTCTGTCTTAAAAATCGCCAATAATGAAATAATAATGAAGTTTTGAAAGTTTTGTCAGAGTTCTGAAATGTTCACCACCAGAACCTTAGCAACACTGTAGAAGCAAAGCACCAGCGCCACCTAGTGTTCCCCACCAGAACTTTAGCAACACTGTGGAAGCAAAGCACCAGCGCCACCTAGTGTTCACCACCAGAACCTTAGCAACACTGTAGAAGCAAAGCACCAGCGACACCTAGTGCTCACCACCAGAACTTTAGCAACACTGGAAGCAAGCACCAGCGCCACCTAGTGTTCCCCACCAGAACTTTAGCAACACTGTAGAAGGCAAGCACCAGCGCCACCTAGTGTTCACCACCAGAACTTTAGCAACACTGTAGAAGCCAAGCACCAGCGCCACCTAGTGTTCACCACCAGAACTTTAGTTTTGTAAATACTTTAGAACCATGCTTGCAGAGGGCTAATATGTACATCAATGTATGTTAATTGGAGATAGATAGGGAGATAGCCATGGATTGGAGATAAATACATCCACGCACACACATCCCCTTAGCCTCCTGCCCTTACAAGATGGCTAACTTTGTCCCTTCCTCCTTGTTCTTCTTCCTCTTCCTTAGCTGGACGAAGGCACTCCTCCGGAGACCAAGGCCTCCTTTGTGGACTACCAGACCACCGTGGTCAAATACTCCAAAGCCATTGCGGTGACGGCCCAGGAAATGGTAAGAGATCCATGGGGTGTTTATCCATCTCGTACGGGGATGTGAGGAAGTATTTTGTCCAGCGCCTGATCATGGTTCCCACCCCAAAAGCTGCAAAATCAAATGCCGCATTTAGTGCAATCTCATGCTCCCCTCTTGGGGCTGAGTGACCTGGCCAAAATTGGGGTGCGCATGAGAGGAAATACAATAGTTAAGCGTTAAGTTGCTTGTTTTTATATTATTATTATTATGCAAATAAGCCAGGTAATGTGTATTGATTAGACTTTCTGTGTCCTTGCAGATGACCAAAGCGGTCACCAACCCAGAAGAGCTGGGAGGACTGGCCTCGCAAATGACCACCGACTACGGACATTTGGCTTTCCAGGGCAGGATGGCAGCCGCCACAGCCGAACCAGAAGAGGTCTGCAATAATTTTTATTATTATAATAATTATTATTTAATATATTGAGTGCTGGCTTTTGATTGAGGGTTTTTTTTTCTGTGTCAGGAGTGACTTGAGAAACTGCAAGTCGCTTCTGGTGTGAGAGAATTGGCCGTCTGCAAAGACGTTGCCCAGGGGACATTGCCCAGATGCGTTACCACCCTGTGGGAGGCTTCTCTCACGTCCCCACATGAGAAGCTGGAGCTAACAGATGGGAGCTCATCTGGCTCCCTGGATTTGAACCGTCAACCTTTCGGTCAGCAATCCTGTCAGCACAAGGATTTAACCCATTATGCCACCAGGGGCTCCTATGATTATAATGAGATTATTGTATTATTACTATTACTCAAAGATATTATTATTATTACTATTATTATAATAATTATATATTGTTGTTGTGTGTATTTATACCCCACCTTTCTCTCCACAAGGAGACTCAAAAAGACCTTGTTGTTGTTGTTCTGTTGATTCCTTATTCTCTCCCCCCCCCCCCAAAAAAAGATCGGCCTCCAGATCCGGACGCGGGTGCAGGAGCTGGGCCACGGCTGCATCTTCCTGGTCCAAAAGGGGGGCGCCCTGCAGGTCTGCCCCACCGACAGCTACACCAAGCGGGAGCTCATCGAGTGCGCCCGGGCCGTCAGCGAGAAGGTCGGTGCCGAGGAAGGCAAGGCGAGGCTCTCTTTAGGAGGCCAGAACAAGGAGAGAGGGCTTCGGGGGAATTAAAGGGCCCCGAAAAACAAATACTACGGCCTGAGATGGGACGGCGAGGTTACAGGGTCAGGGTCTGGTTACCCCGAAGCCTTCCCTTGGGCTGGCCATCAATTAACAGTCATTGAAATGTATTATTTTGCTTTATGTCGCCATTGGTTGTCATACTGCAATGCGGTCAGCAGCTTTGGGCTTAGGGGGATAAACAGGTCTGGATTGCTTTGTTCCAAGATGGGATGGTAGCGTCAGATGAGTTTGCTATGTTGCCAAGTGTCATGTTTTTGGCTGCCACTCTGGGCTGGTTGCCCACCCACCGGCCTGGCTCTGTCCCCGGCAGGTCTCGCTGGTGCTGTCCGCCCTGCAGGCCGGCAACAAGGGCACCCAGGCCTGCATCACGGCCGCCAGCGCCGTCTCCGGCATCATCGCCGACCTGGACACCACCATCATGTTCGCCACCGCCGGTACCCTCCACGCCGAGAACAACGAGTCCTTCGCCGACCACAGGTCAGGGGGCCGAGATGGGTGGCCTTTGAGGGGCCTCCCATATCCATGTGTATCTCATATGTATGCATATATATACACACACACATATAGGCCATCCCAGAGGTATGAATGACTCACAGTTAAGAACGGGGCTGAACTGGATGGCCTTTGGGGTCTCTTCCAAATCTATGATACTATAGCTAGCTCATATATGTGTGTGTGTGTGTTTGTGTGTGCGCACACGCATGCACACATATGTATGCATATATATACACACACATATAGGCCATCCCAGAGTTATGAATGACTCACAGTTAAGAACGGGGCTGGACTGGATGGCCTTTGGGGTCTCTTCCAAATCTATGATACTATATCGAGCTCATATATGTGTGTGTGTGTTTGTGTGTGCGCACACGCATGCACACATATGTATGCATATATATACACACACATATAGGCCATCCCAGAGTTATGAATGACTCACAGTTAAGAACGGGGCTGGACTGGATGGCCTTTGGGGTCCCTTCCAAATCTATAATACTATATCTAGCTCATACATATATATGTGTGTGTGTGTGTGTGTGCATACATACATACATACACACTCACATACACACACACACACACACACACACACATAGGCCATCTCCGACTTACAAATGACTCCCAGTTAAGAATGGGGCTGGACTGGATGGCATTTGGGGGGCCCTTCCCAATCTAGGATACTATATCTTATCTCATATATACACATGTGTGTGTATGTATATATATATATATGGAGTTACACTTCAAAAATGCACCTGTTCCGACTTACAGTACATACAAATTCAACTTAAGAACAAACCAACAGAAGCTCTCTTGTTCACGTCTTGAGGGCTGCCTGTAAGGGGAAACAAGAGGCATCTAAGTTCTGAGTCCCCCCATTGGACACCCCCATTTGACTGACCGACCGCTCTCTCCCTCTTTCTCTCTCTGCCTTTGCATCTCTTTGCAGGGAAAACATCCTGAAGACAGCGAAGGCCCTGGTGGAAGACACCAAGTTGCTGGTCTCGGGGGCGGCCTCCAGTCAAGATCAGCTGGCCCAAGCTGCCCACTCCTCGGCCTCCACCATCACGCAGCTGGCTGAAGTGGTCAAGCTGGGGGCCGCCAGCCTGGGCTCTGACGACCCCGAAACACAGGTGCTTGATTCTGACATGGGAGGGGGTTGGACTAGATGACTTCTGGGGGTCCCTCCTACGTGTGGACTGCCTTGGAAGGAGGTGGAATCTCCTTTGAAGGCCGTTAAACAGAGTTTGGAAGGCTGTCTTCCATTAAATTCATGGAAGGGGGTTGGGCTAGATGATATGGACTGCCGTGATGCAAAAATGGATGTAATGACTCAGCAAAAACTATAGTTCAATATAAGCAGGTGTGCCTGTGGCATAGTAGCCGTCAGTCTCAGGTAGCCCTCAGTGTGAGAGAAGCCTCTGTGTGAGAGAGGCGTCAGTCTCAGGTAGCCCTCAATGTGAGAGAGGTCTCTGTGTGAGAGAGGCCTCAGTGTGAGAGAAGCATTAGACTCAGGTAGCCCTCATTGTGAGAGAAGCCTCTGTGTGAGATAGGCGTCAGTCTGAGAGAGGCGTCAGTCTCAGGTAGCCCTCAGTGTGAGAGAGGCCTCAGTGTGAGGGAGGCATCAGACTCACTTAGCCCTCAGTGTGAGAGAGGCATCAGACACAGGTAGCCCTCAGTGTGAGAGAGGCATCAGACACAGGTAGCCCTCAGTGTGAGAGAGGCATCAAACACAGGTAGCCCTCAGTGTGAGAGAGGCATCAGACACAGGTGGCCCTCAGTGTGAGAGTAGCCTCTGTGTGAGACAGGCGTCAGTGTGAGAGAGGCATCAGTCTCAGGTAGCCCTCAGTGTGAGAAAGGCCTCAGTGTGAGAGAGGCATCAGACTCAGGTTG
Source organism: Anolis apletophallus (assembly GCA_030556195.1). Lineage (NCBI taxonomy): Eukaryota > Metazoa > Chordata > Lepidosauria > Squamata > Anolidae > Anolis > Anolis apletophallus. The sequence goes on along the minus strand of JARBWK010000015.1, from coordinate 43,673,480 downwards.
CCCTCAGTGTGAGAGAAGCTTCTTTGTGACAGAAGTCTCAGTGTGAGAGAGGCCTCAGTATGAGAGAGGCATCATCCTCACTTAGCCCTCAGTGTGAGAGAGGCATCAGACACAGGTAGCCCTCAGTGTGAGAGAGGCATCAGACACAGGTAGCCCTCAGTGTGAGAGAGGCGTCAGACTCAGGTAGCCCTCAGTGTGAGAGAAGCCTCTGTGTGAGAGAGGCATCAGTGTGAGAGAGGCATCAGTCTCAGGTAGCCCTCAGTGTGAGAGAGGCCTCAGTGTGAGAGAGGCATCAGACTCAGGTAGCACTCAGTGTGAGAGAAGCCTCAGTGTGAGAGAGGCATCAGTCTCAGGTAGCCCTCAGTGTGAGAGAAGCCTCAGTGTGAGAGAAGCCTCTGTGTGAGAGAGGCATCAGTGTGAGAGAGGCATCAGTCTCAGGTAGCCCTCAGTGTGAGAGAGGCCTCAGTGTGAGAGAGGCATCAGACTCAGGTAGCACTCAGTGTGAGAGAAGCCTCAGTGTGAGAGAGGCATCAGTATCAGGTAGCCCTCAGTGTGAGAGAGGCCTCAGTGTGAGTGTGACAAATATAGTATCATAGATTTGAAAGGGACCCCTAAAGGAAAATTGGTATCTGACTACATCCCCCCCCCACTGTACATCAGGAACAAAGAGCAGAAGACCTTGCAATGACAATTCCCACCGTCCCCAGACAGCATAACCCAAACTGGGGAGGTTTAATCAAAGCTTAGTAAGGCTTATTTACAGTTGGAATGGGGACCCCAAAGGCCATCTAGTCCAACCCCATGCACCAAAAGCGCCCCAAAGCATTGCCCATTATAACCTTTGATTAAAGACTTTCCTTCATACTTAATGGGAGATGTTGGGTTGAGGTGGCACCAGGATTCATAGGAAAGGGGGTCACCCAAAGGTCACCTAGCCTGGCCCATTGCCAAGCAGGGAACAGCCAAGCTGAATGGAGTTTTCCCATGCGTTGCAGGTGGTGCTTATCAACGCCATAAAGGACGTGGCCAAAGCCTTGTCGGACCTCATTGGCGCCACCAAAGGAGCGGCCAGCAAACCTGCGGATGACCCTTCTATGTACCAGCTCAAAGGGGCGGCCAAAGTATGGGCATTGCATTTATTTTTATTCATTTCCTTTATGTTTATCTCCTCTAATAATAATAATCATCATCATCATCTGTAAGGAATAATGACAACACCAACAATAATATTATGATAATAATGTATTCCTCCAGACCACGATATTGTCTCTCTCTCTCGGCATTACTTCGCGAACAAAGATTCCTAGGAAGGACTCATCCCACGCTTTTTACAAGCGCGTTGATGACTAAAAAGGCCAATCTGAGATAGGCAAGTTCAGTTGCAGAAAGCACAGCAGAAAGTCTCCTTGGGTGATGTTGTTTCCAAGTTGCGGTTCTTTCTGTGTTGTCGTTTCTCTTCGAGACCAATTCGCCGTGTCTTCTCAAAAGAGGCCGCAGCATTGTGGAGAGTGCGTCTCCATGCCTCCCGATGTGAGGCCAGGGTGGACCATTGTTGGTGATCAGTCTGGCCGAGCCTGAGGTGTTGTTTCAGGGAGTCCTTATATCTCTTTTTGGGGGCGCCTCTCTTGCGCTGATCCATGGCGAATTCACCATAGAGTAGTATCTTTGGGAGGCGGTGGTCCTCCATCCTAGAGACCTGGTGCCCTGCCGAGCACAGCTGTGTTCTCAATAGCGTGGCCTCAACGCTGGTGATCCCTGCTTGCTCAAGGACAGCAACATTAGTCACATGGCCGGTCCAATGTATATTCAGGATTGTGCGAAGACAGCGCTGATGAAAGCGTTTGAGGAATCGTAGGTGTTGGCGATAGGTGACGCATGTTTCAGAGCCATAGAGGAGAATAGACAGTACGATAGCTCTGTGCACACCGATTTTGATGCTTTGCCTCAGGTGCTTGTTGCTCCAGACTCTTTTGTGAAGCCTTCCGAATGCACTATATGCCTTTGCTAATCTGTGATCTCTCTCTTTATCGATCTTGGTGTCTGAAGAGATGATGCTTCCCAGGGAGGTGAACTGCTGAACGGACTTAAGCACAGATGTGCCTCTGCTGACGTGGTGATGATGGTGTTCTTCCTGTGGTGCGGGCTGGTAGAGGACGTCCGTTTCCTTCAGACTGAACAGCTCTGCAGCTGCTGCAAAGTAGGATGTGAGGCGCTGCAGGGCTGCTTCTGAATGGGCGACAAGGGCAGCATCATCAGCAAAAAGCAGCTCACGGACTAGAGAGTTGAGAGTCTTAGTACTTAACAATATCATACAATATTTACAATATTGTAAAGATTAGCAATAATGCATCAGCATTTTATATCAATATAATGCCAATATTGAAGCTGAAATAATACCAATGAAATGCCAATATAGCTAAAATAATGATACCATTCTATAATAATAATAATATAACAGTTCTTGGTTGGAAAGTGATAATAATAATAAATCAAATAATCTGTCCATATAATAATAGCATATTATTATAATAATTGAATACAATAATAATTGAAAAATAATAATCCATGGATATATACAATAATAAATCTATATTAGTTAATATAAAAATCATAATAATTAAATACAATAATAATAAAAGCAATATATCATAATCATTATATGCCATGCTCAGCCCATAAAAGTTGTTGTTATTATTATTATTATTAGTGTTACTTTATTTTGCTTTGCAGGTGATGGTGACAAACGTGACGTCTCTCTTGAAGACGGTGAAAGCGGTGGAAGACGAAGCCACGCGTGGAACAAGAGCCTTGGAGGCCACCATTGAGTACATCAAGCAGGAGCTCACGGTAAAAGCTCTTCTTGCGCCTGCAATGGGCATTTATTTACTTACAGTACTTCTATTCCACCCTTCCTGGCTGAGTTGGTCATCCATTGTCCATTTCGGCCCTGGTTGCGTGCAGGTCTTCCAGTCGAAGGAGGTTCCAGAAGGGTCGTCTTCCCCGGAGGAGTCCATCCGGATGACCAAGGGCATCACCATGGCCACGGCCAAAGCCGTCGCCGCCGGCAACTCGTGCCGCCAGGAGGATGTCATTGCCACGGCCAACCTCAGCCGCAAGGCGGTGGCGGACATGCTGACCGCCTGCAAGGTTGGGACAGGAAAAATGAGGGGGGGGGCACACTGGACATTCCTTATGGGGGGCACAGTGCGGGGATGTGGACCCTGGCCTGAGCTCTGTCCCTTTGCTCTGCAGCAAGCATCCTTCCACCTGGAGGTCAGCGAAGAAGTCCGTGCTCGGGCCTTGCGCTACGGGACGGAGTGCACCCTCGGGTACTTGGCCCTCCTGGAGCACGTCCTGGCGGTAAGCACCACGCCTCCCACGGCCTTCCCCGGAATGATTGCAAACCACAGGTTACACTGAGACAAATGCACTAACTGCATTTTCCATGCCGTCTTCAAAGGCAGCCCCACGTAGAGTGCATTACAGTAGTCCAACCTGGAGGTAACTAAGGCATCAACCACCAGAGTCAAGTCACATTACATTACAGTATATATTATTAGTATTATTATGTTATTATGATTACATGATATCTTATTAGTGTTATTGTATTATATTACTAGTTATTATATTATTATAATTGTATTATATTATATATTATAATAATATTGTTATTGTTATTATTTTATATGTATATAAGCCATCCCCAGGTTACAAATGACTCCTAGTTAAGAACAGGGCTGAGACAACAGGAAGTGAGAGCAATCTTATGTCTGTCTCTTGGCATGTACTTCGCGAACGAAGATTCTGAGGAAGGACTCATCCCACGCTTTTTACAAGCGCGTTGATGACTAAAAAGGCCAATCTGAGATAGGCAAGTTCGGTCACAGAAAGCACAGTAGAAGGTCTCCTTGGGTGATGTTGTTTCCAGGTTGCGGTTCTTTCTGTGTTGTCATTTCTCTTCGAGACTCGTTCGGCGTGTGTTCTTGAAAGAGGCGGCAGCATTGTGGAGAGTGCGTCTCCATGCCTCCCGATGTGAGGCCAGGGTGGACCATTGTTGGTGATCAATCTGGCCGAGTCTGAGGTGTTGTTTCAGGGAGTCCTTATATCTTTTTTTTGGGCGCCTCTTGTGCACTGACCTGTGGCGAGTTCACCATAGAGTAGTACCTTTGGGAGGCGGTGGTCCTCCATCCTAGAGACCTCGTGCCCTGCCCAGCGCAGCTGTGTTCTCAAGAGCATGGCCTCAACGCTGGTGATCCCTGCTTGCTCAAGGACAGCAACATTCGTCACATAGTCGGTCCAGTGTATATTTACAGTAGGTTTGAGCGAAGACGGCGCTGATGAAAGCGTTCGAGGAGTCGTAGGTGCTGGCGATAGGTGACCCATGTTTCAGACCCATAGAGGAGGATAGACAGTATGATAGCTCTGTACACACTGGTTTTGGTGCTTTGCCTCAGGTGCTTGTTGCTCCAGACTCTTTTGTGAAGCCTTCCGAATGCACTCTATGCCTTTGCTAATCTGTGATCTCTCTCTTTGTCAATCTTGGCGTCTGAAGAGATGATGCTTCCCAGGGAGGTGAACTGCTGGACGGACTTAAGCACGGATGTGCCTATGCTGACCTGGGGGTGATGGTGTTCTTCCTGTGGTGCGGGCCAGTAGAGGACTTCCGTTTTCTTCAGGCTGACTTCCAGCCCAAACAGCTCTGCAGCTGCTGCGAAGCAGGATGTGAGGCGCTGCAGGGCTGCTTCTGAATGGGCAACAAGGGCAGCAGCATTGGCAAAAAGCAGCTCACGGACTAGATAGCTTAGAGTCTTAGTGCGAGTCCTCAGGCGGCTTAAGTTGGACAAGCGGCCATCAGTACGATAGCGTATATATATGCCGTCTTCTTCTTCGAGGTCTGCCGTAGCCCTTTGGAGCATCATGCTGAAGAGGATTGTAAAGAGGGTTGGTGCCAGAACACAACCTTGTTTCACTCCGTTAGTTATTAGGAAGAGCAATCTTATACTATTATTATTATTATTTTATATATATGCAGGCAGTCCCCAAGTTGCAACCACCTGATGCTGCCTTCCTTCTTGGCAGAAAGAAGGGGACTGGGCTGAATGGCCAATGGGGGTCCCAAAGATAGATATCCCTGTATTGCCATCATCCTGAAAAGAAACTTTTTTTCCAAGCCGAACTTTGCAGATGAGAGAAAAGGGCAGAACGGTGTTATCACAAGCGCCAGGTTTGTGCGTTTGGACGTACACCAAAGTCTTTGCAGGCTTTTGGTAGGATTTATGGGGTTGGCCCTGCCCCACACATATCTGTCTCTTCCACATTGTTGGGAGGGGGTGTTTGAATAGAAATAGCGTGAATGCAGGTGGCGGCGTCTGGCGATGGGCTGGGGAAGGCCGATAAAGGCCAAACAAAAGGTGTGATTGATCAGCACTGTCAATGCAAAGGGTGCAAAAGGAACAGAACAATTTGCATGTCAACATTGGTGTTCAGCGACCAGGTTGGAAACCAATGAGACCTTTGGAGGATTTGCACCGTTCTTGCCCATTGCCATCCAACCAAAGACAACGATGGTGCGAATACCCCAAAGGTCCCATTGGTTTCCCATCTAGTCTCTGCATGGCGCCCACGGGTGGTGCGTTAACACGGATATGCAGAGGACCCCACGACCCTGAAATGTGGCTTTGTGTCTCTAGATCCTCCAGAAGCCGACTCCGGAGCTGAAGCAGCCTCTGGCCGCCTTGTCGAAGCGAGTGGCCAGCGCTGTGACCGAGCTCATCCAGGCGGCCGAAGCCATGAAAGGTCAGTGCGGCTCCAGCCGGGAGGAGGATAGCCGTTGCATCCGACATTTGTGGTGTTATCCTCCCCACCAAAGCAGAGCACAATATTGTAGCTTAAAGTAATTCCAGTGTTGTGCCCAAAATGCCTCCCATACCAAACCCCACAATATTGTGAACGATACCAATAATTATAGGCCAGTATCTTATTATATTATACTAGCTGTACCCGGCACGCGTTGCTGTGCCCTATTTAGGAGATGCGAGATGTAAGGGTTGGAAATGATGTTACTTACGGTCTTGGTGGGGTCATGTAGGCATGAATGGCGCACTTTCTATGTGTGCTCCAATGGAGGTCATCTGGAAGCATGAGGTGTGTTGTCTTATATAGCGGCGGTAGTGTTTTGATTCTGAGTGTCTCCACTCAGCAAAGTCTGTCGTGGTTGTGGAGGAGTGGCAAGTGGTGGTAGAGAGGCTTTACCGGCTAGGCAGCACATTCCCGGTGTTTCTGCTGGGTATTTCAGGGCTTTGCAGTGTGTGCAGATGTGCGTTAGGGTGCCAATGTCGGCCTCTGGCACCATGCTGTAGTCTTCTGCAGCGTTGTATCTGAAGGCTAGGCGGTGGAAGTGGTTGTGGTGTTTTTGAAGTTTGTTTTCTGTGTTGCGACGTCGTGTTTCTGCGCTCCTTGCGCGCTGCTGTTGCGTTGCATTTCTGCGTCTTTGTTGTTCCTGGCTGCGCGCTTCTTCTTGTCGTGCAGTTCTTTGCATTTGGTTCTCAGCTGTGCGTCGTGCAGTGACCTGTTGTCTGTGTCTCTGCTGCGCAGTGTGTTTCTGTTCTGGCGTTTGTTCTGCCCTTTTTTGTTTGATGTATGTAGCGTTGTGAGTGTGTCGTCCGATGCTGTTATTTTTATAAGGCATGGCTTGTCTTTTGGGTCAGTTTCTGTCTGTGTGGAAGGAAGGAATGGCTTTTGTTTGTGGTGTTTGTAGGTGTTGTGTGTACGGGTTCCCGTAAGGTTGGTGGGATGGGTTGTGATTGGAAGTTGTGTTGTGTTGTGTGGGTAGGAATTTGCTGGAGAATTGCTCCCTCAGAGTTTGGTTTTGGCAGTTTAACCCTCAAACACCAACCGAAATCTCTCAGCATTCTATCCTAGCCTTGGATGGCTCTTGCCAGCGTTGCTATGGTTACAGCAGTTATGCAAATCCGCCCTTATTGGCAGCCAATCATGTTGTTCAGAATGTAGAGGCTGGGTGAGTCGTTGGCTGCCCCGGAGGATACTGGGAAATGTAGGTTTTTTTTCTCGTTGTTTTGGGGGCCTTTTAGGTTTTGGGGGGGAAGGTTTCTTTGCTACAAACGTACCTTGCTTGAGGCCTATTTCTGTTGGCAAGTATTGTGTTTCTGCGTTGTATGGTTTCTTTGTTTGAGGTATACATCACATGACGTGAACCCATTTATATAATAGATTATATAATAATTAACATATTATATTATATCTTATATCTTATATATTATATATCTTATATAATATATAATATCTTATATAATATCTTATATAATATTATATAATTAACATATAATATTACATAATATATAATATAATAATAAAATTATATAATATAATATAATACCAGTGTTAGCTCTAAAATACTTCTGGTACCAGACCACAGTATTGTAAATAATAATAATAGCAACAACAAGCAAATTTATTATACCAGGGGTGCTCATTAGGTAGATTGTGATCTACTGGTAGATCTCGAAGGGCGTCCTGGTAGATCGCAGGCAGATCTCAGGCACAGTGTGCATGGCTCCCATGCCATTGGTGAGGAATGCTCAGGGGCTTATGATACTCACATTTAGTTGAATTCAGTCTTAAAATATATTATATGGCTCTCACTGAAACACATTTCCAAATATTTTGCTTTTATGGCTCTCTGAGTCGTGGGGAGGGAGATCTTTGGGACTTGGTTGTTTTTGCATGCTGGAAAAGTATGAGCCACCCCTGTATTATACACCAATATTTATTTATTTATTATTTATTTGCAACATTTATTTTCTGCCCTTCTCAGAGCGACTTACAAGTTCTATGTGGATATGCTATTGTGTTTTTTGTTTACGGGGGGGAGTCATTTTTGCGCATGCGCTGTAGGGGTCTTCTTGCTTTTTTGGCTTTTTAAGTCCCTTCCGCTGTGTTTTTCGGTGTTTTTATGAGTGATGGTCACTCCTTGGGTTAGTAGGTGTCTTGTGGCCAAATTTGGTGGCAATCCGTCCAACGGGTTTTGAGTTGTGATGTCACTCAAAACAAATAAGAGTATTCATATATATACTCTTATTTTGAGTGACCATCACAAAAAAAATTGACTTTGTCATTTGGGAGTTGTAGTATATATATACACACACATACATATACTAGCCATCCCCTGCCACGTGTTGCTGTGGCCCATTCTGTATATGTTTTTTGTGTGTGTATACATTTGTGTATATGTGGGTTTGCGCATATGATGTAATGTAATTTTTGTTTTTTGGCTTTTTAAGTCTCTTCTGCTGTGTTTTCCAGTGTTTCTATGAGTGATGGTCACTCGTTGACCTGAGAGGTGCCTTGTGTCCAGCTGAAATGCCAATATTATAGCCAAAATATTATAGCCAATATTGTAGCGGAAATAATGCCAATGCAATGCCAATATCATAGCTGGAATAATAAATGCCAATGCAATGCCAATCCCGTAGCTAATCCCTCCAAATGCAATGCCCACATTCATGCTGACGTCCTTCCTTCTGCAGGGACGGAGTGGGTTGACCCCGAGGACCCCACGGTCATTGCGGAGACGGAGTTATTGGGAGCGGCCGCCTCCATTGAAGCTGCGGCCAAGAAACTGGAGCAACTCAAACCCAGAGCCAAGCCGAAGGTGAGCTTTGAGAGGCTGTGGCACAGAATTATTTAAAAAATAGTACATAGTCAAAATAGAGGAAGCAGCTTCACTTTGCTATCAAAGAGGAAGGTGCAATTGGTAAGCAAAGTATTGCCTGCAATTCTTCTGCCAGCCTTTAGGGGGAGCTGGCGGTCCATTTTTAGTCCCTTCTCTTTTTACATTGCATGGCATTGGAGGGCAGTGTTGTTGTTGTTATCTTGATTTATATCCCACTTTTTCCTCTCTGTATGGAGATTCAGAGCCGTTCACAATTAAAAGCATTAAGATACAACTTAAAATATACGAATATTAAAACAGGATATAGATATAGATCTGTAGTATTATATTTAATATATTAGTATCGTATTACAATATTATTTTATGTATTATTCTATTGTATTATAGTTAGTATTATATTGTATTGCTTTGCAATATTATATATTGTATTGTATTATATTATTATATTACAATATTAGTAATAATATTATATTTAATTTAGTAGTATTATATTAAAATATTATTTTATATATTATTCTATTGGATTATTGTTAGTATTATATTGTATTACGTTGCAATATTATTATTAAATATGATTATATTATTATATTACAATATTAGTAGTAATAATATTATATTTAATATAGTAGTATTAGATTAAAATATTATTTTATATATTATTCTATTGGATTATTGTTAGCATTATATTGTATTACATTGCAATATTATTATTAAATATGATTATATTATATTACAATAATAGTAATAATAATATTATATTTAATATAGTAGTATTATATTAAAATATTATTTTATATATTATTCTATTGGATTATTGTTAGTATTATATTGTATTACATTGCAATATTATTATTAAATATGATTATATTATATTATTAATAATAATATTATATTTATTATATTATTATATTACAATATTAGTAATAATAATATTATATTTAATATAGTAGTATTATAATAAAATATTATTTTATATATTATTCTATTGGATTATTGTTAGTATTATATTGTTAGTATACGTATTACGTTGCAACATTATTATTATATATGATTATACTGTATTATATTATATTACAATAATAGTATTATATTTAATATTGTAGTTTTATAGTATTACAATATTATTTTATATATTCCATATTATTCCATTGGATTATTGTTAGTATTATATTGTATTACATTTCAATATTATTATTATATATATTACAATAATAGTAATAATATATTTAATATAGTAGTTTTATCGTATTACAATATTTTATATTTTATTATTGTTAGTATTATATTGCATTACATTGCAATATTATTATTATATATGATTATATTGTATGACATCATTAGCATTATATATAGCATGCAATATATTATTAGTAGAAGAGTTTGGATCTCTCCAGCATTGCATAATGTATCTTTTTAAGCCTATTATTATTATTGTTATTTTTTTTAACAAAATGTGCCTCTCCTGCAGTGCTCTGTGTGATATGTTTGATATATTAGGTTGTAATTGAGTCCAACTATATATCAAGCATTCCTATAGGGCCCTGCTCTGTCTCCGGGGAACTTTTCTCTGTGTTTTAAATACAAAAGCTTCGCCAGATGAACAGCAGGCTTGGAGCAGAAGGCGTTTATGGGGGGGGTCTTTGGGGGTCCCTTCTGAGAGACCCCCTTTGACGGTTGTCCTTTGCCTTTTGCAGCAGGCGGACGAGACGCTGGACTTTGAGGAGCAGATCCTGGAGGCGGCCAAGTCCATTGCTGCAGCCACCAGCGCACTGGTCAAGTCCGCTTCGGCCGCCCAGAGGGAGCTGGTGGCCCAAGGCAAGGTCTGTGGAGAAGGAACGCCATTCGTTGATTCCAAGTTGATTAAACTGCCCAAGGGACAGGGACACCCGACAGCAGTGTCCGCAGCACACCTGGACATTTGGGGCGTGGCCTCCACCTGGGCCCCGCCCCCTTTTGGCACAGGCCCCTCCCTCTTCCTCCTTTCCCTCCTGCCTGCTTCTCGGGGGCGATGGAGGCGCGCAGCTTGGACCGGAGCCTGTGCATGGTGACGGGGGCGTCGCAGTGCACGCTTAGATTCGAATCCATATGGTATATATTCCTTTTCCTTTTCAGGTCGGGGCCATCCCTGCAAATGCAGCCGACGACGGCCAATGGTCTCAGGGACTTATTTCTGCCGTGAGTATTGTATTTGTTATATGTTCGACTTTATTTACATGCCTCTTTTCTCCCAAACAGAGCCACGTACATTCGGGAGCCATTAAATATTAAGTGATGCCCAAGATTGAAAACATTGGGTTTTTTAGACAATCAAAGCAGTTGAAGCATAACTTCATTGCGACGTTAGTTTGGTGGAGGAGGAGGATGACTTGGTTCATGTGCCGGCTAATGCTCAGCCACAGTTATTTATTTATTTATTTGCAACATCTATATGCCGCCCTTCTCACCCCAAAGGGGACTCAGAGCGGCCTACAAGATATATATCTATATATCTATATCTATATCTATATATACACACACACACACACAATATATATTATATTATTAGCGTAGCACAATATCAGTATTATATATTACTATATTGTACTATACCATTATTAGTAATATTACATATAATATAAAATATATAATTATATTATCGTATTATTAGTAGTATTATATTGTATTAGATTATAATATTATAAATATTATATGTATATACATTATATTATATTATATACATGCTGTGGCCTCCTGCATTGTCGAAAGCTTAGTTTGATCTCTATAGTTTAGTTTGATCTCTATAGTCTCGTGACATTGTTAAATAGTGGAGGAGAAGGAAGGTGATATGGTCCATGTGCTAAATAGTGGAGGAAGGAGGGGGAGGATGATCCAGTTCATGTGCCAGCTCATGTTCAACCTCATGCTGTGGCCTCCTGCTTTGTCGCAAATGGTAAGGAGCAAAGGAAACACTTTTTAGCTTAGTTTGATCTCTATAGTCTCGTGGTGCTGTTAAATAGTGGAGGAGGAGGAGGATGACCTGGTCCATGTGCCGGCTCATGCGACACCCCATGCTGTGGCCTCCTGCTTTGTCGCACATGATAAGGAGCAAAGGAAACACTTTTTAGCTTAGTTTGATCTCTATAGTCCCGTGGTGCTGTTAAATAGTGGAGGAGGATGACCTGGTCCATGTGCCGGCTCATGCGCAACCCCATGCTGTGGCCTCCTGCTTTGTCGCAAATGGTAAGGAGCAAAGGAAACACTTTTTAGCTTAGTTTGATCTCTATAGTCTCGTGGTGCTGTTAAATAGTGGAGGAGGAGGAGGATGACCTGGTCCATGTGCCGGCTCATGCGCAACCCCATGCTGTGGCCTCCTGCTTTGTCGCACATGATAAGGAGCAAAGGAAACACTTTTTAGCTTAGTTTGATCTCTATAGTCTCATGGCATTGTTAAATAGTGGAGGAGCAGGAGGATGACCTGGTCCATGTGCCAGCTCATGCGCAACCCCATGTTGTGGCCTCCCGCATTGTCGCAAATGGTAAGGAGCAAAGGAAACACTTTTTAGCTTAGTTTGATCTCTATAGTCTCATGGCATTGTTAAATAGTGAAAGAGGAGCAGGAGGATGACCTGGTCCATGTGTTAAATAGTGGGGGAAGGAGGGGGAGGATGACTTAGTTCATGTGCCAGCTCATTGCTTTGTCGCAAATGGTAAGGAGCAAAGGAAACACTTTTTAGCTTAGTTTGATCTCTATAGTCTCATGGCATTGTTAAATAGTGGAGGAGCAGGAGGATGACCTGGTCCATGTGCCGGCTCATGCGCAACCCCATGCTGTGGCCTCCTGCTTTGTCGCAAATGGTAAGGAGCAAAGGAAACACTTTTTAGCTTAGTTTGATCTCTATAGTCTCATGGCATTGTTAAATAGTGAAAGAGGAGCAGGAGGATGACCTGGTCCATGTGTTAAATAGTGGGGGAAGGAGGGGGAGGATGACTTAGTTCATGTGCCAGCTCATGCGCAACCCCATGCTGTGGCCTCCTGCTTTGTCGCAAATGATAAGGAGCAAAGGAAACACTTTTTAGCTTAGTTTGACCTCTATAGTCTCGTGATGCTGTTAAATAGTGGAGGAGGAGGACCTAGTCCATGTGCCGGCTCATGCTCAGCCTCATGCTGTGACCTCCCACATTGTTGCAAATGAAAAGGGGGGAGCAGTATGCATGGTGAAGAAGCCACTTTTTAATCTTAGTTTCATCTCTATAGTCACATGGTATTGTTAAATAGTGAAAGAGGAGGAGGTTTACCAGGTCCATGTGCCGGCTCATGCTCAGCCTCATGCTGTGGCCTCCTGCTTTGTTGCAAATGATAAGGAAAGAGCAACGTGAATGGTGACGGAGCCACTTTTTAGCATAGTTTTGTATCTATAGTCACAGAGGAGGTGGAAGAGGAGGAGGAGGAGGACCCGGCCCAGGCTCCGCCTCATGCTGTTGCCTTCCTCAAAGTGTGCAGATGATGGAGAGTAGCATGGATGGCAAAGGAGTCACTTTTTGTATCTATAGTCACATGGCTTTGCTAAATTGTGGTGGTGGAGGAGGAGGATGACCCAGTTCATGTGCCGGCTTAGTTTTAAAATAAGTGGTCAACGGCTTTTGGTTTCCCGTTTCCAGGCCCGGATGGTGGCGGCGGCCACCAGCAGCTTGTGCGAAGCGGCCAACGCCTCGGTGCAGGGGCACGCCAGCGAGGAGAAGCTGATCTCCTCCGCCAAGCAAGTGGCGGCTTCCACGGCGCAGCTGCTGGTGGCCTGCAAAGTGAAAGCGGATCAGGATTCGGAGGCCATGCGCAGGCTGCAGGTGAGGCGCACCAACATTCAGCTGCATCAGCATAATAATGACGTGTTGTCGAAAGCTTTCGCGGCCGGATAAACTGGGTTGCCTTGAGTTTTTTAGTCTGTCCGGCCAATGTGCGTTCCCTCCTGACAATTTCGCCAGCATCTGTGGCAAATGGCATCTATTATATCTTATTAATATGCCAGTATAAATATTGTGAGAATATTAATATTTGTAGTTCATATATTAATATTGGCAGTTAATAAGGTATTAATATTGACAAAAGACAGGCTTCAACGTAATATCTTATTAATATGCCAGTATAAATATTGTGAGGATTAATATTTGTAGTTCATCGACATTGCATGGAGGAGCTTGGCCAGGTATGCCTAGAATGGGACCGTAATGCGCTGACGAGCGGCTGTGCATCTGCCTCCTTTGTAGGCGGCGGGGAATGCGGTGAAGCGCGCCTCGGACAACCTGGTGCGGGCGGCGCAGAAGGCGGCCTTCGGGAAGGCGGACGACGACGACGTGGTGGTCAAGACCAAGTTTGTGGGGGGCATCGCACAGGTGAGCAGCCAGGCCCCCCTGCTTTTGGATATGACTCAGTGCCATGTGCCACTCTCCCGCCCACTTCTGCCCTCTTGGTTTGATCCCCAGCGCCACCTAGTGTTCCGTCCTGTATTTACAAGCGAAAGGGGGGGGGGGGAATACAGTCCGTCCTTGAGTTACAAACATCTATCTATCTATCTATCTATCTACCTATCCATCCATTTGCCTATCTATCTCTATCATCCATTCATGATTCAATCAATCCGCCTACCCATCCAAATATCCGTCCGTTTATCTATCTATCTATCTACCTATCTTCCAATCACCAATTCATGATTCAATCCATACGCCTATCCATCCATCCATCCATCTGCCTATCTATCTACCGTGTTTCCCCGAAAGTAAGACAGCGTCTTACTTTCTTTTCACCCCCAAAATCCCCACTACGGCTTACTTTCGGGGTACGTCTTATATTGGGCGACGGTACCCCGAAAGTAAGACAAAAGTAAGACTTACCGCGGGCGGCATGGCGTGGCTTCCTGGCTGGGCGACGAGAGGCTCCCAGAGGGGCTCAAAAGGGGCCCGGAATCCTCCCCCTCTTCCTCCTCTTCCTCCCAGCGGCGCCTTTCCCTCTCGCCGGTTCCGCCCCCCTCCCTTCAGTGAAGGGAGGAGGGTCGGAGCCGCCGCCGGCAAGAGGGAAGAAAGCACCGGCGGAAGTCCCGCCCGCACGGCGACTCAGGCGTCTTTCCCCGCCGCCGCCCCGCTTGCCCGTGCTCCAAACGCGAGCCAGGTGGCGGCGAAAAGCGCCTGAGTCACGCTGGGGGCGGGACTTCCGCCGGCGCCTTCTCCCTCTCGCCGGTTCCGGCCCCCTCCCTCAGCCGCCCCTCTTCCCTTCCCCGCAACGGAGGCTGCAGGGAGATCGATCGCGGGCGGCGGGGAAGACGCCTGAGTCGCCGTGCGGGCGGGACTTCCGCTGGCGCTTTCCCCTCCCGCTGGCAGCTCGCCCCTCCTCCCTTCACTGAAGGGAGGGGGGCGGAACCGGCGAGAGGGAAAGGCGCCGCTGGGAGGAAGAGGAGGAGGATGGAAGGCGCCCCTTTTGAGCCCCTCTGGGAGCCTCTCGTCGCCCAGCCAGGAAGCCACGCCATGCCGCCCGCGGTATGTCTTACTTTCGGGGTACGGCTTATATAAGCCGACCCCTCTGACACCCCCGATACGTCTTACAATCGGGGGTGTCATACTTTCGGGGAAACACGGTATCTATCTATCTATCTATCTATCTGTATCATCCATTCATGCTTCAATCCATCCACCTATCAATCTATTTACCTGTCTACCCACCCATCTACCTATTTGTCAATCTATCATCCATTCAGGATTCAATCCATCCACCTATCTATCCATCCAACTATCCATCCATCTGCCTCTCTAGCTTATCATCTATTCATATCTATTTCACACACACACATATGTATATGTATATATGTGTGTGTGTATATGTGTGTGTATATATGTATGTATATGTATATATGTGTGTGTGTGTATGTGTGTATATGTGTGTGTGTATATGTATGTATATGTACAGTATATGTGTGTGTGTGTGTGTGTGTATGTATGTATATGTATATGTGTGTGTGTATATGAGAGAGCCCCCAGTGGCACAGCGGCTTAAACTGCTGAGCTGCTGAACTTGCTGACCGAAACGTTGACTATTCGAATCTGGGGAGTGGGGTGAATTCCCACAGTTAGGCCCAGATTCTGCCAACCTAGCAGTTTGCAGTTGTGCAAAGGTGAGTAGATTAATAGGTACCCTACCTCCATGGCGGGAAGGTAACAGTGCTCCATGCAATCATGCTGGCCACATGACATTGGAGGTGTTTATGGACAATGCTGGCTCTTCGGCTTAGAAATGGAGATGAGCACCCAGAGTCGGACATGACTGGACTTAATGTCGGGGAGAAACCTTTACCTTTATGCACACCTTTCCCCTTTTCACTCCCCCTCACTCCCTCACTCGTGGTTCCGTCCATACGCCCATCTCTCTCTCTGTGTTAATGGTGTTGTCTTCCTCAGATCATTGCTGCGCAGGAAGAGATGCTGAAGAAGGAGCGGGAGCTGGAAGAGGCGCGGAAGAAGCTGGCCCAGATCCGGCAGCAGCAGTACAAGTTCCTCCCCACCGAACTGCGGGAAGACGAGGGTTAACATGGGGGGGGGGATGGGGCACCGCACCACTGGGTTTGGCGCGAGACGGAGCGTCCACAACGGGGGTCAGTCACGTGGACAATGGGGGCAGTGGACGGAAGGGGGGCTCAGCCAGACCCCAGACAAAATGGGGCCGAGAGGAAGGCCACGGCGGGGCCGCTTCCTCCTTCACAAGGCCCTCCTCTCCCTCCGCCGTAAGACACATCCTTGACCGTCCGATGTCTTGGGCCACTATTTGGGCGCCAGTGTTTTGGGCCACTGTTTTGGTCCGTTGTAGTCCACTGTTGGGGGCCATGGTTATGGTACCATTTTGGTCCACTGTTTTGGTCCTCCATTTTGATCCACCATTTTGGTCAATACTCATCAAACCATTTCAGCCCATCGTTTTTGGTTCACCGTTTCAGTCTGCCATTTTGGTTTTTCACTTGGCCCGCCATTTGGGTCTATACTGATCAACCATTTCAGTCCGTCATTTGGGTCCATATCCATCAACGATTTTAGTCCGCAATTTTAGTCCATTTGGTCCGCCATTTGGGTCCATACTGATCAAACATTTCAGTCCGCCATTTTGCTCTGCCATTTTTGTCTGTGTTGATCAACCATTTCAATCCGCCATTTTGGTTTTCCATTTGGCCCACTATTTTGGTCCATTTGAGTCCTCAATTTGGGCTATCATTTGGGTCTGCCACATTGATCAACCATTTTGGTCCGCAACTTGGGTACATACTGGTCAACCATTTCAGTCCACCATTTTGGTTTCCCATGTGGCCCTCCATTTGGGTCCCGTTTTCTGGCCCACTGTTGTGGCTCCCCCCTTCCTTCCTTCCTTCCTTCCTTCCTTCCTTCCTTCCATCCATCCATCCATCCATCCATCCATCCATCCATCCCTTCCCTTGTTTGCTGCGTCTCAGGATCAAAACCAAGGCCTCCCTTCTCATTTTTATCCTTACAAAAAAAGGTCGTAAATCAGTATTATCTCTTCACCCGCAGTTCAGACCTATTTATTTGTCTCTCTCTCCGGACGGGGTCAGGACTTCTTCCCGGCACTGGAACGATCCCAGAGGAAAACAGTGTTCAAAGGAGGAAACTCTGCTGCAAAACGAGTGACGGCTGGAGGCCCGTTCCTTGGGTTTCCCCCCTTTCTTCTCCTGTGGACTTCCCAAAATGAAGGCGATGTTTGGAGAGCGGAAGCCAGACCGATGAATGTGTCCGACCCCTTTTCCTCCGGCGTCTCCTCCAAGGCATTGAAAATAAAAATATAACCCTTTTTCGGTACCTGTTTGCACTAGACCTCCTTCGTTCCGGCACATTTTTCCCGGGGGGAAACGGGTCCCATGAAAACGGGCCCCGGTCGATCAGTGCCACTGGATATATATATATATATATATATATATATATATATATATATAAATACATACACACACACACACATACATATATATACCTCTTGAGTAGATGACACAATACACAGCTTCTCAACCCAAAACTCAAGGTGTTTGGTCTCTCATTTGGGTTTGGAAAGAGGTTGCGCAGAATAATAAAGGACATGTTTGGCCCTCAATTTCTTCCTAAAAAGCAATTTCAAAAAATTGTCTAATTTCTCCCAATGTTCTCAAAGGAGGTTTTGGTTCTCGTCTGGGAGCTACTTTTAAAATGACCAAGTCAAAAAGATATTTGTGCCGCCGCGCGTGTGCTCGTGCATGTGCCACTGCGCGCACGCTCCTGCCGCAAATCCCATCCTCCACAATTGCAGCAGCAGAAGCAGCGAAATAAGGAAGGAAGGATGAGAGAGAGAGAGAGAGAAAAGGGGGAAGAGGGAGGCGGGAACGCGGAGTGGGAGGGTAGGTGGGCCCCGCCCACGTGGGCTGTGCGCGGTGCATGTCGCCGGCCATTGCGTGTGTGTGAGTGTGTGGATGTGAGCGTGGGCTCCCTCCCTTCCGTGGGGCGGGTGGGCTTCACGGTGCCAGCCTTCTCCGAAGGGAGAGGCAGCAGCAGCCCCTCTCCACACTCACATCCACACACTCGCACTCATGCACTGGCCAGCAACACGCAACGCGCACAGCCCACACGGGCGGGGTCCACATCCCCTCTCACTCCGCGTTCCTGCCTCCCTCTTTCCTCTTCCCGCTTCTCTCTGTCTCTCCCCTCCTTCCTTCTTTCGCTGCTGCTGCTGCAATTGCGGAGGATGGGAAGTCCTTCCGCAAATCCCATCCTCCGCAATTGCAGCAGCAGCGAAAGAAGGAAGGAGGAGGAGAGAGAGAGAAGAGGGAGGCGGGGACGTGGAGTGGGAGGGGAGGCGGGCCCCACCCATGTGGGCTGTGAGTGTTGCGTGTCGCCGGCCAGTGCGTGAGTGCGAGTGTGTGGATGTGAGCGTAGAGAGGGGCTGCTGCTGCTGCCTCTCCCTTCGGAGGAGAAGGCTGGCACCGTGAAGCCCACCCGCCCCACGGAAGGGAGGGAGCCCACGGAAGGAGAAGGGGCTCTAGTCTCGGGTGCCCCTCCCCCCCAAGATGAAGGAAGGAAGGAGGAAGCACGAGGCAGTGCCTCCGGAGGGAGCGCTCCGCCCTGCCTGTCTCGCCGGCAATGCCCCGCAGGCAGAAGAGAGCGGAAGCCAGCTGCAGGAGCACGTGTGCGCGCAGGGTGTGCACGCGCATGTCAGGAGCACCCCATCCAGCTGGTGAGGCCCGAAGATTGACTGGATGAGGGCTGAAGATCGACCAGTCAATCGCGAGCCACCTAATGAGCACCCCTGAATTAGGGGGGAAATAAGGAGAGGGGCAATCCAATCTAAACTGCAGGGAATTATAAT
This sequence comes from Anolis apletophallus, assembly GCA_030556195.1. NCBI lineage: Eukaryota > Metazoa > Chordata > Lepidosauria > Squamata > Anolidae > Anolis > Anolis apletophallus. Next base: position 43,654,434 of record JARBWK010000015.1, on the reverse strand, counting down.
TTGCAGAATCCTGTGCAAGATGCAGGGAATTATTGTGTGCAAAATCCAGTCCAAACTGCAAGGAATTATTGTGTGCAAAATCCAATCCAAACTGCAAGGAATTATTGTGTGCAAAATCCAATCCAAACTGCAAGGAATTATTGTGTGCAAAATCCAATCCAAACTGCAAGGAATTATTGTGTGCAAAATCCAATCCAAACTGCAAGGAATTATTGTGTGCAAAATCCAGTCCAAACTGCAAGGAATTATTGTGTGCAAAATCCAGTCCAAACTGCAAGGAATTATTGTGTGCAAAATCCAATCCAAACTGCAAGGAATTATTGTGTGCAAAATCCAGTCCAAACTGCAAGGAATTATTGTGTGCAAAATCCAGTTGAAGCTGCAGCATTTTTACAGTTTGCAAAATCTAGTTTAAGGGGCAGGGATTTATTGTTTGCAAAATCCGGTCCATATTGCAGTGAATTATTGTTTGCAGAATCCAGTCCAAACTGCAGCCATTTAAATCTGGTTCAAGATGCAGCAAATTATTGTTTCCAAAATCGGGTGCAAACTGCGGTGAATTAGTTTGCAAAATCCGGCCAAACTGCAATGAATTACTGTTTAGAGAATCCAGTCCAAATTGCAATTAATTGTTTGCAAAATCTGGTCCAAACCCACAATTTTACAGTTTGCAGAATCTGGTTCAAGAGGCAGCAAATTACTGTTTGCAAAATCTTATCCAAACTGTAATGAATGACAGTTTGTAAAATCCAGTCCAAGATGCAGATAATTATTGTTTGCAAAATCCAGTCCAAATTGCTATGAATCTGGTTCAAAGATTCCCCCGGCAATGGAAGCCACACCTTAAAAACGGCAAGGCCATTCACTGCTAATCAAGGTGGCCAATTGAAACATTCACACCTGCCTCAAACAGTCAATAGTTATTTCTCCCACCCTGGACATTACTCCAAAGATATATAAACCCCATTTTCCTAGTGTCTAATAGACCTCACAACCTCCGAGGATGCCTGCCATAGATGTGGGCGAAACGTCAGGAGAGAATGCTTCTGAAACATGGCCAGGCAGCCCATAAAACTGACAGCATCCAAGTGATTCCGGCCATGAAAACCTTCGACAACACACTCCGGTTCAAGATGCAGCAAATTATTGTTTGCAAAATCTAGTTGAAGCTGTAGCATTTTTATAATTTGGAAAATTCGGTCCAAGATGCAGCAAATTATTGTGTGCAGAATCCAGTCCAAGATTTGATTTGATTTATTATTTATTCAGTTTTGTGTGCAAAATCCAGTCCAAGATGCAGCAAATTTTGCAAACTAGGATTTGCTGGATCTTCAACCAGATTTTGCAAATTGTAATTCACTGCAGTTTAGACTGGATTTTGCACACAATAATTTGCTGCATCTTGGACTGGATTTTGCACACAAAACTGAATAAAAAATAAAATCTTGGACTGGATTTTGCACGCAATTTGCTGCATCTTGGACTGGATTTTGCACACAAAACAATAATAAAATAAAATATTGGACTGGATTTTGCACACAAAACAATAATAAAATAAAATCTTGGACTGGATTTTGCACGCAATTTGCTGCATCTTGGACTGGATTTTGCACACAAAACTGAATAAATAATAAAACAAAATCTTGGACTGGAGTTTGCACACAATAATCGAGTTGAAGCTGCAGCAAATTACAGTTTGCAAAATCCACTCCAAACTCAAGGGAGGTTTTGGACTCGCCTGCTGGGTTCAAATTTCTGTGGTGGTTCTCGAAGGATCAAGGAAACGTCTGAGAAACAGGAAACCGATTTTGGGGGAGAAAAGGAGAAGGAAGGCTTCTTCTCTTTTGCAAAATCCGGTCCAAGATGCAGTGAATTACAGTTTGCAAAAAAGCTGCTGGGTGGCAAGGCGGTCGTTGCTGGAGATGCATTGTTGATTTTTTGCAAGCAAGACACGCCTAGTTTGGGTCAAATAATAGGAACAGAGGGGATGCCATTTTCGTTTTGCAATTAATAGGAGTGGTTTCGTTGACAGCAAGACATAAAAGTAAGATATAATAATAATGATAATAGTAATAATTCCTCTCCATTGGCACCCCCTTGTCACGCGGGAGAGGCTTGCGTACCCTAATGAAGTTGTGAGCTATGCTGGTGGTGGCATAATAGCCACCGGTAGGGCCTCCCATGCCAGACAGGTCATAACCGAAGGGTCTGACAAAGAGCGTCAATGGGCAGGATGGGCTCTCTGGCCTTTTGGCAACCATCCTAGGAGAAGGAAAACTCTAATTCCAAACCCAGGCAGGTGGTGCTCGTCTAACCCTGTAAGGTCAACCATCTAGAGAAGGAAACTCGAACCAAACCTACGACCTGAGGTCTTCGCTGCCACCGTCCAAGCTTGCTAGGCCCCGGCAGACGAACCTTTGGTTTAAAGGGCGAAACCAGTTCGGTGCACGCTGCGCTGCACTAGAAAAATCCATTGCACAGGCTCGAAGGACACATCCAACCTCCAAATCATCAACGCGCTTGTAGAAAGCACGGGATGAGTCCTTCCTAAGAATCTTTGTTCGTGAAGTAATGCCAGAGATTAATACAATATAATAATTATATATTTCATATTACATGTACTACTAATAATATTACAGTATACTGGTGTAGTACAATATGGGAATGTATATTATTAATATTGTGTTATGCTAATAATATAATCTATTATATAAAGGAGGACCCGTCATCGAACGACTGACAGAGACAGAGAAACCTTCCAAGGCAGGGACACCAAACTTGCCAACAAAAATAGGCCTCAGGCAAGGAAGGGTTTTAGCAAAGAAACTTTCCCCCCCAAAACCTAGAAGGCCCCCAAAACAACGATTTAAAAAACTACATTTCCCAGCATCCTCTGCGGCAGCCAGCGAAACCCATTGGCCAACATCAGCCCACACAAAATGCAGGGAGGCTGAGTAACCATAGTAACGCTGGGCAGAGCCAGCCAAGGCTAGGATAGAATGCTGAGTGATTCGAGTTTAGACAGTTGGTGTTTGAGGGTTAAACATACCTCTGCTAAACAGAAACCTACACAGTACAACCAACTAACACAGGATGCCATAACAACTCCCAGGAGGACGTAAAACTAACACAAATAGGGCACCAGGGACACAGGCACCACTGACAAACACATACCGCCGGAATAACACAAACTTGCAAAACCCACCCCAACCAAAATTCACAACAATCACCACTGGCAAGAGCCACACCCCCTCCACATCACCAACTATGTCACCACAACACACACAAAATACACCCCACAAATACCTGACAACTTCCCCAACACAAAACCCAGGACTGCACTCAGTACTCACCACCACGCACACCTCCAAATACACACATGTCCCAGGCACAATACTCCAGCAATTCCTACCCACACAACACAACACAACTTCCTATCACAACCCATCCCCCCAACCTTACGGGACCCGGCACACACAACACCTACCACCACCACAAACAAAAACCAACTCCACCTATTCTCCAACCACAACACTACACTGATACTCTACAAACACACACAAACACCTAAAACACCCCACTCACACAAGCATTCCACAACATACCACCACCCACAATGCCACCACACACCCACTAACTCACCAAAAAAGTAATATCTACACACAACACAATACGCACATGACCCCACCAAGACCATAAGTAACATCAATTCCAACCCTTACATACTCAGACTTTCTTGCATCTCCTAAATAGGGCACAGCAACGCGTGCTGAGTACAGCTAGTATATTGTATTTACATATAACTTGTAAGCCGCTTTGAGTTCCCTTCGGGGTGAGAAAGGCAGCATATAAATGTCATAAATAAATAATGCAATCCATATACACACACACACACACACACAATACTAGCAGTAATACTAATAGTAGTAGTAGCAATAATAATACATTTTATTTTCTCTCTGCCTATCTAGACAACTTGATACAATACAATATATTTAAAATACAGAGATATAGTAATAATAATATTAGCAATATTATAGCAATGTGCTGGGGCCTCATTCTCACCGGCTTCTACAACGACAGGAAGGGCGCTGACGGGCCGGGCCTCTCAGCGCAGACCCCAGCTGGAAGTTGGCGGTCCCCACTTCCCACTGGCGCGGTGGCATCGATGTTCCTGCTGGGACATTCTGCCTGCCCTCCTTGATGGCAGAGTGATGCCGTGATCGGCACCACTGTGGACACTCCCCCACCCCCTCCTCTCTCCCGACCCTCTTGTTCTTCCCTGTGTAGTATGGATTATGTTGTCTTGATGTGCCGCGGGGCATTCAAACTGTTGTAAACCGCTCCGAGCCTTCGGGGAGTGGCGGTATACAAGTTTGAGGTAATAAATAAATAAATAAATAAATATAATAATTTGATTGCCTATGCGCACGGCCTGACGCAATGCAATACATAGATTGCAAACAAGTATTAAAACAATTGCAGTGCATTAAAAGACAACAGACATCCCGGTGAAAACGCATGGAAGTCCTGTGTGTGAATCAAAGAGTCCCCTGCGCAGCCAATGCAGCATTTATTTTGCAAGGAGAGGAAGCGGAGGCCTGTTTGGCGTTTGCAAAGAAACGTGTTGCGTCTGCGAAGAGCTCTCTACCTGGCCTTCTTTGTGCAAAAGGGGGGAAAGCCACGGTGTGCCGTCGTCCAGACATATTTTCTCCTCATGAGTCACACTGAATGACGGAAACAGGAATAAAGCAATGCACACATTCCGCACATAGCTTTGCACCGGCTGGTTTCTCTCGAAAGGGATCAGGAATTTGGAAAATCTCCAGAGAAGAACAGGAGGCCCTCCTTGCATCTCGTCTCTCTTTGCTTTTGCAAACAGGGCGCATCTCGCGCCATCCAGTTGAAATCGAACAAATTGAACCATCCGTGCGTAATGAGATCGGGGCCGCGGATAGCGAAATGCAAAGCACGGACACCTGTGCGCCTGGCGAGACAAAGAAACAACCCAATGTTCCCAATCAAGAAATCTCGCCAAGTTGATGGAGAAGTGACAGGTATTTTGCCAGCTCGCTGCAATCCGCCAGAGAAAGCCCACATGCCACACATTCAAAAACAGACCTTTGAAATTCCCGCTCCTGCCCCAGCTGGAGCAAGCTTTGCCGTGATTGGCTGAGCTCCGTCGACATCACGATCAGCTGGGTGGGATTCCCTTGCTAGGCGGGACTGCACTACTCAGCCAATGAGAGAGCGTTCCTTGCTTCCAATGCAGATTTCCGCTCTCCAGTGTCTGACGGGGCAGGATGGAAATTTCAGACAAAGGAGACATAGTTTCATGTTTGGGTTACATTGTCCCAAGTGTAGGGCAAACAAAAAGGGGGCCATAAGGTCCCATGCGTTTTATTGTTGTGGTGGCTTATATAGGGAGATAACTCTGGAGCCTATTGTCCCTTGTACAGCCGAGTCTATGGGGCCAATAGAGACAGAATGGCCTGAGGGCGATGGGTGCTTGAGTCCTTTTTTAGTAAATTACGGCCTTTTTTGCCGCCGTATCACATTCCTGGCTCCTGTTCACACAGCCGGACTAAGGTTATTCAAAATGGTAAGCGAACATTATTTTGGCGCCCCTTGCTCTCCGGCCTCGTGGAGGGTGCGCATGCGTGAAGCCAGCTGGTTCCACGCATGCGCCCCCAGCGTATATGTGCACCCTCCATGAGGCCGGAAACTGAGGAGGGTTTGGCGGCCGGGGGCGGAGGCTCTGCTTCCGGCCGCCAAACCCTCCTCAGTTTCTGGCCTCGTGGAGGGTGCGCATGTGCACCTGCGCATGCGCCATTGATGCACTCGCCTCCAGCTGGACGGAGAAGAGAATCGTGCCCTACACAAGGCCGAAAAGGAGGGACCTTTTGCGGCCGGAGATGGGAGGCTCCTCCACCATCGCCCCCAATTCTGTCTCTTTGCATTTCCTTTTTTCTGCCCAGGTAAAATCTCTTGCATTTGTCCCTGTTGAACTTCCTTGTGCTAGTCTTGGCCCATCATCTCTCTTCTCTGTGGAGAACATTTTGAATTCTGCTCCTGCCTTCTGGAGTCTTGGCTCTCCCTTCCAATGCGGCCCCGCCTGCAAACTCAATGACCCTGCCTTCTAACCCTTCATCTAAGTCAATGTTTCCCAACCAGTGTGCCGTGGCACACTAGTGTGCTGTGTGCGATCATCAGTGTGCCGTGGGAAATGGGAACCTCCAGTACCCTTTCTTCCCCCTCCTGCCGAACACTTTTTCTTCTCCCCTCGGGCTCCCTTCTTCCCAGCCTCGCTCTGCTCGCTTTGGTCTGGGGCGAGTCAGCGCAGTGGCGCCCGCATGGGTAACGCCTTCCCCCGTCCCCTCCTGAACACGCTCACTCTGCCCCCTCAGATCAATATGGCGGCAGAAGCGGCAACGTAGAAGAAAAAGTAAGTGTTGGGCAGGAGGGGGAAGAAAGGGCGCGAAGGGGGAGGGGGAGGAAGAGGTCTCTGTCGAAAGCTGGCACGGGCAAACTTGGACCTTCCAGGTGTTTTGGACTCCAACTCCCACCATTCCTAGCAGCCTCAGGCCCTTCCCCCCCCCCCAGCCACTTAATCAGGAAAGGGCCTCAGGCTGTTAGGAATGGTGGGAGTTGGAGTCCAAAGCACCCGGAGGGCTGAAGTTTTCCCATGCCTGTTTGAAGGACCTTAAAGTGGTGAGCCTCCTTCCAACATTGGGATTCTGGATAGAAAACAAACAACAACATAACACAACATTGTTTGAGTCCACAGTGCTCTCTGGGTGGAGGTGAACTACAACTTCCAAACTCAAGGTCAATTCCCAAGCAAACCCTTTCAGTACTTTCTTTTGGTAATGAGAGTTCAATATGCCAAGTTTGGTTCAATTCCATTGTTGCAAGAGTTCAGGATGCTCTTTGATTGTGTGTTAACTATAAATCCCAGAAACTGTAACTCCCAAATGTCAAGGTCTATTTTCCCCAAACTCCATCTGTGTTCACATTTGGGCATATTGAGTATTCATGCCAAGTTTGGTCCTGATCCAACATTATTTCGGTCCACAGTGCTCTCTGGATATAGGTGAACTACAACTCCAAAACTCAAGGTCAATGCCCACCAAACTCTGATAGCATTTTCTCTTGGTTATGGGAGTTGTGTGTGGGACGTTTGTGTCTTTCTGCCATTCCTGCCAGGATATCTACGTTGTGTTCATCGAAACAGGCCCAGGTTTCACACTGAGTGTATAAATACCTTTAAAAACATATTAACTGTATGTATTACTGTGTTAGAGTGTCGTTTTGTGTCATTTTGGTTGGTGGTGTGCCCCAGGGTTTTGTCAATGTCAAAAATGTGCCGCGGCTCAAAAAAGGTTGAAAAACACTGATCTAAGTCATTAATTTACTTTAATTTAATTTGTTATTATATTTTATTGCATGCATTCCATAATGGGACGATGGTGGCCTTATTTTATTTTATTTTTTATTATATTTTATGGCTTGCACGCATTCCAAAATGGGACGGGCGTAACGAATACCACTCTGCGGCGGCGGCGGCGGCAACGGCATCCTCGGATGGCGAGAGGCCTGCTTCCTTTTAAAGCTTTGTTTCTCTTTTGCAAAGGATCTTTTTGCAGAAAGGAATGCAAAACCCAAGGAGGAGGAGGAGAGCCAAAACAAACCACTGCAATAAAAAAAAACCCTGCATTTTCTCACATTTGGATCCAAAATTCTGTTTATCTTTCCCCCTTTTTTTGTGGGGAGATTTTGCAAAGAAACCCAACTCTCAGAAAAGCAAAAAAACTCGGAAAAGCCTCCAAAGCCAAGGTTGGATCAAAGGCAAAAATATTTATATATATGATGACTCTTTTTCTGCAAAATCTGCAGGGAATCCATTCCTGGCTGACAGCAGGCCCGATCCCAGGAGTCAAAAGAACAAAAAGTCGTATTTATAAAGTAAAGAATTAAGTAAAAATAATAATTTCGCGTGCAAACATCCAATGGCCCCGTTCTAAAAGGAGATGCACCAAGAAAAAGTAGAGAGAGAAACTATTATGCCAAACGGAGCTGCTGCATCATCATCACCATCACCATCATCAGCATTCCATTGACTCCGTAGTATCTATTATATAAATGAGTTCACGTCATGTGATGTATACCTCAAACAAAGAAACCTTACAACGCAGAAACACAATACTTGCCAACAGAAATAGGCCTCAAGCAAGGTACGTTTGTAGCAAAAGAAACTCCCCCCCAACCTAAAAGGCCCCAAAACAACGAGAAAAATAAAACTACATTTACCAGCATCCTCCGGGGCTGCCAAAGACTCACCCAGCCTCTACATTCTGAACAACATGATTGGCTGCCAATAAGGGCGGATTTGCATAACTGCTGCACTGGCCAGCCAACATGAAAATTCCGATCCATATTAAACTGCCAAAACAGAATAAGGAAAAGGACTGAGCCAATCCCCAACACAAACACCCAAATCACTTGCAACCGAAAATTTTACACCCCCACAAAATCACAGACCACACCCAAAAATGACAGTAAGGCTTCATTAACTTGATTTCCCTAACTAGCCCTCACTTACTGGGAAGCTGTTTACGCTCTGAATTGACAATAAGGCTTCATTAACTTGATTCTCCCGACTAGGCCTCAGCTCATGGGACATTTTGTATGGCCTGAATTTACAGTAACCTACCTTGGCACACAGAACCCCGACCATGCATGATGGGACTTGAAGTACCACCATGGAAAATGGGATTTGTAGTACTTCAAAACCCATCATTCCCCACAGACCACTGTGTCCAAGAACCAAGACCGATAAAGACCCAACTTGGCACACCATGCCCCCATGACCCACACTCCATCCAACTGCAGTTTAGAGGAGGGCACACCGTGGATGATTGGACTTTCTCGCATCTCCTAAAAAGGGCACAGCAACGCGTGCCGGGTACAGCTAGTTATTATTAGTAGTAGTAGTAGTCCCTCTCTGGCTTTTCTTCGCAAACGAAGATTGAGATTCAGGAAGGACTCACCCCACGTTTTCTACAAGCGCATTGATGACTAAAAAGGCCAATCTGAGATAGGCAAGTCCGGTTACAGAAAGTCTCCTTGGGTGATGTTGGTTCTTTCTGCGTTGTCGTTTCTCTGCGAGACTTGTTCGCCGTGTCTTCTCGAAAGAGGCCGCAGCATTGTGGCTAGTGTGTCTCCATGCCTATGCTCCATGATTATGCTTCCCAGGGAGGTGAACTGCTGAACGGACTTAAGCACAGCATTGCCTATGCTGACGTGGGAGTGATGGTGTTCTTCCTGTGGTGCGGGCTGGTAGAGGACTTCCGTTTTCTTCAGGCTGACTTCCAGCCCAAACAGCTCTGCTGATAATAAATTCCTTGGGAAAACACAAAAGTTTGGAGCTCCCTTTGGCTTTCACGTGGTCCTTTGTGGAACCCAGTCTTTTCCTTGGGCAAAATCAGTTTGGGCTTACCTCTCTCTCTCTCTCTCTCTCATTCTCTCTCTCTCTGGCATTACTTCGCGAATGAAGATTCTTAGGAAGGACTCATCCCACGCTTTCTACAAGAGCTTTGATGACTAAAAAGGCCAATCTGAGATAGGCAAGTCCGGTTGCAGAAAGCACAGCAGAAAGTCTCCTTGGGTGATATTGTTTCCAAGTTCCAGTTCTTTCTGGGTTGTCGTTTCTCTTCGAGACCCGTTCGGCGTGTCTTCTCGAAAGAGGCCGCAGCATTGTGGCTAGTGCATCCCCACGCCTCCCGATGTGAGACCAGGGTGGACCATTGCTGGTGATCAATCTGGCCAAGTCTGAGGTGTTGTTTCACTGAGTCCTTGTATCTCTTTTTTGGGGTGCCTCTCTTGCGCTGACCCGTGGCGAGTTCACCGTAGAGTAGTATCTTTGGGAGGCGGTGGTCCTCCATCCTAGAGACGTGTCCTGACCAGTGCAGCTGTGTTCTCAATAGCATGGCCTCAACATTGGTGACCCCTGCTTGCTCAAGGACAGCAACATTCGTCACATAGTCGGTCCAGTGTATAGTTAGGATTGTGTGAAGACAGCGCTGATGAAAGCGTTCGGGGAGTCGTAGGTGTTGGCAATAGGCGACCCATGTTTCAGACCCATAGAGGAGAATAGACAGTAAGATAGCTCTGTACACAATGATTTTGGTGCTTTGCCTCAGGTGCTTGTTGCTCCAGACTCTTTTGTGAAGCCTTCCGAATGCACTCTATGCTTTTGCTAATCTGTGATCTATCTCTTTATCGATCTTGGTGTCTGAAGAGATGATGCTTCCCAGGGAGGTGAATTGCTGAGCGGGCTTAAGCACAAATTTGCATGTACTGACGTGGGGATTATGGTGTTCTTCCTGTGGTGCGGGCTAGTAGAGGACTTCCTTTTCTGTTTGGCAACCTATTATGATTACTATTATTAGTATTACAGTGCTCCCTCACTTATTGCTGGGATTATGTTCCAGGACCTCCTGCAATAAGTGAAAAACTGAGCAAGAGCCATTGGCTGTAGCAAGGGTTAAGCTGTGCAACTGAGAACGAATCCAATCCCATGAGTATTTTAGGACTTGGGGATAATGGGATAGGAAGTCCCATATTCTAAGTTTTTGTGCTGACGGATTCCATGAGATCCAATTGCAAGAGTCGCCTAAAATAAAGCCGGCGGTGATTAAGGAGCCAAGAAAAGAAATAGATATAAGTCACGCTGATGCAGCTGGGAATGAATGAATGCCTTTGGCCGCTGATAGGAAATACATCCAAAGGGCAATAGACAGGGCAAATAATGGGCAAACATTTATATATACGTATACATATACATAAACATGTTATTATATTTTTAATATATTTATACTTAATATTTTTATATATTTTACATTTGTTTATGTGTATATATGTGTGCTTTATATAATTTATATCTACATATATTAACTTTACATATTTTGTATATTTTATATTTGTGTGTATACATATATATATATATTATATTTAGACATAAATTTTATATATTTTATAATTGTGTGTATATATATTTTATTTATTTATTTATTTATTTTATTATTCGGGTTTCTATGCCGCCGACTCCCTGAGGCTCGAGGCGGCTCACAGGAACCGAAGGTACAACTACACACAAGCAATGCGATAAAACCTCTAAGACAATTAAACAGTTAAGACAGCAAAATACAAAACCCCCAGGTACAGTTCAGAAATTAGATAGCGTGACACCCCAGGACAGCGGCTAAAGCGGAACATGGGCAGGACCTACTCCCTGAAGGCCTGCTTAAACAAATAAGTTTTGCAGGCGCCTAAACGGGAGCAGGTCCTTTATAGCCCGCGCCCAGCTGGGAGGGCGTTCCACAGCGTAGGGGCTATAACGGAGAACGCCTCCGCGAGTAGATGTCAGTTTAGCCGATTTCGCCGAGGGTATCTCTAACAAATTAGCATCCTCAGGGGACAGTGTGGGGAGAGTCGGTCCCTCAAGTACGCTGGCCCCAGGCCATGCAAGGCCTTAAAGGTAAGAACCCACACCTTGAAGGAGATCCGTGCTCGATTGGGAGCCAGTGCAGATCCTGCAAAACAGGTGTGATGTGGCGGCCTGCTGGGGTTCCAGACAGGAGCCGGGCGGCAGTGTTCTGCACCAACTTGAGCTTCCGGGTCGCCGACAAAGGAAGGCCAACGTAAAGCGCGTTACAGTAATCCAGCCTTGAGATGACCGTAGCTTGGATCACCGTGGCCAGGTCATTCGGGAGATATAGGGGCCAGCCTCCGAGCCTGTCGCAGATGAAAAAAGCAACCTTGCTGACCGCGGAGACCTGGGCCTCCATGGTCAGCTGGGAGTCCAGATGGACCCCCAGGCTCTTAACGGAAGGCGATGGGCATAGCGCCACACCGTCCAGGGTCGGAAGCTGGACATCTACACCACCCGAGCGGCCCGACCACAAGATCTCCGTCTTCGCCGGATTCACCCTCAACCTACTGGCACGCAGCCATCCAGTAACGGCCTCGAGGCAGTGTTGGAAATTATCGGGGATGGATCCCGGCCTGTCCTCCATCTCAGAATGAGCTGGGTGTCGTCAGCGTACTGGTGGCACTCCAGCCCATAACTCCGCACCAGCTGTGCAAGCGGCTGCATGTAGATGTTGAATAACAGAGGGGTGAGAATGGCCCCTCCACAAACTAATGAGGAGCCCTCGGAGACCACCTCGCCCTCCTCACACGCTGAGACCGCTGGTGGAGGAAGGAGGTCAGCCATTTAAGAACTGTCCCCCTCACTCCAGCCATGGCCAGGCGGTGGATCAGTAGATTGTGGTCGACCGTGTCAAACGCTGCCGTGAGGTCCAATAACACGAGCAGCGCAGACCCGCCTTGGTCGAGCTGGCAGCGGAGTTAATCTGTGATGGAGACCAGGACCGTCTCCGTCCCATGCCCCGAACGGAAGCCGGACTGGAAGGGGTCTAGCCATGTTGCATCATCTAAGAAGGACTGCAACTGCTCCATTACTGCCCTCTCAACTACCTTGCCCAGGTACGAGAGGTTCGACACTGGTCGGTAGTTGGAGGGAACCGCAGGATCTAGTGACGGTTTCTTCAGTAATGGAGCTACCACCGCCTCTTTAAAGCACTCTGGGAAGACTCCTTGCTCAAGGGAGCTATTTACGATGTTCAACAGAGGCCCACGTAACCCCTCCAGGCAGGATCTAACAAGCCAGGAGGGGCACGGGTCGAGGGAGCAGGTGGTAGGCCTGGTTGCAGCCACAATCTTATCAACAGCATCTGCGTCCAGTGGCCGAAACCGGTCGAGGTATATATTTTATATATTTTATATTTATGTGTATATATAATATTTTATATTTACATATATTAATTTTATTTATTATATATTTGTGTATCTATATATTATATTTTATATGTATGTGTATATATATATATGTTATATATTTTACATTTACATATATAAACTTTATATATATATTTATATATATTTATATTTGTGTGTATATACATATTATATATTATATTTACACATTAATGTTATATATTTTATAATTGTGTGTGTATATATATATTATATTTTATATATTTTATATGTATGTGTATATATAATATTTGATATTTACATATATTACTAGCTGTACCCGGCCACGTGCTGCTGTGGCTTTTTCTCTTTCCTGTGTCCCAGTCTATATATGTGTGTTTTGTGTGTGTATGTATGTATATATATATATGGATTTGTGTCTATGTGTACATATGTGTGTGTATATTAGCTATGTATATGTGTATATGTATATGCGTGTATATGTGTGTACTTATGTATATGTGTGTTGTTGTATATGTTTAAGCATGTAAATGTGTAGATGTGTGTAAGTACAGATGTGTCTATGTGTGTGTGCATGTGTATATTTCAGTGCATGTATATATGTGTGTATATGTGCATGTCTATATGTACATATGTGTGTGCATGTGACGAGGACCAACAGTAACATTGGTTCCTGCCTTTTATACTTCCTGACCTCCCTCTCCCCCTCATCCCTCAGCTTTTCTCTTCTCTCTGTCCTCTTGCCTCTTCTCCCTCCCTCCCTTCCTTCTTTCCTTTCCCTCCTTCCTGCCATCCCTCCCCTTTCTGTTTCAGTTCTTGCTCCCCTTGTCTCCCTCCCTCCATTCCCTCCCTACCTTTTTTCCCTTCCTTTTGCCAGTCCCTTCACCAGCTTCTACCTTTTGGATTGGCTTTTATTGCCTGTCTGTTTTGCATAACGGCTCTGAGTGGCCAGCTCCACCAACATTCCGACACTCTAAACTGCCAGAGGGAGGTGGTGTGTGGGGTCATGGGAGTTGTAGTCCATAATGGTATTTTGGATTTGTGGCCGTTGGTTCTTTTTTGGGTTTTTTTTGTGGTATGCATACCTCGTAGGGTTTTCTAGGTATGTGGGCTGTTTTTGTGTGTCTGCCTTGTGTGGTTTCTTTGTCTATAAGACAGGAACCACCATATGAAGGATTTTATATATATATATAGATATATTTGTGTTTTTATATATTATATTTTATATATTATATATTTGTGTATTTAAATATTATATGTTATATGTATGTGTATATATACACACAAATATAAAATATATAAAATTAATATATGTAAATGTAAAGTATGTAAAATATTGTACGTGTGTATATATAAAATATTTTATATATTTTATATTTACATATATTAATTTTATATATTTTATATTTGTGTGTATATACATATCATATATTATATTTACATATATGTACGTATGTGTGTGTGTAGCTCACTCTGCCCATACGGCATGACAGTGGGGTGGACTAGATGCCCTCTGGGGGCCCCTTCCTGGCAGAAAGGGCTTCTGTCTGCAATGCCTTTTTGTTTTCTTTATATAGATTAAAATACTTCTAACCGCCGGCTGATCTCGGGGCAAAAGATCTCACGGCAATGGCTTCCAAAACCATCTGAATCAACAAAGAGTTTGGATCATTTCAAAGGCTCCGACTTCAAAGGAAACCTCAGGAAAATTTGGTTTTATTTGTAAATGGAAGTCGTGCCAGGATTTTAGCTACAAAAGTCGGGAGCAAAAGGAGAGCGTTTACAACTTTAGGAATAGAGTTTCGTCCTGGGTTCGTTCTTGATTACAATCCAAACTTGGCTTGGATGTAGTAGTAGTAGTAGTAGTAGTAGTAGTAATAGTAGTAGTGATGATGATGATGATGATGATGATGATGATAACAACAACAATAATGGCTCACAAATGGAACTTTGTTTCTAACAATAATAATCTCTCTCTCGGTATTATTTCACGAACGAAGATTCTTAGGAAGGACTCATCCCACACTTTCTACAAGCGCGCTGATGACTAAAAAGGCCAATCTGAGATAGGCAAGTTCGGTTGCAGAAGGCACAGCAGAAAGTCTCCTTGGGTGATGTTGTTTCCAAGTTGCGGTTCTTCCTGCGTTGTCATTTCTCTTCGAGACCCATTTGGCGTGTCTTCTCGAAAGAGGCCGCAGCATTGTGGATAGTGCGTCTCCATGCCTCCCGATGTGAGGCCAGGGTGGACCATGGTTGGTGATCAATCTGGTCGAGCCTGAGGTGCTGTTTCGGGGAGTCCTTGTATCCATTTTGGGGGTGCCTCTCTTGCGCTGACCCGTGGCGAGTTCACCATAGAGTAGTATCTTTGGGAGGCGGTGGTCCTCCATCCTAGAGACGTGCCCTGCCCAGCGCAGCTGTGTTCTCAATAGCATGGCCTCAACGCTGGTGACCCCTGCTTGCTCAAGGACAGCAACATTCGTCACATAGTCGGTCCAGTGTATATTCAGGATTGTGCGAAGACAGCGCTGATGAAAGCGTTCGAGGAGTCATAGGTGTTGACGAGAGGTGACCCATGTTTCAGACCCATAGAGGAGAATAGTACAGTAAAATAGCTCTGTACACACTGATTTTGGTGCTTTGCCTCAGGTGCTTGTTGCTCCAGACTCTTTTGTGAAGCCTTCCAAATGCACTCTATGCCTTTGCTACTCTGTGATCTATCTCTTTATCGATCTTGGCATTGTATATTTCCGCCGCTTCTGTGACTGTTCATTTGTATTTTGATTCTGTAGTTGACTTGTTGATGGATGTCCAGAATCAGCAGCATCCGCCGCGGTCCTTTTTATCCGGGGTAGTCGACCGGGCCAATATAGACTTCATTTTGGTTTTTTTTCTCCATAGTGCGAATGGGTTAGGTCAGGGGTAGGGAAGGTATGGCTCGGGAGCCAGATGTGGCTCTTTTCATGATTGCATCTGGCTCTCCCTCTTCCTTCCTTTCTCCCCCTTCACCCTTTCCTTCTCCTTCTCTTCTTCCTTTTCCCTCCCTCTCTCCTCTTCCTTCTTTCCTCCATTCTCCCTCTTCCTTCCTTCCTTGCTTCCTTCCTCTTCCTTTCTTTCTCCTCCTTCACCTTTTCCTTCTCCTACTCTCCTTCATTTTCCCTCTCTACCCTTCCTTCTTTCCTCCATTCTTCCCCTTCCTTTCTTTCTTTTCTTTCTTTCTCCCCTTCACCCTTTCCTTCTCCTTCTCTCCTTCCTTTTCCCTCCCTCTCTCCCTTCTTTCCTCCATTCTCCCTCTTCCTTCTTTCCTCTTCTTTCCTTTCTTTATCCCCTTCAACCTTTCCTTCTCCTTCTCTCCTTCATTTTCCCTCCCTCTTCCTCCCTTCCTTCCTTCCTTCCTTCCTCTTCTATTCTTTTTCCCCAAGTCTTCCTTTCCTTCTCCTTCCTTTCTTTTCACTTCCCTCTGTCTCTCCCCTTCTTTCTTTTCTTCTTTTCCCTTCGTTATGTTACTTTTTCCTCACTCCCTTTCCTTTCTTTTCCCCACCTTTCCTTTCCTTTCCTCCCTTCCCATTTCCTTCTTTCTTTTCCCCTCCTTGTCTCTCTCCTGCTTTTATTTTCTTCCTTTTCCATAGTTCTTCTTTTCTTTCTTCCTCTCCCCCTCCCTCCTTTATTTCCTCTGTCTTTCTTTCTTTACTTCCCCCTTCCTTCCGTCTTCTCTTCCTTCCCAGAGTCCTGAGCGTGCCTTTTGCAGAGCCAGGTTTGAAGTGTCCGTCATTCTGCCGGGGGAATCCTTTCCTCATCGTATGTATGTATAGACTCACATTGAGTTGCATTCAGTCTTAAAATACATTATATCTATTCTATGGCTCTCACTGAAATAAATTTCCAAATATTTTGCTTTTATGGCTCTCTGAGTCAAAAGGTTCCCGACCCCTGGGTTCGGTGCTCTTAGTTCTACTCTTCAGCTGTGGAACTCCTCGAGGTGGCACCCATGTTGGAAATGAAAGCTATGGACTTGTCAACACCAGGAGAGGAATCTTCCGGGGAGACTCATTGTCCCCACTGCTTTTCGTCATTGCCACGATCCCTCTGTCAGCAACCTTACAAAAAACAAACCTCAGCTATCAAACATCCAAGAAATCTCACAAAATTTCACACCTACTATACATGGATGACCTGAAGCTGTACGGTAAAACCGAAACTGAAAACCAGTCTCAGACTAACACTGTCCGAATCTTTAGCACTGATATCAACAAGGAGTTTGGTCTCGACAAATGTTCGACAGTGACACTGAAGAAGGGAAAAATGATTGAAAGTCAGGGCATAAATATGCTCCATCGCGTCATTACGTCACAAGGGGGTGCTGTTGCTTCATCCTCTGTGTCCGCATTCCACCTTCCGACAGCCGATCTTTCCTTTTTATTCAGGCATTGTAAAGTCCTTATTGTAAAAATCCTCCCCCGCTTAGTGGTCCTTAGTAGGGTTGGTTTAGAACCCAAAAATCGCGGTTCTAAAAACCAATGGGGAGGATTTTTTAATGTTTAATGTAATGACTTACAAAAAATTTCAAAAA
This sequence comes from Anolis apletophallus, assembly GCA_030556195.1. Classification (NCBI taxonomy): domain Eukaryota; kingdom Metazoa; phylum Chordata; class Lepidosauria; order Squamata; family Anolidae; genus Anolis; species Anolis apletophallus. The sequence goes on along the minus strand of JARBWK010000015.1, from coordinate 43,637,027 downwards.
AAAAAAAAAATCCTATTTGATATGTTATTACTTACAAAATTTTGTAATTAGTTCTAAATTGTCCAAAGCAGGGAAACAGGACTGACACTGTTTTAAGCACAGGCAAATCAAGGGGCAACATTTCCCTTCTTCTCTGGAGTGCAATTCACTGGGACCTATTATTATTATTATAATAAAATGCCTGGGCCTGCTTGGAGGGAAATATAATGAATTAATATTATTATTATTATTATTATAAAATGCCTGGGCCTGCTTGGAGGGAAATATAATGAATTAATATTATTAATATTATTATTATAATAAAATGCCTGGGTTTCCTTGGAAGGAAATATAATGAATTAATATATTATTATTAATATTATTATTATTATAATAAAAGGCCTGGGTGTCCTTGCAGGGAAATATAATGAATTAATATATTATTATTAATATTATTATAAAATAGTTGCCCACCTCTGGTCAAGGCCTGCTTCTCTAGTGCTCTTCTCACTCCAGCTTTTCCCCCTTCAGTTTTCCAAACACCTCTAGGAATCTCCATTTGTCCTCTATGATTTTTCTTGATTCTGAACTTTTCCTTTTCCTCTCCGTGCTCTTTTCATGCCCTGCTCCCCTTCTCTCAGCCTTTCTTATGTCCTTCTCATCTATCCTTCTATCTAGCCTAATTTCCTGGGGGTTTAAACGGCTTTTTTCCTCTCAGTCCTGCAAATCACTCTAGGAGTAGCGCTCTGGTTCTCTATGGTTCCGGTTGGTTTTTCACTTCCTATAGGAAGGCCTTTCAGTTAAATTAGGCTTCGACCATGCAAAGGCCCTGATCTGACTGTGAGTAATGTCTGGAAAGCTATTTTGGAGGGGATACTTTTCCTGTTAGAGGGGCATCCAAAATAATTACAATAATAAAGAACTTTTGGGCCCACAAAGTGCGGAAATCAAAGTCCACTTCTGGTTTGGCGGGAAAAGTGCGGTAAAGCTTAAAATTAGCATTTTGAACGGATCTAATACGAATTATTTTAATTTCTTCATCCGAAAACCCAACCCTAGTCCCTAGTTCATCTATTCACAGCTGGCTTGTTTTCGAACTGTTAGGTGGACAGGGCTCGCAGCTGGGTGTCCAGACCAGCCCGGGAATCGAACATGCAACCTTCTGATTGCAAGCACAGCGGTTGTTACTGCTGTGCTATCTCCCCGGCCCATTATTGAAATCGGTTTCCGTTGCATCGTCGTCTTTCCAAAGGTCTCAATTAAATAATTACATTTCATCTGCAAAAGCCTGCTCAAACAGCCAGGTCTTGACTTTCTTCCGAAATGTTAGGAGGGAGGGGGCTGATCTAATGTCCCTAAGGAGGGCGTTCCATAGCTGAGGGGCCACCACTGAAAAAGCCCTGTCTTTCGTCCCCACCGGTTGAGTCTACGAAAAAGGTGGGGCCAGGAGCAGGTCCTCTCCGGAAGATCTTAAGCACCTAGGCAGGCCCGGATTACCCATAAGGCCACCCTAGGCCATGGCCTAGGGGCGCAAGCCAAGGGGGGGCGCAATTCACATGGACCCTAAAAAAAACCGTAACGCAACTGTCTCTCTCTCTCTCTCAGGGGAGGGCAAGGGGAGAGCGCTGCAAGGGGGGGGGGAGGGAATGGCCTCCCCTCTTGCATCGCCCCCACCCCCTTGTCAAGGAAGGAGGGCGCGAGGCGCACCGCAAAGAGGAGGAGGCGGAGGGAAGCCCCCCCCCCCAGGGCCGATGTCGGCACTGGGGGCGGGGCTTCCCTTCCTTCCTCCTCCTCCTTGCGCCACGAGAAGGAGGAGGAGGTCGAGGAGGGGGTGCGGTAGAGGTTGGTTTGGGGGCGTAATTCCAAAGTGTGGCCTAGGGCGCCAAAAGGGGTTAATCCGGGCCTGCACCTAGGTACCGGTTCTGTGGGATGTAACAGCGCTCCATACAGTCACGCTAGTGGCCACATGACCTTGGAGGTGTCTACGGACAACGCCGGCTCTTCCGCTTAGAAATGGAGATGAGCGCCAGAGTCCCAGAGTCGGACACGACTAGACTTAACATCAAGGGGAAACCTTTCCCTTTGTTCTCGATTTCATTCCGAACTTTAATGAACTTCTATGAAATCGCCGGCAAACACAGCTTTGCTAATTAAAAGGCTTTAAATCAGTATTTTAATAGGTTTTAATGGCTTCTCTTTGAACTCCTTCAGTTGCCTAATTCTCCCAGCCTTCTATGTATCGTCCAGGCCGAACGTATACTTTCATTGGGGTCGAAATACTCATTTATAGGATAATGAAACACCTGTTCTGATCAACACTAATCGGCCCATCATCGCAAAGCCTTTCATTATTTCAAGAAGAAGGAATCAAAGGGGAATAAATCATAATTGCCTTTTCAAAGGCTCTCTGGTTGAAGAAGCAAACTGGGGGGAGAGGAGCCTCTAATTGTGAACGCAGAGCATCACCGAAACAAGGATCCCATTGAAATAAGGCTGAATTGCAGTTGTTTCTGAATTATATTGATCCTAATACCATATATGTATGTATCTGTGTTTGCAGTGTTGTATCCCACCTTGAGTCAAGACGAGAGGCAGGTAAACAACAACAATAATATCACCTGCTTTTGACATAATAGTCATAATAATAATACCATATGTCTTTGATGTGATGATAACAAGAACAATAATAATAATGGCTTTGATGTAATAATAGTAATAATAATACCATATGACTTTGATATGATAACAACAACAGTAATAATAATGGCTTTGATGTAATAATAATATCATATGTCTTTGATGTGATGATAACAACAACAACAATAATGGCTTTGATGTAATAATAGTAATAATACCATAAGTCTTTGATGTGATGATAACAACAACAGTAATAATAATGGCTTTGATGTAATAATAATAATAATACCATAAGTCTTTGATGTGATGATAACAACAACAAAAGTAATATAATGGCTTTAGTGTAGTAATAATAATATCATATGTCTTTGATGTGATGATAACAACAACCGTAATAATAATAGCTTTGATGTAATAATAATAACACCATATGTCTTTGATGTGATGATAACAACAACAGTAATAATAATGGCTTTGATGTAATAATAGTAATAATAATACCATATGTCTTTGATGTGATGATAACAACAACAACAGTAATAATGTAATAATAATTGATGTGATTGATGATGATAACAACTACAACAGTAATAATAATGGCTTTGATGTAATAATAATACCATATGTCTTTGACGTGATGATAACAACAACAGTAATAATAATGGCTTTGATGTAATAATAGTAATAATAATACCATATGTCTGATGTGACGATAACAACAACAGTAATAATAATGGCTTTGATGTAATAATAATACCATATGTCTTTGATGTGATGATAATAACAACAACAGTAATAATAATGGCTTTGATGTAATAATAATAATACCATATGTCTTTGATGTGATGATAACGACAACAACAGTAATAATAATGGCTTTGATGTAATAATAGTAATAATAATACCATATGTCTTTGATGATAACAACAACAGTAATAATAATGGCTTTGATGTAGTAATAATAATAATACCATATGTCTTTGATATGAGGATAACAAAAGTAATAATAATGGCTTTGATGTAATAATATTCATAATGATAATAATAATACCATATGTCTTTGATGTGAGGATAACAAAAGTAATAATAATGGCTTTGATGTAATAATATTCATAATGATAATAATAATACCATATGTCTTTGATGTGAGGATAACAACAACAGTAATAATAATGGCTTTGATGTAATAATAGTCATAATAATAATACCATATGTCTTTGATGTGATGATAACAACAACAACAACAGTAATAATGGCTTTGATGTAATAATAATAATAATAATCTGGCTTTGACATTGTGGTTCTCTTGGTTCAGATGGGTTTCAACCAGAATTCAAACCCCGCTCTCTCCCAAATTATAGGGTGTTCTTCCCCTCAATGAATCTTGCATGTGGGTGACCTTGCAGGAATGTTGTTGTTTGTTTGTTCGTTGTGGTGTGTGTTTCCTTCCACAGAGTCACATTGATCTTGATCTGCCGCCAATGGAATCTCACAGCCGGGCCGCTAATCCCAGGCTCTAACGTGACAAGGCGCTCGGCCTGGGGGCCGGATGCCGACACATAGCATGGCCACCTGTGCTTATACCTGCTGCGTCTGCACTGCGGGTTTAACCCACTTTGGCATCACTTCTGCAGCCCATGTTCTGGGTAAGTAGGTGCCTTGAGTGCATTACAGCCATACCGGCATGTCACTTGTATGTATATACCTGCACATGGATGGAGAGGAGGATGAGTGGATGGACAAATAGATGGACGGATGGATGGATGGATAGATAAATAGAAACAAAGCATATATGTGCAATGATAGGTGGATAGATGGATGGATGGATGGATGGATGGATGGATGGGTGGGTGGATGGGTGGGTGGATAGATAGATAGGTAGGTAGGTAGATAGAGATAGATAAATAGAGGATGGTTAGGGAGATGAGGAAATTGAATCATTGATAGAGGAGAGAAAATGAATTATTGATGGATTGATGAATAGGTAGATGGATAGAATCATGGATAGATAGATAGATAGATAGATAGATGAATAGGGAGATAGATTGAATCATTGCTGGATGGATGGCTGGTTGGAGGGAGGGAGGGAAAGATAGGTGGGTGGGTGGGTGGATTTAATTATGGATGAATAGATAGATCGATAGGTAGATCGAAAGAGGGATGGATCGATTGATGGATGGACAGCTGGATGGATGGATTGAATCATGAATGGATGGATAGATAGATGGAGAGGTGAGTGGGTGGGTGGACAATAATGGACTGATGGATGGATGAAAGATGGCTAGACAAATAGATGGATAGATGAATGGATGATTAGGTGGATGGATTGAATCGAGGGTGGGCGGGCGGGCGGATGATAGATAGATTGATAGATTGATAGATTGATAGATTGAATTGATGGATGGATAGAGGGAGGGATAGGTAAATGGATTGAATCATAGATGGACAGATGAACAGATAAATAAATAGATGCATGGATGGATGGATGAACAGGTGGGTGGACTGAATAACAGATGGATGGATGGATGATAGATGGCAAATAGATAGGTGGATGGATAGGTAGGCAGGTAGATATATGGTTAGATGGGTGGATTGAATCATGGATGGATAGATGAACAGGTAGGTGGGTGGACTGAATAATGGATGGATGGATGATAGGTGGCTAAATAGATATAGGTGGATGGATAGGTAGGTAGATGTATGGTTAGATGGGTGGATTGAATCATGGATGGATGGATGGATGGATAGATGAACGGGTAGGTGGGTGGACTGAATAATGGATGGATGGATGATAGGTGGCTAAATAGATATAGGTGGATGGATAGGTAGGCAGGTAGATGTATGGTTAGATGGGTGGATTGAATCATGGATGGATGGATGGATGGATAGATGAACGGGTAGGTGGGTGGACTGAATAATGGATGGATGGATGGATAGGTGGCTAAATAGATATAGGTGGATGGATAGGTAGGCAGGTAGATGTATGGTTAGATGGGTGGATTGAATCATGGATGGATAGATGAACAGGTAGGTGGGTGGACTGAATAATGGATGGATGGATGATAGGTGGCTAAATAGATATAGGTGGATGGATAGGTAGGCAGGTAGATGTATGGTTAGATGGGTGGATTGAATCATGGATGGATGGATGGATGGATAGATGAAATAGGTGGGTGGCCTGAATAATGGATGGATGGATGATAGGTGGCTAAATAGATATAGGTGGATGGATAGGTAGGCAGGTAGATGTATGGTTAGATGGGTGGATTGAATCATGGATGGATGGATGGATGGATAGATGAACAGGTAGGTGGGTGGACTGAATAATGGATGGATGGATGATAGGTGGCTAAATAGATATAGGTGGATGGATAGGTGGATAAATGATAGATGGGTGGATTGAATCATGGATGGATGGATGGATGGATAGATGAACAGGTAGGTGGGTGGACTGAATAATGGATGGATGGATGATAGGTGGCTAAATAGATATAGGTGGATGGATAGGTAGGCAGGTAGATGTATGGTTAGATGGGTGGATTGAATCATGGATGGATGGATGGATGGATAGATGAACGGATGGATGGACTGAATAATGGATGGATGGATGATAGGTGGCTAAATAGATATAGGTGGATGGATAGGTAGGCAGGTAGATGTATGGTTAGATGGATGGATTGAATCATGGATGGATGGATGGATGGATAGATGAACAGGTAGGTGGGTGGACTGAATAATGGATGGATGGATGATAGGTGGCTAAATAGATATAGGTGGATGGATAGGTAGGCAGGTAGATGTATGGTTAGATGGGTGGATTGAATCATGGATGGATGGATGGATGGATGGATGGATAGATGAACGGGTAGGTGGGTGGACTGAATAATGGATGGATGGATGATAGGTGGCTAAATAGATATAGGTGGATGGATAGGTAGGCAAGTAGATGTATGGTTAGATGGGTGGATTGAATCATGGATGGATGGATGGATGGATGGATAGATGAACGGGTAAGTGGGTGGACTGAATAATGGATGGATGGATGATAGGTGGCTAAATAGATATAGGTGGATGGATAGGTAGGCAAGTAGATGTATGGTTAGATGGGTGGATTGAATCATGGATGGATGGATGGATGGATAGATGAACAGGTAGGTGGGTGGACTGAATAATGGATGGATGGATGATAGGTGGCTAAATAGATATAGGTGGATGGATAGGTAGGCAGGTAGATGTATGGTTAGATGGGTGGATTGAATCATGGATGGATGGATGGATGGATAGATGAACGGGTAGGTGGGTGGACTGAATAATGGATGGATGGATGATAGGTGGCTAAATAGATATAGGTGGATGGATAGGTAGGCAGGTAGATGTATGGTTAGATGGGTGGATTGAATCATGGATGGATGGATGGATAGATGAACGGGTAAGTGGGTGGACTGAATAATGGATGGATGGATGATAGGTGGCTAAATAGATAGGCAGATGGATAGGTAGGCAAGTAGATGTATGGTTAGATGGGTGGATTGAATCATGGATGGATGGATGGATAGATGAACGGGTAGGTGGGTGGACTGAATAATGGATGGATGGATGATAGGTGGCTAAATAGATAGGCAGATGGATAGGTAGGTAGATGTATGGTTAGGTGGAGGGATTGAATTATGGATGGATGGATGGATGGATAGATAGATGGATGGATGGATAGATGAACGGGTGGGTGGGTGGACTGAATAATGGATGGATGGATGATAGGTGGCTAAATAGGTGGTTGGATAGGTAGGTAGGTAGGTAGGTAGATGTATGGTTAGGTGGATGGATTGAATCATGGATGGATGGATTTGATGATAGATAGAATAACTGATGGATGATAGATAGAAAGATGGCAGATAGATATATGCAAATGGATGGATATGTAGATGGATGGATAGTTGGATGGATGTATTGAATAATTACTGGATGAATAGATAGATAGATGGCAGATAGATGGATGGATTTGTTGATGGATGGATGGTTGGATGGGTGGAATCATTGGTGGATGGATGATAGATAGATGGCTAGATAGATAGATAGATGGATGGATAGATGGATGGACTGAATAATAGATAGATAGATAGATAGATAGATAGATAGATAGATGGATAGATAGATAGATGGATGGATAGATGGATGGACTGAATAATAGATAGATAGATAGATAGATAGATAGATAGATAGATAGATGGATGGATGGATAGATGGATGGACTGAATAATAGATAGATAGATAGATAGATAGATAGATGGCTAGATAGATAGATGGATGGATAGATGGATGGACTGAATAATAGATAGATAGATAGATAGATAGATAGATAGATAGATAGATAGATAGATAGATGGCTAGATAGATAGATGGATGGATAGATGGATGGACTGAATAATAGATAGATAGATAGATAGATAGATAGATAGATGGATAGATGGATAGATAGATGACAGAAAGATAAATGGATGGATATGTAGATGGATGGATAGTTGGATGGATGTATTGAATAATTGGTGGGTGGGTGGGTGGGTGGATGGGTAGAGAGCTGGCTAGAGAGATGATAGCGAGGTTCCCTCCTGCCCTGGAAAGGTCTCTTCAAAGGATGAAATTCAGTGGTATCGTTTTTGCAACACTTTCTCTTTCCAAAGGTGCAAACTACGCATCCCTTAGTTTGAGCATCACAGTCCAAAGCTCAAAACCAGGCTGAAGGATGCATCGACCCTGTCAAGCGAATCCAATGCGTCGCCCCTTGTCATGGGATCCTGGGAGTTGTAGGTTTTTTTGCAAAGCCTTCTCTGTCCAAGGGTGCACACGACACACCCGAGGGTCCTTTACACACATGCCAACAGTGCCGTTTTGTGCATTTTTTTTTCTATGCAGAGAAACTATAGAGGAAAGACCTAGTGCCCTGGGACTTTGGGCCTTGATTGACAGCCAATTGAAAGCCTTTGGCTTTGCAACCTGGTGCAGAGAGCAAGGGATTAAAAGATACAGCCCTTTGCGGATGGTGAGCATTTGTGGCATTCGTGGCATCTCTCCTCCGGATGCCTGACATAGCTTGGCCCTCCATAAGATAACATGGGTAGGCTGAACAGGGGCCAAGGAGGTGTCTACATGGTTGGATTTAACGCAGTTTGGTCCCAGTGGGAGTTTTTGCACAGTCTTCCTTTTGCCTTCTCAGCCCGAGAGTGCGAACTGCAAACTCTTATGATGCCATACATTCAGCAGGACAGTCAAAGTGGTGCCAAACTGCATTAATTCCACTGTCTGGATGGGCCAAAAAGGAATGCACCCACTCAGCAGAACTTCCAGAAGAACCAGCCTTTTCCTTGCGATCGTTCGCCGCTCCCAAAGCCAGCGGTGCCAATTTCCAAGCCGAAACTGCCTATTTTCTTCCGTTGCTTTTGGAGATTTCGGTGCAAAACGGTTGAGAGAAACTAGACGATCGGGTTTGGTTGCTTCTTGCACGCGCAGACTCTCAAGCCGAAACAAAGCAAGAGAGATTGCTTTTCAGGGACATCTGCACCGAGGAACTGATGCACTTCCACTCCACTTTAAGCATCGTGGCCCAACACAAGGGAATCCTGGGGGATGTAGTTTGGAGAGTGAACAACCAAGGCTCCCCTGTGTTCCAGTTGATCTGACCTGCAGCAGGGAGTTCCGCAGTTCCTGGATGCAGTTCCTGAATCCCCCAATACAGAATCATTCAATTGCAACTTTTCCCTCTCCATAGTGATACATTGTGTCCTTTGCCTCTAACTCGCACACATCACTGCCAGCTCACCCGGGATGCTCTTACAGCATCCTGGGGAGGCCGAAACTGCGTTCCTTTGAACCGCGGATACGGAAACCCATTGGGCCCCCGTATCCGCGAGTCAATGGATCAACTCCATTTTGATGCCATATCAGTTTTGCAAGCACCAAACCGAATTGCATCTCCCAGGATTGGATAGCATTGAGCCCTAGCAATGAAAGTGGTGCCAAGCTGCAGTCATACTACAGAGTGGCTGGGCTCTTTGTATAAAACTACAAATCCCAGGGCTCCGTAGCACTGAGCCATAGCCAGATAAATTCCAACACGACCCTTCCGTGGTCCCAGACTTCGACTGGGATCAGTCCTGGGATTTTCCAGCTGGGGTCCTCGGGGTAAATCTGGAGAGCCCAGAGACCAAAGCAGGAAATGGACTAGCCACTACCGAGGGTAGCGCGAAGAGGCTGACCGAGAGAGTTGCCTCCGAGCTGAGCCTGACTCAGAGGCTGGATACGATAGACGGGCCACTATCTATCCATCTACCTCCGTTGAATGGATCAGGTCTGGACCCAGACTGTGTGCCGCCATCGGGGTGTCTGCCACTGGGCGATGGTTTGGATCGGCCCGATCTTCGTGACGCTGCGGCGCAGTTGGACATCTCGGAGATCTTGTCCTCCGCCCGGGATTGGCGCCCCCGCGGCCGTGGTATCACCGGGAGGGGGACGACGACGAATGGACAAGGGTCGGTCAAAAATGGCAACCGACCCTGAAGATGCCAAATCAGGCCGGATGTCTTCGCCCTCATAGGACTGGAGGCTTGGAAATGACCTACAGCGGAAGTCCTCGCCCCCAGAGGACTGGAGACCCGGAAACGACCTACAGCGGAAGTAGCGCGGTCGCCCGAGAAAGCGGAAGCAGCACTGGAGGATGAAGAGTCACCAGTACTTAACTTTCGACCCCCCCGTGGAGCACTGGAGCGAGCCAGCATCCCGCCACGACCATAGAGCCCCTGATACTACCGAGCCTTCTGCTGGCCCATCAGAGAGGAAGAGGCCTCCGCTCCCGCCTCCTCACCAGCGTGAGGAGGAGGAGGAGGCCCCACCCCGCCGATGTGGGGCCCTCCCCACGGCTCGCCACCATGCTGGCCTGAGAAGCGGCTGAAATTGCACTTTTCAGGCCGGCAGAGACGGGGAGGGAGGGAGGAGCCGTGGGAGGCCCTGCATCGAGCCGAGGGGAGCAGAGCAGGGTGGAGCCGGGAGCAGAGCCGAGGGGAGCAGAGCAAGGGGGGAGAGCGGCCGTGGATGGTGCTCATGCCGCTGCGCGCATGCGCCTTTTTTTTGGGATTTTTTTTTGGAATTTTTTTGGAATTTTTTTGGAATTTTAAAAACTTTTTTGGGGGGTCCAGACCTGTTGCCCCCCCCCAAAGGTGCCGCCCTAGGCCATGGCCTAGGGTGGCCTTATGGGTAATCTGGGCCTGGGTATAGAAGTTTGAAGAAATAAATAAATAAATAAATTAAAGCAGTGCCTAGCTGCATTCATTCTATGCAAATTATATTATTATTATTATTATTATTTGACCAACCCTTGCCCTAAGAAAACCTGAATATAATTACATAAATAATTATATCATGTTACATATTATTATTTTACTATTCATTTCATAGGCTTTCCTTAGGCGAAGGGTTATTCAGAGGCGGTGTTATCCATTTCATCCCTAGATGAAACCGGATACGAATTGGTGGCCTCCCATCCAAATACCAGCCAGGGCTGGCCCTGCTTAGCATCCAAGATTGGGTGGAATCTGGTGCCTTTTATGAATTGAAGTCAAGTTGAAATGGCTGAAAGAAAGGGTACATTTACACTGTAGAATCAATGCAATTTGGGGGTCCCTTCTGGACCAACCCCACTCCTGGGCCCATAAGCGTGCCTCAGGCTTGTCCTTGCGTTGCTTGTGAGCCCATCTCTCTCTTTCTCGATCACAGAACCACAGAACAGTAGAGTTGGAAGAGACCCCATGGGCCATCTAGTCCAACCCCCTGCCATGCAGGAGAAGCACAATCAAAGCACCCCTGACAGATGGCCACCCAGCCTCTGTTTAAAAGCTTCCAAAGAAGGAGCCTTCACCACACTCTGGAACAGAGAGTTCCACTGTTGAACAACTCTCACTGCCAGGAAGTTCCTCCTCGTGTTCATTTTTCCTGCCTCATTTGTCGCTGTTGGACTTCATTTTGTGGGTTTTGGCCCATCATTGCTCTCATCTGCGAAGACCGCTTTGAATTCTGCTCCCGTCTTCTGGAGTCTGGGCTCTCCGTCCACATTTGGAGTCCTTTGCAAACTTGATCCTCATGCCTCGTAACCAGGGCCGGACTAAGGTAATTTAAAATGGTAAGCGAACCTTATTTTGGCGCCCCCCTCGCTCTCCAGCCTCGTGGAGGGTGTGCGCGGAGCCAGCTAGTTTCGTGCATGCGCCATTGCCGCGGGGTGGGCCCAGCTGCCTGGGGTCGGTGGTCGCCCTACGCAGGGGCAAGGGGGAGGAGCGTTGGGCGACCAGAGGCGGACGCCTCCAACTTCGGGGCGCTCCTCCTTTTCTGCCTCGTGGTGGGGGGCTCCGGGCGGCTGGGCTCGCCCCACGGTGATGGCGCATGTGCGAAACTTCCACATGTGCGCCATTGCCGCGTGGCGGGCCCAGCTGCCTGGGTTTGGTGGTCGCCCTATGTGGGGGCGAGAGGGAAGAGCATTGGCCGGCCGGAGGCGGAGTGCCTACGACTTTGGGACGCTCCTCCTTTTCGGCCTCGTAGTGGGGGGCGGTTGGGGGCTCCGGGGCGGCTGGGCCCGTCCCACGGCGATGGCGCATGTACGAAACTTCCACGTGTGTGCCACTGCCGCGTGGTGGGCCCAGCTGCCCGGGTTTGGTGGTCGCCCTACGCGAGAGGGAAGAGCATTGGCCGGCCGGAGGCGGAGCGCCTACGACTTTGGGATGCTCCTCCTTTTCGGCCTCGTGGTGTGGGGCGAAAGGGACAACGTAAAATGCGCCCCTGAATATTGGCAAGTGTGTAAGCAAATGCTTACTTTGCGGAGTGCAAGATGCGGCTCTGCTCCTAACCCTACATCTAAGTCATTAATAGAGATCCTGAACAGGACCCAGATGGGACCCTGCGGATGGCACTCCGCTCGTGACTCCTTTCCAGGACAAAGAGGAGGAAGCCTTGGGGAGAATCATGCTTTGGGTTCGTCCGCTTAACCCAGTATTTCCCAACGAGTGTGCCGTGAGCGATCATCAGGTGTGCCGTGGGAAATTGGAGCCTCCAAGACCCTTCCTTCCCCCTCCTGCCGAACACTTTCTCTTCTCCACCCAGGCTCCCTTCTTCCCAGCCTCGCTCTGCTCGCTTGGCCTCGCTTTGCTCTGGGGTGAGTCTGCGCAGCAGCGCCCACACGGGTCAGGCCTCCCTCCCCCCTCCCCTCCTGAACACGCTCACGCCGCCCCCTCGGATCAAAATGGCGACAGAAGCGGCAGTGTGGAAGAAAAAGTAAGTGTTGCGCAGGAGGGGGAAGAAGGGGCGCGAAGGGGGAGGAAGACGTCTCTGTCGAAAGCTGGCATGGGCAAACTTGGACCTTCCAGGTGTTTTGGACTCCAACTCCCACCATTCCTAGCAGCCTCAGGCCCTTTTCCCTTTCCCCCCTCAGCCACTGAAGCAGGAAAGGGCCTCAGGCTGTGAGGAATGGTGGGAGTTGGAGTCCAAAGCACCAGAGGGCAGAGGCTTTTCCCATGCCTGTTTTAGGGACCTTAAAGTGGCGAGCCTCCTTCCAACATTGTGATTCTGGATAGAAAACAAACAACAGCATAACGTAACATTGTTTGAGTCCACAGTGCTCTCTGGGTGTAGGTGAACTACAACTTCCAAACTCAAGGTCAATTCCCAAGCAAACCCTTTCAGTACTTTCTGTTGGTAATGAGAGTTCAATGTGTCAAGTTTGGTTCAATTCCATTGTTGCAAGAGTTCAAGATGCTCTTTGATTGTGTGTTAACTATAAATCCCAGAAACTGTAACTCCCAAATATCAAGGTCTGTTTTCCCCAAACTCCATCTGTGTTCACATTTGGGCATATTGAGTACTCATGCCAAGTTTGGTCCTGATCCAACATTGTTTGAGTCCACAGTGCTCTCTGGATATAGGTGAACTACAACTCCAAAACTCAAGGTCAATGCCCACCAAACTCTTATAGCATTTTCTCTTGGTTATGGGAGTTGTGTGTGGGAAGTTTGTGTCTTTCTGCCATTCCTGCCAGGATATCTATGTTGTGTTCATCGAAACAGGCCCAGGTTTCACACTGAGTGTATAAATACATTTAAAAACATATTAACTCTATGTATTACTGTGTTAGAGTGTCATTTTGTGTCATTTTGGTTGGTGGTGTGCCTCAGGACTTTTGTAAATGTAAAAAATGTGCCGCAGCTCAAAAAAGGTTGAAAAACACTGGCTTAACCAATGACAGATCCACCTCACTGTAGTTTTGCCTAGGCCGCATTGGACTGGTTTCTTGGCCAGAAGGTCATGGGGGACCCTATCGAAGGAAGGCCTTCCTGAAATCCAGGTACGCTCCATCCACGGCATTCCCTGCATCTTCCCAGGTTGTAACTCTTATCAAAAACAGGATCAGATGAGCCTGGCATGACTCATTGATGACTCTATGTTGACCCTTAGCGATGTCCGCATTCATCTCTAAGTGTTTGCAGACCACGTCCTTAAAGATCTTTTCCTGGTGTCAACGTAACTCTGGCCGGACATTGGTCATTGTTTGAGTCGTCCTTTCCCCCTTCTTGAAGATAGATTGGCCCTCCTCCAATCTGCTGGGACTTCTCTCGTTCCAGAGCGTGGTCAAAGGCGTAGCAAGGTCTCGAGCGCGCCCTCTTGCAAGGTATTTGGAGGCATGAGCTCAGGCTTCCTGGCATCTGCAACTGGTGCGTCTTGGGTTTCGGACCCCACGGCAGGTGCAGGGCTGCCCTATAAATAACCCCCTCTCCTTCGTCTTTAAGAAGGCCAATGGGGTCCCTTTGGGGGGGTTGCACGCCCAGCTCTTGGCAAAATGCAAGGCGGCATTCCCTCTTGCAATGCACCCATTGCCATCTTTGCAAAGCCAAAAGGCTCAGTTTCCCAAGCGCATGCATGCGCCCACATGCCGCATTTATGAGTGGGAAACGGTGTTAAAAGCCGCTCTGAGCCCCCTTCGGGGTGAGAAGGGCGCCATATAAATGTCGTAAATAAATAAATAAAATTAAGTACAAATAATGTTATTAATAATAATATATCCTATTATTGTTTGTTTGTTTGTTTGTTTACTTTATTTATATACCGCCTTTCTGAGCCTGCAGGTGACTCAGGGCGGTTTAGAGTCGGCAACAATTCAATGCCCCCAAAACCATAAAATACAATTAAAAGCATCAACATATAATATAAAACCACAGCAAGATCAATAAAAACATATATCATTAGCGTCTCCTTGTTAAAAACATTGTTCAAGTGCTATCATTCAGATGTCGCTTGCATTCACTAGAGAATAATAATAATAATAATAATAATAATAATAATAATAATAATAATACCGGGAATGTGGGAGTCAGCTGCATAAGATCTCTACCAACCAGAAGGTCATGAGTTTGAGCCTGCCCAGATCGGGGCGAGCTCTCGACCAATTGTGTAGCCCGTTGTATGTCTATATATGTTGTATGTCTATGGCATTGAATGTTTGCCTGTATGTGTACATTGTGATCCGCCCCGAGTCCCCTGCGGTGGAATATAAATGATGTAAATAAATAACAGCTGTTATTTACTTGCAACAGCTGCAGAGCTCTTTGGGCTGGAAATCAGCCTGAAGGAAATGGAAGTCCTCTACCAGCCCACACCACAGGAAGAACACCATCATCCCCACGTCAGCATAGGCACATCTGTGCTTAAGTCCGTTCAGCAGTTCAACTTGAGACATGCCCTGCCCGGCGCAGCCGTGTTCTCAATAGCATGGCCTCAACGCTGGTGATCCCTGCTTGCTCAAGGACACCTTTATGGTCACCTCACTTCGCATAGTGAGGTTAGGCTTCGGTTTCGTCAATCTCTGATAAGGACTATGGTGCTCTGATGAAGGCCTTGATAAAGCCCCGTCCGGGGGCGAAACGGAGCACAAGCCCCCCCCCCCCCCCATCGCAGGCATCGCCAGCCCGTCGGCCTAACTCTATATGCCTTATTCAGGAGCACATTCTAGTCTCCTTCGGTCGTTACTGATTGGATTATTTTCCAGACTAGAGACAGTATACTGCCTTAAATATCTGGACTACCTATATTACGTTGTGGAGCTGCGAATTATATCTTTTTGTGAAGCTGCGAATTTTATTGTGAAGCTGCTATATGTGAATATATATTCGAGTTATTCGATTGTGAAATCGATCCCCACAACACCCTTATATGTTTATGGGATATGGTATGTCTTGAACTATTCTATGTTATATGTGTATCTACTCTCTAGTTCTGAGAATTATATAAAGCATTTATACTTTTATATGACACAAGCCTAACTGTGTTGTACTTATACTGATCAAGGACAGCGACATTCGTCACATAGTCAGTCCAGTGTATATTTAGGATTGTGCGAAGACAGCGCTGATGGAAGTGTTCGAGGAGTCGTAGGTGTTGGCGATAGGTGATCCATGTTTCAGATCCATAGAGAAGAATAGACAGTACGATAGCTCTGTACACACTGATTTTGGTGCTTTGCCTCAGGTGCTTGTTGCTCCAGACTCTTTTGTGAAGCCTTCCGAATGCACTCTATGCCTTTGCTAATCTGTGATCTATCTCTTTGTCAATCTTGGTGTCTGAAGAGATTATGCTTCCCAGGGAGGTGAACTGCTGAACGGACTTAAGCACAGATGTGCCTATGCTGATGTGGGGATGATGGTGTTCTTCCTGTGGTGCGAGCTGGTAGAGAACTTCCGTTTTCTTCAGGCTGGTTTCCAGCCCAAACAGCTCTGCAGCTTTTGCAAAGCAGGATGTGAGGCGCTGCAGGGCTGCTTCTGAATGGGCCACGAGGGCAGCATCGTCAGCAAAAAAGCAGCTCACGGACTGGATAGTTTAGAGTCTTTGTGCGAGCCCTCAGACGGCTTAAGCTGAACAAGCTACAATCAGTATGATAGCGTATATATGTGTCATCTTCTTCTTCTTGGAGGTCTGCCGTAGCCCTTTGGAGCATCACCCTGAAGAAGATTGTAAATAGGGTTGGTGCAAGAACACAACTATGTTTCACTACATTAGTTATGGGAAAGGGCTCAGAGAGAGCATGGCCGTCTGACTTGACCGCGCTGGCCCTCATGTAACAGGATAATCATTTGGAGGAATTTGGGGGGACATCCTAGACCAGGGCTGTCCAACTGGCGCCCCGGGGGCCGTATAGGCCCCCCAGCCCCTTCCCTACGGCCCCCGCCTACCCCCTGCAAAAATTCATTTTTAAAAAAAAAAATTGATCTCCGGGGGGCGGGACTGTGTGACGTCAGGGATGGTGCCGGCGCCGAGCCTGACGTCACCCAGCCCCGCCTGCTCCCTTCCTCCTCCTCCGTCCCGCCTCTCCCCCGGCGCACCAATCGGGAACGCCGGGGGGGAGGGAGGCGGCGGGCCTAAAGGGAGGAAGGGAAGCGCTTCTCTTCTTCCTCCATAGGCCCGCCTCCTCCATCCCACCTCTCCCCCCGGCACTCCGATCGGTGCGCCGGGGGAGAGGAGGGACCAAGGAGGAGGCTGGCGTGACCCTTTAGCTGGAAGGGCGAAGCCTTGGAGGGCTCTCCTCAGCTTTGCCCTTCCTCTTAAAGGACACACCAGCCTCAGAAGCAGCGATTTCCCGCTTCGAGGCTGGCGTGTCCCTTTAGCTGGAAGGACGAAGCCATGGAGGGCTCTCCTCGGCTTTGCCCTCCCCCCACAGCCTCAGCCGGGGCAGCAGAACCGGGAGAAATCGCCGGTTCTGCCGCCCTGGCTGTCACTGTAGGAGGGAGGGAGGTGGGGGCGGGGCCGCTCCTGACGGCGTGCTGACATCACCAAGCGCGGCGTCCCTTTTCGGCGGGGCTTGGTGACGTCAGCAAGCCTTGCCGAAAAGGGGCGGGCCGCGCAGGACGCCGGCGTGGTGACGTCAGGTGTGGTGACGTCAGCGCACCGTCAGGAGTGGCCCGCCCCCTGCTCTGGCCCCCCAGGTCATCAGTGACCAGAACTCCGGCCCTTGGGCCAAAAGAAGTTGGACAGCCCTGTCCTAGACGTTCCAGGATCTGCCAGAGACCTTTTCTGCTCACAGTGTCGAAAGCTTTGGTGAGATCGACATAATAATAATAATAATAATAGGCATCAAACTGCAATAATCCTATAGTGCATTGCAACACCATGACGAGCATTGTTTCGGCCTGTTAGGTGCACCCCATGTTATTCAACGCCATAGTCTTTTTTTCCTTCCAGTTTTCAGGGCAAGGTGGAGGAATCTCAGGGCGAGGGCGCTGCTGCCTTGGGAAACGCAGGCCTTTTGCCCGGGCCCAGCTCAAAGGTCTTCTGTTGTTGTTGTTGCAAGCCTTTGTGACTCAGTCCCAATGCATAGACTCCCAGACATGTGTTTTTGCAAAGCTGCCTTTGTCTGAACACGTTGCCCGGGAATTCCTCTTCCAGACAAAGCCGTGAAATGCATTCTTCCCCCGAGAAGCAATAATGTGACGTTATTAAGAAGGAAATCAGCATTCGGGGGCATTTAGGGTGGATACGAATTGTAACCTGCGTATTAAGAGATGTTCTGTGGCATGAAACCCCATTATCATTATTATTGTTATTATTATTATTATTATTATTATTATTATTATTATTAAAAAGGAACAAAATCCGATTGCTCAAACTATCGAGGTACAACACTGCTCTCCATTGCTGGAAAAATCCTTGCAAGGAGACTCCTGAACACAGGCATGTAGCCAGGGGGCTAAGGGGCTTCAGCCCTGAAATTCTCAGGGTGGTCCGCGAAAAGGCCTTAGTGGTACATTATTTAAACTGTTATGTTTATTCATATCATGATCTGATCACCATGCTCATTATATCCCACATTAATGGGGTTATTGGGATAACAATACAAAAGATTTGCTAGGGTAGACCCTCTTCCACACAGTCCCAGCCCCCCCCCCCGAACCAAACTCACCCCCCTCCTAAACAAAATCCTGGCTACGGCCCTGCCTGAACAGATTAGTTCCTGCGATTGCAGAACTTCTCCCGGAAAGCCAATGTGGCTTCAGAGCTAATGGGAGCACCACAGACATGGTTTTTGCCCTATTCACAATCTTCTTCAGCATGATGCTCCAAAGAGCAACTGCAGACCTACAAGAAGAAGACGGCATTTATATACGCTATCGTACTGGTGGTAGCTTGTTCAACTTAAGCCACCTGAGGGCTCGCACGAAGACTCTAAACCAGGGGTGGGCAAACTATGCCCTGGGGGGCCGGATGCGGCCCTTTGGCCGATTCTATCCGGCCCTCCTAAGGGCCTCGGCAGGCAGGCAGGTAGGCTCGCTTGCCTCGCCCCACCCGCTTACCGCTCGCCCCGCATCATGGAAGTCCTCTACCAGCCCGCATCACAGGAAGAACACCATCATCCCCACATCAGCATAGGCAGATCTGTGCTTAAGTCCGTCCAGCAGTTCACCTCCCTGGGAAGCATCATCTCTTCAGACGCCAAGATTGACAAAGAGAGAGATCACAGATGAGCAAAGGCATAGAGTGCTTTCGGAAGGCTTCACAAAAGAGTCTGGAGCAACAAGCACCTGAGGCAAAGCACCAAAATTAGTGTGTACAGAGCTATCGTACTGTCTATTCTCCTCTATGGGTCTGAAACATGGGTCACCTATCGCCAACACCTACGACTCCTTGAATGCTTTCATCAGCGCTGTCTTCGCACAATCCTAAATGTACACTGGACCGACTATGTGACGAATGTTGCTGTCCTTGAGCAGTATAGGCCACGCTATTGAGAACACGGCTGTGCTGGGCACGGCACGAGGTCTCTAGGATGGAGGAACACCGCCTCCCAAAGATACTACTCTATGGTGAACTCGCCACGGGTCAGCGCAAGAGAGGCGCCCCCAAAAAGAGATATAAGGACTCCCTGAAACAACACCTCAGGCTTGGCCAGATTGATCACCAACAATGGTCCACCCTGGCCTCACATCGGGAGGCATGGACACGCACTATCCACAATGCTGTGGCCTCTTTCGAGAAGGCACGGCGAACGGGTCTCGAAGAGAAATGACAACGCAGAAAGAACCGCAACTTGGAAACAACAACACCCAAGGACACTTTCTGCTGTGCTTTCTGCAACCAAACTTGCCTATCTCAGATTGGCCTTTTTAGTCATCAACGCGCTTGTAAAAAGCGTGGGATGAGTCCTTCCTAAGAATCTTCGTGCTCGAAGTAATGCCGAGAGAGAGAATTATTATTATTATTATTATTATTATTATTATTATTATGAGAAAGGGATGATTCTTCTGAGTGTTGTTCTAAGGAAGGTGTCCACTCTCTCTTTGGGAGACGCTGGGAGCCGTATTCGAAAGGCGGGCCTGTTTCCAGATCTTCCTGCCTGTCCCCTTGACTCACCTGGAGAGGGATGACTCAGGTGAGGCCACACCTGGCCTCTGGCTTTATCTATTTAGCAACAGGTATTTCCTGGGCTTTTATCTGCCTTTGGCGCTGATTGAACTTCTGGTGGAGCAACAAGACCGAGGAGGAAGAACAAGCACAGGAAAGGGAACCTCTCTGCGTCAAGGCCGCAAGGCTGCACAGCAGTTGTCGCTTGCAACTCAAGGTGCGTCTGCACTGCACAATTAATTAATGCAGTTTGGCACCACTTGAACTGCCAGGGGAATAGGGGAATTGTTGGAGTCGCACACACCTCCCTCCGCCAAGGATCCCTTGTGGAGAGAAAAAGCAGGGTATAAATAAACATAATAATAATCATAATATAACATTTGTAAATAATAATAATAATGCATTCTAATAATGGATACATAGCTTTGAGTCTCCTTTGTGGAGAGAGAAAGTGGGTTAGGACAACAACAACAACAACAACAACAACAACGATGATGATGTCTCTTTGAGTCCCCTTGTGGAGAGAAAAAGTGGGATATAAATAAACATAATAATAATAATAACACATGAATAATAATAGTAATACAATAATATATTAATAATTCATTCTAATAATGGATATATAACTTTGAGTCTCCTTTGTGGAGAGAGAAAGTGGGTTATAACAACAACAACAACAACAACAACAACAACAACAACAACAACGATGATGTCTCTTTGAGTCTCCTTGTGGAGAGAAAAAGTGGGATACAAATATACATAATAATAATAATTTTAATAATTTTAATAATAATAATAACACATGAATAATAATAGTAACACAATAATATATTAATAATAATTCATTCTAATAATGGATATATAACTTTGAGTCTCCTTCGTGGAGAGAGAAAGTGGGTTAGAAAAACAACAATAACAGCAACAGCAACAAAGATGATGTCTCCTTGAGTCCCCTTGTGGAGAGAAAAAGTGGGATATAAATACACATAATAATATATAATTTTAATAATTTTAATAATAACACATGAATAATAATAGTACTACATTAATACAATAATAATAATACATTTTAATAATGGATATATAGCTTTGAGTCTCCTTTGTGGAGAGAAAAAGTGGGTTAGAACAACAACAACAACAACCATTATGTCTCCTTGAGTCCCCTTGTGGAGAGAAAAAGTGAGATATAAATAATAATAATAATTTTAATAATAACACATGAATAAAAATAGTAATACATCAATATAATAATAGTAATTCATTAATATAATAATAATAATGCATTCTAATAATAGATTCATAGCTTTGAGTCTCCTTTGCGGAGAGAGAAAGAAGGGTATACATAAACAAAATAATAATAATAACAATGCATGAATAATAGTAATAAAATAATAATAATAGAAGGATAATATTAACAACAACAACAATAATGCATTCCAATAATGGATACATAGCTTTGAGTCTCTTTTGTGGAGAGAGAAAATGTGGGATATAAATAAACATAATAATAATTTTAATAATAATACCACATGAATAATAATAGTAATACATTAATATAATAATAGTAATACATTAATATAATAATGCATTCTAATAATAGATTCATAGCTTAGAGTCTACTTTGTGGAGAGAGAAAGTGGGATATAACAACAACAACAAAAACAATTATGATGATGTCTCTTTGAGTCCCCTTGTGGAGAGAAAAAGCGGGATATAAATAAACATAATAATAATTTTAATAATTTTAATAATAGCAACAACACATGAATAACAATAGTAATACATTGCTACTACTATAATAATAACAACAACAACAATAATAATACATCCTAATAATGGATTCATAGCTTCAAGTCTCCTTTATGGAGAGAGAAAGGGTATAAATAAACATAATAATAATGCATGAATAATAGAAATAAATTAATAATAATAATCCAGCATATATCTCTCATTTTCTGTGTCATGCTGTGTTTTTGTGTCAATAATAAATAAATTGAATAAAAATGCATGTAATAATAATAATTATAATAATGCATATATATATCTTGTTTGCTGTGTCATACATTTAATAAAAATACATAATCATGCATTTTGAATAAGGGATATATAGCGTTGAGTCTCCTTTGTGGAGAGACAATGTGGGGTATTAATAAACATATGGAGCCCCTGGTGGCGCAGCAGGTTAAACCGCTGAGCTGCTGACCAAAAGATCGCAGGTTCGAATCCTGGGAGCGGCATGAGCTCCCGCTGTGAGCCCCAGCTTCTGCCAACCTAGCAGTTCAAAAAAAACATGCAGATGTGAGTAGATCAATAGGTACTGCTCCGGCGGGAAGGTAACGGCGTTCCATGCAGTCATGCCAGCGGCCATATGACCTTGGAGGTGTCTATGGACAATGCCGGCTCTTCGGCTTAGAAATGGAGGTGAGTCCCAGAGTCGGACACAACTGGACTTAATTTCAGGTGAAAACCTTTACCTATAAATAATAATAATAATAATAATGAATTCTAATAATTACATAGTATAACAACAACAACAACAACAACAATGACTTTTGAAGTAAGGGCTGCACAATGAAAGAGGAAATAACACTTTCAATCCAGAAACAGAACCTTTTTGAAATGTGAATTATTATTATTATTATGTTGTTGTTGTTGTTTTCTACCCTACTTTGTCTTTCCACAAAGAGACAGCCACAGCTGCTAATCAGAGCTGGCCAATTTGGGGATCCCACCCAGAAACTAAATGTGAATTATTATTATTATGTTGTTGTTGTTGTTGTTGTTGTTGTTGTTGTTTTCTACCCTACTTTGCCTCTCCACAAAGAGACATCCACAGCTGCCAATCAGAGCTGGCCAATTTGGGGATCCCACCCAGAAACTAAATGTGAATTATTATTATTATTATTATGTTGTTGTTGTTGTTGTTGTTGTTGTTTTCTACCCTACTTTGCCTCTCCACAAAGAGACATCCACAGCTGCCAATCAGAGCTGGCCAATTTGGGGGTCCCACCCAGAAACTAAATGTGAATTATTATTATTATTATTATTATTATGTTGTTGTTGTTGTTGTTTTCTATCCAACTTTGTCTCTCCACAAAGAGACATCCACAGCTGCCAATCAGAGCTGGCCAATTTGGGGGTCCCACCCAGAAACTTCCCAGTTCCCTCAACACCTGGTTGTGTCCCCTTTGGCTTGGAATGGTCTGAACTGGCCAGACTGGTTTAAACTGGGAGCTGTCTTTGTGGGTCTTGCTGCAGCCCTTTGGCTTTTCTTCCTTCCTCCCTTCCTTCCTTCTTTGCAGGCTGCCCATATTTAGCCATCTCTGAGACAGCAGTGGAGAGAGAGAAGGAGGAGGAGAAAGGAAAGAAGGAAGGAAGAAAGTAAGAAAGGAGGAGGAGAAAGGGAAGGAAGGGGAGGAGGGGCGTCCCCAAAAGGCCTGGGAATGTGCCTGCCTTGGAGGGAGGGGGGAAGGGGCTATTTAAGGCCGCCTGCCCAGCCCAGGATCCGCTTTCTTGCCTGCTTGCTTGCCTACAACAGGGAGCATCCTCCTCTCCTCCTCCTGCTCTCTTTCTCCTTCCTCTCTTCCTCTGACCCACCGCAGAGATGGACGCCATCAAGAAGAAGATGCAGATGCTGAAGCTGGACAAGGAGAACGCCTTGGACCGGGCTGAGCAGGCCGAGGCCGACAAGAAGGCCGCCGAAGAGCGCAGCAAGCAGGTGGGCAGGGACCCCCCAGTCCTCTCTTGGGACCCTTCCTCTTCCACTCCATAGCCCAGCATCCCCTGGCCTTCAAAGGGTCAGGCTCCTCTCAAGGAGGCCGCCCAAAGATGACCAAACTCTGGGGAAAGTGTCGAAAAGCGAGATAGAGACCCCCGTTGGACCTAAAAGACCCCCTTTGGCCTCCTCTTTGTGTCCTTTCCCTCCGACTCCATAGCCCAGCATCCCCTGGCCTTCAAAGGGTCAAGGAGAGCGCCCAAAGATGACCAAACTCTGGGGAAAGTTTGCCCAAAGTGTCGAAAAGCGAGATAGAGACCCTCATTGGATCTAAAAGACCCTTATTGGATCCCCCCTTTTGCCTCCTCTTTGTGTCCTTTCCCTCCAACTCCATAGCCCAGCATCCCCTGGCCTTCGAAGGGTCAGGCTCCTCTCAAGGAGACCACCCAAAGACCACCAAACTCCGGGGAAAAGTTTGTCCAAAGTGTCGAAAAGCGAGATAGAGACCCCCCTTGGATCTAAAAGACCCTTATTGGGTTCCCCTTTTGTGTCCTTTTCCTCCAACTCCATAGCCCAGCATCCCCTGGCCTTCGAAGGGTCAGGCTCCTCTCAAGGAGTCCAGCCAAAGATGACCAAACTCTGGGGAAAAGTTTGTCCAAAGTGTCGAAAAGCAAGATAGAGACCCCCAGTTGGATCCGAAAGAGGAGAAAGAGGGACCCTTATTGGATTCCCCATTCTCCTCCTCTTCTTTGTGTCCTTTTCCTTTGACTCTATGGCCCAGCATCCCCTGGTCTTCCAAGAGTTTGGCTCTTTTCGAGGAGAACACCCAAAGATGCCCAAAGACACATTGTTCCCAAGCCTGGGAAACTTTGTCCAAAGTGTCCAAAAGTGAGTGAGATAGAGACCACTATTGGAGATCCCTCTTCTCTTTTCTTCTTTGGGGCCTTTCCCTTTGACTCCATGGCCCAGAATCCCCAGGCCTTCGTGGCAATGGCAGGAATAATACTTCTTCTAAGGTGAGACCCAAAATAGGCCCAAAGACACATGGTTCCCAACTCCGAGATGTCGAGAAATGCCAGAGAGAGAGAGAGAGAGAGAGAGAGAGACCTCTTGGATCCTCCTTATTTTCCTCTTCTTCTTTGGGGCCTTTCCCTTTGACTCTATGGCCCAGAATCCCTGGCCTTCATGGCAATGGCAGAATATACCCAAAGAGACATGGTTCCCAACTCTGGGAAACTTTGTACCAAGTGTCGAGAAACGCCAGAGAGAGTCCCCTCTTGGACCCCCCTTCTTTTCCTCCTTTGTGACCTTTCCCTTTGACTCTATAGCCCATTATCCCCTAGTCTCAAAAGAGCCAGGCTCCTCTCAAGGAGACCACCCAAAGGTGACCAAAGACACCATGTTCCCAACTATGGGAAAGTTGTACAATATGCCGAAAAGCAAGATAGAGACTCCTATTGGATCTAAAAGGGGGGGGGGGAGAGAGAGAGACCCCTATTGATCCCCCCCCCATCTCCTTGTCTTCGTGACCTTTCCCTTTGACTCTATGGCCCAGAATCCCTGGACTTCATGTCAATGGCAGGAATAAGGCTTCTTCCGAAAAGAGACATAATATATGCCCGAAGAGACATGGTTCCCAACTCTGGGAAACTTTGTACCAAGTGTCTAAAAGCGAGATAGAGACCCCCCCCCTTTCGGAGCTCCCCCTTGTTCTGTGTGGCCTTTCCCTTTGACTCTATAGCCCATCATCCCCTAGTCTCCAAAGAGCCAGGCTCCTCTCAAGGAGACCACCCAAAGGTGACCAAAGACACCATATTCCCAACTATGGAAAAGTTGTACAATATGCCGAAAAGCAAGATAGAGACTCCTATTGGATCTAAAAGAGGAGGGAGGGAGAGAGAGAGAGAGACCCCTATTGATTCCCCCTTCTCCTCCTCACCTTCGTGACCTTTCCCTTTGACTCTATGGCCCAGAATCCCCCGGCCTTCATGGCAATGGCAGGAATAATACTTCTTCAAAGGTGAGACCCAAAATATGCCCGAAGACACATGGTTCCCAACTCCAGGAAACTTTGTACAAAGTGTCGAGAAATGCCAAAGAGAGACCCCTCTTGGACCCCCACTTCTTTTCCTCTTCTTCTTTGTGGCCGTTCCCTATGACTCTATAGCCCAGCATCCCCTAGTCTTGAAAGAGCCAGGCTCCTCTCAAGGAGACCACCCAAAGGTGACCAAACTCTGGGAAGGTTTGTACAATGTGCCGAAAAGCAGGATAGAGACTCCTATTGGATCTAAAAGAGAGGGGGGAGACCCCTACTGAGCCCCCTCTTCTCCTCCTCATCTTCATGACCTTTCCCTTTGACTTTATGGCCCAGAATCCCCTGGCCTTCATGGCAATGGCAATGGAATAATCTTTCTTCCGAGGTGAGACCCAAAATATGCCCAAAGACACATGGTTCCCAACTCTGGGAAACTTTGTACCAAGTGTCTAAAAGTGAGATAGAGCCCCCCCCCCCATTTTGGAGCTCCCCCTTCTTCTTTGTGACCTTTCCTTTCGACTCTATGGCCCAGCGTCCCCTGACCTTCCTGGCCATGGCAGGAATAAGGCTTCTTTCAAGGCGGGCCAAATGGCAAAAGTCCTTTTTGGGTGGTCTCCAACTCAGGGAAATGTTGTCCATAAAGGAGACACATGGGAGCTCTCTCTTTTCCTCCTCTTTGCAACCTTTCCCTTGGACTCTATGGCCCAGCCTCCCCTAGCCTTCATGGTAAAGGAAGGGATGAGGGTCCTTCGAAGGAGACAGATTGTCCCCAACTCCGGGAAAGTTTGTACCAAGTGTCCAAAGGAGAGAGGGAGACCCAAATGGTCCCCGACTCAACGAAAGTTTTCCAAGAGACCCAAAGAGACCCATTGCTGTCCCTTCTCCTCCTCTTCTTTGTGGCCTTTCCCTTTGACTCTATGGCCCAGCATCCCCTGGCCTTCATGGCAAGTGAAGGAAGAAGGCTCCTCTCAAGGAGACCACCCAAATATGGCCAAAGACACAACCTTCCCAACTCCGGGAACGCTTGCACAAAGTGTCTCAAAGCGACATAGAGACTCTAATTGGATCTCCCCCTTCTCCTCTCCTTTGCAAACCTTTCCCTTTGACTCTAGGGCCCAGAATTCCCTGAGCTTCGTTGCAATGGCAGCAATAAGGATTCTTTCAAGAACCGTATAGTTTGGAAATGTTCCCTTGTTCTTACGACATTTATATATTATAAATATGTATTTATTTATTTACAACATTTATATATTATATATTTATATGATATAAATATTTATTTATATATATTTATATCTTATATCTTATAAATATTTATTTATTTATTTACACTTATATATTATATATTTATATATTAAAATATTTATTTATTTACAACATTTATTATATATATAATATAAATATTTATTTATGACATTTATATATTATATATTTATATATTATAAATATTTATTTATTTACAACATTTATATATTATATATTTATGATATATATTTATTTATATATTTATTTACGGCATTTATATATAATATATATATATACACATACTGTATATATTTGCAACATCTATATATTATATATTTATATATTATAAATATTTATTTATTTACAACATTTATATAATATATATAATATATATATTTATTTGTGACATTTATATATTATATATTTATATATTATAAATATTTATTTATTTATTTATTTACAACATTTATATATTATATATTTATGATATATATATTTATTTATTTACAGCATTTATATATATATATAATATACATTTATATATTATATATTTATATATTATAAATATTTATGTATTTACAACATTTATTTAATATATAATATATATATTTATTTATGACATTTATATATTATATATTTATATATTATGAATATTTATTTATTTACTTACAACATTTATATATTATATATTTATATATTATAAATATTTATTTATTTACTACATTTATATATATATTATATATATATATATGCAACATTTATATATTATATATTTATATATTATAAATATTTATTTATATATTATAAATAGATATCTACCTCTCTTTATAACCACCTCCCTATTAAATAAGGCCCATTGGATCTCTTGGGAAGGTAAAAGGAACTTTTCCAAAACTTGGAGGAAGGAGTATCACGCTCTCCTTTGTCCTTAGGAATACTGAAAGGACTCCCTTTGTTCTCTATGCCCATAAAAGGGGAGGAAAAGGGCTGGATTTGAACCCAGGCCCAGAACTGGTTTGCATTCCTAAGGAAACCCAAAGGAAGAGGGCAATCTGGGAGATGATTCCGATGATATTAATAGTCATAACATTATATATATATAATATGATTATGTTTATTTATATCCTGCTTTTCCTCTGCGTACGATGACTCAAAGCGGCTTGCAATTAAAAGCATGACAATGCGATTCAAAACAGATGAATATTAACACAGGATTCGACACCATTAAGATTAAAAACAATTCAAACCAAAACCTTAAAATCATGCAACACCCTCCCCTGACCACATCTATATTATATTAATATATTATAATAATATCACAATATTAATATAACAGTATGATATAATAATATCGATAATATAATATAATAATATTATATATATGAGTATATTATTGTATAATATAAAGATATTATTGTGACCATTAATACGTAATATAGATCTATATCTATATATATATAAAGAGGGCTGTCATCCTAAGTACCCTATAGACAGCAAACCACAGAAGGCAGACACACCAAATCAGCCCACATACACACAAAACCCCACAAGGTATGTTTACCACCCTTTAAAAAAAAATTAAACAAAACGACCAAAAATACAAGAAAACAATTGGACTACAACTCCCATGATCCCCCACGCCACCCCCCTCTGGCAGTTTAGAGCAGTCTTTCTCAACCAGTGTGCCGTGGCACACTAGTGTGCCGTGAAGGACCTCCTGCTGTGCCGCGAGAAAAGCTCTCTGCCCCCCTTCCTCCCCCCCTCCTGTCGAACTCCTGCTGCTTGGGGGAGGAGGAAGGGCCAGGCAGTGGCGAAGAAAAAGAAGAAGGGACCGGGGCGCCGCCTCCTTCAGCCGTTTCCCCAGCCAGCCTCCAATCCGCCATGACTCCCACCATGACTCTCGCCCCTCGCTCGCTGAAGCTGCGTGGAGGAGGAGCCCCGCCCACTGAAGCCGTCCACCGCTCATGCTCCTCCTCTGTAGGAGAGCTGAAGCTGGGGGAGGGGGCGGGCATGGTGCGGCCTGTAGGAGAGCTGAAGCTGGGGGGAGGGGCGGGGCATGGCACAGCCTGGCTCTGCCCCCCCCCGCCCCGGCACTCCCAGCAGCTGCTCCAGCCTTGAGGGGACAGTGCCAAGCCAGCATTGTGCTGGCTCTGGCACCGCTGGTTTGGCACTGCCCCCTCAAGGCTGGAGCAGCTGCTGGGAGAGGTGAAGCCGGGGGTAGGGGGCGGGGCATGGTGCCACCTGGCTCCGCCCCCCCGGCCGGCACTCCCGCAGCTGCTCCCAGCAGGCCACCCTCCCCCAGCTGTTCTGTACTGTGTTAGAGTGTCATTTTGTGTCATTTTGGTTGGTGGTGTGCCCCCGGTTTTTAATGTTAAAAGTGTGCCGCGGCTCAAAAAAGGTTGGGAAACACTGGTTTAGAGTGTTGGAATGTTGGTGGTGCTAGCCAATTAGAGGTGTTATGCAAATACTCCCTCAGTTAGAAAGCTAAGGGATGTGGGGGGAGAGGGAAGAAAGGAAGTATAAAAGGCAGGAAGGGATGTTACTGCTGGTCTTCGCCACATGCACACACGTATGTACATATAGACATGCACACATACACACATATATACATGCACTGAAATATACACATGCAACACATACATACACACATCTGTACTTACACACATCTACACATATACACGCATATACATATACAAAAACACACATATACATAAGTACATACATATACACGCATATACATATACACATATACATAAGTACACACACATACACACACACACATATGTACACATAGACACAAATCCATATATATACATACATACACACACAAAACACACACATATATAGACTGGGACACAGAAAAGAGAAAAAGCCACAGCAGCGCGTGGCCGGGTTCAGCTAGTATTATAATAATAATAACAACAACAATAATAGTAGTACTATGCGAATGCTTTTATTTCAAGTCGCTTTGGGTCCCCTTTGGGGGGAGATAAAGCGGGGTAGAAATAAATATAATACTAATACATAATAAAATACAATAATAATAATATATAATGATCTATTATATATTATAATATATTATTATTTTAAATTGTATGGGAATCCTTTTTATGTTAAGGCACTTTCTGTTCCGTTTGGGGGAGATACAGCAGAGTATGAATAAATAAAATATAATAATAATAACTTTATTTGTATTCTGCCCTCCAACTGGATAGGGGGAGATAAAGTGTGGTAGTAGTAGTAGTAGTAGTAGTAGTAGTAGTAATAAAAATAATGTATATGCAAATAAATATATAAATATAATAATAATAATAAACTTTATTTGTATTCCGCCCTCCAAGTGGACAGGGGGAGATAAAGTGGAGTAGTACGGTAGTAGTAGTAGTAGTAGTAATATGTATATGTAAATAAATATATAAATATAAATATTATTAAATAATAATATTATAATAATAACTTTATTTGTATTCCGCCCTCCAACTGGACAGGGGGAGATAAAGTGTGGTGGTAGTAGTAGTAGTAATGTATATGCAAATAAATACATAAATATAAATATTATTAAATAATATAATATAATAATAATAATAACTTTATTTGTATTCCACCCTCCAACTGGACAGGGGGAGATAAAGCGAGGTAGTAGTAGTAGTAGTAGTAGTAGTAGTAATGTATATGGAAATAAATATCTAAATATAAATATTATTAAATAATATAATAATAACTTTATTTGTATTCTGCCCTCCAACTGGACAGGGGGAGATAAAGCGAGGTACTACTACTACTAGTAGTAGTAGTAGTAATAAATGTATATGCAAATAAATATATAAATAGAAATATTATTAAATAATATAATAATATAATAATAACTTTATTTATATTCCGCCCTCTAACTGAACAGGGGGAGATAAAGTGGAGTAGTAGTAATAGTAGTAGTAACAATAAAAAAGTATATGTAAATAAATATATAAATATAAATATAATTAAATAATATAATATAATAATAATAACTTTATTTGTATTCCGCCCAACTGGACAGGGGGAGATAAAGTGTGGTAGTAGTAGTAGTAATAATAAAAATAATAAAAAGTATATGTAAATAAATATATAAATATAAATATTATTAAATAATATAATAATAATAATAACTTTATTTGTATTCCACCCTCCAACTGGACAGGGGGAGATAAAGCGAGGTAGTAGTAATAATAATAATAATAATGTATATGCAAATAAATATATAAATATAATAATAATTATAATAGACTTTATTTGTATTCCACTCTCCAACTGGACAGGGGGAGATAAAGCGGGGTATAAATAATAATAATATTAATAATAATAATTGTATGTATATCTAAATAAATACATATACATACATACATATATATATATATATAATTATTAAAATGCTACGATTATTGAGATTTTCCCCTTGGAGACAAAAATTTGATTCCTTGTCGAGGTGCCCCCCCCACCCCAAATTTTGAAACTACAAACCCCATCATCCCCTTCTGGTAGCGGATTACAACTCCCATTGCTTTGCCTATTGTGGACCACAACTCCCATCGTCCTGGTTCTGGGAGTCGTCTCATTCCCCCTTTTTTTTACCCCCACCCCCATTTATTTATTGCCATTGCAAGAAGGGTCCTGTGTTGCTCCTTCCCTTTCCTTCTTTCCAGGGAAGACTTTGGTTTGGTTTTCCTTTCCTTTGGGCCCATTGCAAAACCAAGGCAGCCCAAAAGAGAGAAGCCTGGGTTCCTTGGAGGTTCCTTCCTTCCTTCCTTCCTTCCCTATAATTACAGGCCGGCCTCTCCTGCATTTTCCACGAAATTCCCCAAATGCCTGGCATTGCAAAACGTGCTGCGTTGGCATTCCTGGAGTGGCCGCCCTTCTTTTCCCCTTTGCATTTTGCCTTTGTTCCTTTTCCAAGAAGATCCTTGCAAAACTAGAAATTCCGGGGAAATTAAAATATTATTTTGTTTGTTTGTTTGTTTGTTTCAATTATTTATCCAATATTTCTTTTGGATTCCTGGGGAAATCCAAAACCCTTGGCCTTGGCCTTGGAGTGATTGATTGATTGATGGATTTCTTCCTTCAGGTGCCAGTCATCCCATTCCAAGATGATGGGCTTTGTAGTCCCTCCTGAAATAGCCCCCCTTGTGTAGGTGCCACCTGATCCTCTCCACAGCCAGGCTGCCCATATCAAGAAGGCCAGGAGCCCAAAATAGGCCGACCACCCCGGAGCGAGCAGGGATCGGGTGTCCCATGAGGCTGGCTCCGAGCAAGGCCGTGCCCAAGAGAGAGAGAGAGCACACGGTGTCCCAAGTAAGGGCACTTGGCCCTCGGCCCCGGTCCTATTAAAAGGAGCCCTGACTTGACTCAGCTTTGATTGCCACCCTTTCAAGTTGGTTTAGTTTTGCTGATTCAGTGCACATGGTTTCAAATGCGATTTGCAGGGACTACAAATCCCATAGTCCCCATGCCCACTGCTAAACATATAACTTGGAAAAGTTCCCTTTGGGGGACTACAAGTCCCATATTCCCCATGCCCATCGCTAACCATATAACTTGGAAAAGTTCCCTTTGGGGGACTACAAATCCCATATTCCCCATGCTCACTGCAAACCTTATAACTTGGAAAAGTTCCCTTTGGGGGACTATAAATCCCAGATTCCCCATGACTATAAATCCCATATACCCCATCCCATATTCCCCAGGCTCACTGCAACTCTCATAATTTGGAAAAGTTCCCTTTGGGGGACTACAAATCCTATATTCCCCATGACTACAAATCCCGTATTCCCCATCCCATATTCCCCATGTCCACTGCTAAGCATATAGCTTGGAAAAGTTCCCTTTGGGGGACTACAAATCCCATATTCCCCATGCCCACTGCTAACCATAAGTTGGAAAAGTTCCCTTTGGGGGACTACAAATCCCATATTCCCCATGCCCACTGCTAACCATATAACTTGGAAAAGTTCCCTTTGTGGGACTACAAATCCCATATTCCCCATGCCCACTGCAAACCTCATAACTTGGAAAAGTTCCCTTTGGGGGACTACAAGACCCATACCCCCATACCCACTGCTAACATAACTTGGAGACTACTTTGGGGGACTACAAGTCCCATACACCCCCAGCCATCTTGGGGAAACTAGCTCATTTCTAACTTCAGAACTTGGGGAAGTTCCCTTTGGGGGACTACAAATCCCATACTCAACATGCTCATTGCTAACCTTATACCTTGGAAACATTCCCTTTCGGGGACTACAAATCCCATTATCCCCCAGCCATCTTGGGGAAACTGTGGCCCATTTCTAACTTCGGAACTTGGGGAAGTTCCCCTTGGGGGACTACAAATCCTATACTCAACATGCGCATCGCTAACCTGATAACTTGGAAATGTTACCTTGGGGGACTACAAATACCATAATCCCCCAGCTATCTTGAGGAATCTGTAGACCATTGCTAACTTCGGAACTTGCTAACCTCAGGACTTGGAAAAGTTTCCTTTGGGAGGCTACAAGTCCCATAACCCCCCAGCTATCTTGGGAAACTGTTATTCATTGCTAACCTCAGGACTTGGATAAGTTCCCTTTGGGAGGCTACAAGTCCCATAATCCCCCAGCTATTTTGGGAAACTGTCGTTCATTGCTAACCTCAGAACGCAGGGAAGTTTTTGGGGGGGATTACAAATCCTACACTCGTCCCCCAGCAAAGTGGTGATCTGGGGATTATGGGACTTGTAGTGCCCCCCAAAAGGGAATGTTTCCAAGCTCTGGCTGGACTCTGAAGATTCCTCCTCCTCTCCTTATGTTGATATTACTTTCCACTTCTAGCCAAATATGGAGATGCTGGGAAATAACAGCGGTCAATGAATGGGAGGGGACTACAATGCCCATATAACCATCCAGTTGTAGTCCATTGTTGAGCTTGGGGAAGTTCTCTCTTTTTTTAGGGACTGCAACTCCCATGATGCCCCCAGGTGGCTGTTAGTGGGGGATTAGTATGGAGCTTGTAGTGCCCAAAAGGGACCACTGGACTCTCAAAGATTCCCTCTGAGATGTTTATTATCCTAGTCTAACCAAGAATGGAGATCTTTGCAAAATACCAGTCACCCAGATCATGGGAGCTGTAGTGTCCAAAGGAACGCTCCCAAGCTCTGCGTTTAGCAATGGGATAGGGAAGTATGGGGTTTGTAGTCCACCAAAGAGAACTTCCCCAAGTTCTAAGGTTAGCAATGGGCTACAGTTTCTCCGAGATGGCTGGGGGATTATGGGATTTGTAGTCCCCTAAAGGGAACGTTTCCCAGCTATAAGGTTAGCAATGAGCATGTTGAGTATGGGATTTGTAGTCCCCCAAAGGGAACTTCTCCAAGTTCCGAGGTTAGCAATGGGCTACAGTTTCTCCGAGATGGCTTGGGGAATGGGATTTGCCACCTCAGTTTCCAAAATTGCTGAGGGAGTATGGGATTTGTAGTCCCCCAAAGGGAACTTTCCCAAGTTCTGAGTTTAGCAATGGGCTACAGTTTCTCTGAGATGGCTTGGGGATTATGGGATTTGTAGTCCCTCAAAGGAACATTTCCCAGCTATAAGGTTAGCAATGAGCATGTTGAGTATGGGATTTGTAGTCCCCCAAAGGGAACTTTCCCAAGTTCTGAGTTTAGCAATGGGCTACAGTTTCCAAAAATTGCTGGGGGAGTATGGTATTTGTAGTCTCCCAAAGAGAACTTCCCCAAGTTCTAAGGTTAGCATTGGGCTACAGTTTCTCTGAGATGGCTTGGGGATTATGGGATTTGTAGTCCCTCAAAGGAACGTTTCCCAGCTATAAGGTTAGCAATGAGCATGTTGAGTATGGGATTTGTAGTCCCCCAAAGGGAACTTTCCCAAGTTCTCAGTTTAGCAATGGGCTACAGTTTCCAAAAATTGCTGGGGGAGTATGGGATTTGTAGAGAACTCCCCCAAAGTTTCTTTGAGAACTTTGTAGTCCCCAAAATGTTCCCAGCTATAAGGTTAGCAATGGCATGTTGAGTATGGGATTTGTAGTCCCAGGGAACTTTTCTTAGCAATGAGATGGCTTGGGGATTATAGGATTTGTA
The DNA here is from genome assembly GCA_030556195.1 of Anolis apletophallus. NCBI lineage: Eukaryota > Metazoa > Chordata > Lepidosauria > Squamata > Anolidae > Anolis > Anolis apletophallus. The sequence goes on along the minus strand of JARBWK010000015.1, from coordinate 43,601,900 downwards.
GTCCCCTAAAATGAACGTTTCCCAGCTATAAGGTTAGCAATGAGCATGTTGAGTATGGGATTTGTAGTCCCCCAAAGGGAACTTTCCCAAGTTCTCAGTTTAGCAATGGGCTACAGTTTCCAAAAATTGCTGGGGGAGTATGGGATTTGTAGTCTCCCAAAGAGAACTTCCCCAAGTTCTAAGGTTGGCAATGGGCTACAGTTTCTTTGAGATGGCTGGGGGATTATAGGATTTGTAGTCCCCTAAAATGAACGTTTCCCAGCTATAAGGTTAGCAATGAGCATGTTGAGTATGGGATTTGTAGTCCCCCAAAGGGAACTTCCCCAAGTTCTGAGTTTAGCAATGGGCTACAGTTTCCAAAAATTGCTGGGGGAGTATGGGATTTGTAGTCTCCCAAAGAGAACTTCTCCAAGTTCCGAGGTTAGCAATGGGCTACAGTTTCTCCGAGATGGCTTGGGGATTATAGGATTTGTAGTCCCCTAAAATGAACATTTCCCAGCTATAAGGTTAGCAATGAGCATGTTGAGTATGGGATTTGTAGTCCCCCAAAGGGAACTTCCCCAAGTTCTGAGTTTAGCAATGGGCTACAGTTTCCAAAAATTGCTGGGGGAGTATGGGATTTGTAGTCTCCCAAAGAGAACTTCCCCAAGTTCTAAGGTTGGCAATGGGCTACAGTTTCTTTGAGATGGCTGGGGGATTATAGGATTTGTAGTCCCCTAAAATGAACATTTCCCAGCTATAAGGTTAGCAATGAGCATGTTGAGTATGGGATTTGTAGTCCCCCAAAGGGAACTTCCCCAAGTTTTGAGTTTAGCAATGGGCTACAGTTTCCAAAAATTGCTGGGGGAGTATGGGATTTGTAGTCTCTCAAAGAGAACTTCCCCAAGTTCTACGGTTAGCAATGGGCTACAGTTTCTCTGAGATGCCTGGGGATTATGGGATTTGTAGTCCCCCAAGGAACGTTTCCAAGTTATAAAGTTAGCAATGAGCATGTTGAGTATGGGATTTGTAGTCCCCCAAAGGGAACTTTCACAAGTTCTGAAGTTAGAAATGGGCCAAAGTTTCCGCAAGATGGCTGGGGGATTATGGGATTTGTAGTCTATAGTTTTCTCCTCCTTTTGTTTATGGTTTACTCGCCCAAATGGGAGATGGTGGGAGTTGTAGTACTCCCAAGCTGGACTCTATCGGTAGTTTCCCCTCTTATGTGTGGACGTTTCTTTCCAAGTATGGAGATGTTTGGAGGTGAGGCCCAAAAGGGGTGGGAAGTGGGAACTTGGCCATAAATGGCACCAAACCCCATCTCTCTGCCCTTGGATAGATAGAGGAAGACATAGTGCAGTTGGAAAAGCAACTGCGGGGCTCGGAGGACGACCGGGACCGCGTCCTGGAGGAGCTCCACTCGGCCGAGGAGAGGCTCCTGGCCGCCGACGAGAAGGCCGCCAAGGTACGGACCGAAGGCTAACTAACTCTCCTTTCTTCTCTTTCCTTCTCCTTTCCTGTCTTCCTGTCCTTCTGCACCGCACCTCTCCTTCCCGGGAACACCACCACCATTGCCTGCTGCACTCCTCCCTTCCTCCCTTCCATCCATCCATCCCTTCTTCACCCAAACCCATGGCCAGTTGGACGACGAGCTGGTGTCCCTCCAGAAGAAGCTCAAAGGGACAGAGGACGAGCTCGACAAGTATTCCGAGTCCCTCAAGGAGGCCCAGGAGAAGCTGGAGGTGGCCGATAAGACGGCCACTGACGTGAGTACAGCCCCTCCCCAAGGCCAACCCACCTCTACCATGGCCTCGGTTGCACCATAGCGACATTGGATGGGATTAAACCACCATCACAAGGGTTCCCAATGTCTATTATGGCCAACCAACCTCTACCATGGCCTCACTTGCACCATAGAGACATTGGATGGGATGAAACCACCATCACAAGGGTTGCCAATGTCTATTATGGCCAACCAACCTCTACCATGGCCACCATCACTTGCCAATGTCTATTATGGCCATAGAGACATTGGATGGGATGAAACCACCATCACAAGGGTTGCCAATGTCTACCTTATGGCCAACCAACCTCTACCATGGCCTCAATGTCTGTTGCACCCCATAGAGACATTGGACATGGGATGAAACCACCATCACAAGGGTTCCCAATGTCTGTTATGGCCAACCAACCTCTACCATGGCCTCACTTGCACCATAGAGACATTGGATGGGATGAAACCACCATCACAAGGGTTCCCAATGTCTATTATGGCCAACCAACCTCTACCATGGCCTCAGTTGCACCATAGAGACATTGGATGGGATGAAACCACCATCACAAGGGTTCCCAATGTCTGTTATGGCCAACCAACCTCTACCATGGCCTCAGTTGCACCATAGAGACATTGGATGGGATGAAACCACCATCACAAGGGTTCCCAATGTCTGTTATGGCCAACCCACCTCTACCATGGCCTCAGTTGCACCATAGAGACATTGGATGGGATGAAACCACCATCACAAGGGTTGCCAATGTCTATTATGGCCAACCCACCTCTACCATGGCCTCAGTTGCACCATAGAGACATTGGATGGGATGAACCCACCATCACAAGGGTTGCCAATGTCTATTATGGCCAACCCACCTCTACCATGGCCTCAGTTGCACCATAGAGACATTGGATGGGATGAACCCACCATCACAAGGGTTCCCAATGTCTGTTATGGCCAACCAACCTCTACCATGGCCTCAGTTGCACCATAGAGACATTGGATGGGATGAAACCACCACCACAAGGGTTCCCAATGTCTATTATGGCCAACCAACCTCTACCATGGCCTCAGTTGCACCATAGAGACATTGGATGGGATGAACCCACCATCACAAGGGTTGCCAATGTCTATTATGGCCAACCCACCTCTACCATGGCCTCAGTTGCACCATAGAGACATTGGATGGGATGAACCCACCATCACAAGGGTTCCCAATGTCTATTATGGCCAACCAACCTCTATTATGGCCAATCAACTTCTATTACGGCCTGTATGGTTCCATAGAGACATTAGATGGGATCCTACCGCCATCACAAGGGTTCCCTCTGTCCACTGTTATTATGGCCACTCAAGGTTTACTGTGGCCTCTGGCCCATACAGTTCTATTACACCTGTATGGTTCCATAGAGACATTAGATGGGATCCTACCACCACCACAAAGGGTTGGCCACTCAACGATGTCCACTGTTATGGGCCTCTGTGGTCCCCTACAACTTCTATGGCCTCCTGTATGTTCCCATAGAGACATTGGATGGGATGAAACCACCACCACAACGGTTCCCTCAAGGTTTACTATGGCCACTCAAGGTTTACTATGGCCTCCATGGAACTTCTATTACGACCTGTATGGTTCCATAGAGACATTAGATGGGATCCCAATGTCATAAGGTCCCTCTCTGGCCACTCAACGATGGCCTTATGGCCACTCATAGGTTTACTGTGGCCTCTGTGGTCCCCATACAACTTCTATTCGACCTGTATGGTTCCATAGAGACATTAGATGGGATCCTACTGCCATCATAAGGTCCCTCTGGCCACTCAACGACCCACCATGGCCACTCAAGGTTTACTGTGGCCTCTGTGGTCCCATACAACTTCTATTACGGCCTGTATGGTTCCATAGAGACATTAGATGGGATCCTACCGCCATCATAAGGTCCCTCTCTGGCCACTCAACGATGGTTATGGCCACTCAAGGTTTACTGTGGCCTCTGTGGTCCCATACAACTTCTATTACGACCTGTATGGTTCCATAGAGACATTAGATGGGATCCTACCGCCATCATAAGGTCCCTCTCTGGCCACTCAACGACGGTTATGGCCACTCAAGGTTTACTGTGGCCTCTGTGGTCCCATACAACTTCTATTACGACCTGTATGGTTCCATAGAGACATTAGATGGGATCCTATTGCCATCATACCCTCTCTGGCCACTCAACGATGGTTATGGCCACTCAAGGTTTACTGTGGCCTCTGTGGTCCCATACAACTTCTACCACGACCTGTATGGTTCCACCATTAGATGACACCGCCATCATGGATCCCTCTGAAACCAACACCACCACTCAAGGTTTAATGTGGCCTCTGTGGTCCCATAACAACTTCTACCACGGCCTGTATGGTTCCATAGAGACATTAGATGGGATCCTACCCACCACCATCATAAGGTCCCTCTCTGGCCACTCAGCGACGGTTATGGCCACTCAAGGTTTACTGTGGCCTCTGTGGTCCCATACACCTTCTATTACACCTGTATGGTTCCATAGAGACATTAGATGGGATCTACCGCCATCATAAGGTCCCTCTCTGGCCACTCAACGATGGTTATGGCCACTCAAGGTTTACTGTGGCCTCTGTGGTCCCATACAACTTCTATTACGACCTGTATGGTTCCATAGAGACATTAGATGGGATCCTACCGCCATCATAAGGTCCCTCTCTGGCCACTCAACGATGGTTATGGCCACTCAAGGTTTACTGTGGCCTCTGTGGTCCCAAACAACTTCTATTACGACCTGTATGGTTCCATAGAGACACTCAATGTCGGTTATGGCCACCTAAGGTTTACTATGACCTCTGTGGTCCCATACAGATACGATATTATTATTATTATTATTATTATTTCGGGTTTCTATGCCGCCGACTCCCGGAGGCTCGCGCCGGCTTACAAGAGCCGAAGGCACAATAAAATACAGAGCAATAAAAACAGTTAAAAACAGAGCAACACAATAAAACAATAACACAATTGAAGCAGTGGCACAATTAAGAATGCGCGGGCCTACCCGCCGAAAGCCTGCTTAAACAGATAGGTTTTACAAGCCTGTCTGAACGGGAGCAGGTCCTTCATTGCCCGGGTTTCGGCCGGGAGGGCGTTCCACAGCGTGGGAGCTATGACAGAGAACGCCCTCCAGCGGGTGGATGTCAGTCGTGCCAGCTTCGCCGAAGGTACCTCCAAGAAGTTAGCATCCTCGGACCGTAGTGATGGGAGATGAGATATAAGAAATAAGGGACCGTAGTGATGGTGAGATGGGATACCACCACCATCATAAGGGCCCTTTTCCAGCCACCCAAGGTATGTTATGGCCACCCAGCTTCTATTATGACCAAACATCTACTATGGCCACCCAAGGTATATTATGGCCACCCAACGTCTATTATGACCACCCAACATCTATTATAGACACCCAAGGTCTGTTATGACCACCCAACATCTACTATGGCCACCCAAGGTATATTATGGCCACCCAACGTCTATTATGACCACCCAACATCTATTATAGCCACCCAAGGTATATTATGGCCACCCAACGTCTGTTATGGCCTCTATGGTCCCATAGAGACATTGGATGGAATCCCACCACCATCTTAAGAGTCCTTTCTTGTCACCCGACATCTATTATGGCCACCCAATATCTATAATAGCCTTTGTGGTCCCATAGAGATGTAGAATGGGATGAAACCCTCATCTTAAGGGCCCTCTCTTCCTACCCATTATGGCTTCTGTGGTCCTATAGACATTGGATGGGACCACATATTTCTGTAACAGTCTTGTGATGTCTGTTATGGCCACCCAATGTCTTTATGTCTACCGAACATCTATTATGGCCTCTATGGTTTTATAGAAATATTGGATGGGACCCAACCACCAGCTTAAGGACCCTATCTGACCACCCAAGGTCTATTATGGCCTCTGCGGTCCCATAGAGACGTGGGATGGGATGAAACCACCAGCTGGAGGGGCCTCTCTGGCCACCCAACGTCTCCCATCTTGATGGTTCCGTCCCAACAAGATGTAGGATCTGTTCTACCCCCTCAATGGAGATGGGTGGGCAATGAATGGGGCACCAATTTCCTTGCATGACGCATGTCACCAAATGTATGGGTTTGATGGTGGTTCTTGGGGTGCCTCCATCTTGGTTTTCTGTCACATTTCCTTAGGACTCGCTATTATCCGCAGTTTTGTTTATCCACGCCCAACGAGATGTGACCGATGACATTCTTGCATTCCTTTGAAGAAGGTTTGCTATTATCCACCGTTTTGTTTATCCACAGCTACGATCCCAGGCTTTTTGGATAGGAAAATAGGATTGATTTGCCCCATCCGGTCCTTACGAATAGGGTGGCCTTGTAATGGAGTGTCTTAAAGGGCCAGTCCCTTGAAAGATGCCATTGGGAAGCCGATCCTTGCAACGCTTGCAGGGTTATATATAGCCCAGGGCTTTATATGGAGCGTCTATGGGGCTGGATGCGCTCTTCTCCCATCTGTCCAAGGCAGCATTAAATAGCCTCTTCCAGCCATTCCTTCCAAGGAGAAGGAGAAGAAGCTTTTCTTAAGCCACTGAGGTCATTCCACTAATAATAATAATCAGGGTATCCAATAGACTAGAGCAAAGGCCCATTGAAGTCATTGGTGAGCAATGCAACTGCAACAGAGGAGCGTTCGGCACCAAAATAGTTGCAGCGCTGAGTAGCCCTCTGTTTAAATGCAGTTGAATGGCAAGGAAAGCATTGGGAAGCTCAATGGGTTGGTCCCAATGAACCCATAGAACCCTTATAATAATAATAATATAACAACAACAACAAGTCCAAGTTGAAAGTATCCCTGCGAATAGGTGATATTATTATCAATAATAATAGGTGATATTATTATTAATATTAACAATAACAATATGAGTCATTCTCTGTGTTTAAATAATAATAATAATAATGCAAAGTCCAAGAGGAAGGTATCCCTGGCAGATAGGTATTATTATTATTATTATTATTTAATAGAACAACATGAGTCGTTTCCCACATTTAAATGCAATTAAATTGCAAGGAAAGCATTGGAAAGCCAAATGAACATAGACCTGTTGAACCCATAAATATAATAATAATAATAGTGAATTTTTTGTGATTTTTTGGTGAATATTTTCACGACTTTTTAAAAAAATATTTTCACGAATATTTTTGTGAATAGTTTTGTGAATACTTTCATGATTATTTTTAAGAATAGTTTTTGCTATTTTTATAAATATTTTCATGATTATTTTTGTGAATATTTTCGCAAATAATTTTGTGAATATTTTCCTGATTAGTTTTGTGAATATATTCATGATTATTTTTGTGAATATTTTCCTGATTAGTTTTGTGAATATTTTGGTCAATATTTTCATGATTATTTTTGTGAATATTTTGGTCAATATTTTCATGATTATTTTTGTGAATATTTTCATGATTATTTTTGTGAATATTTTGGTCAATATTTTTATGAATATTTTGGTCAATATGTTCATGATTATTTTTGTGAATATTTTGGTCAATATTTTTATGATTATTTTGGTCAATATTTTCATGATTATTTTTGTGAATATTTTGGTCAATATTTTTATGATTATTTTTGTGAATATTTTTGTGAATATTTTATGATTATTTTGGTGAATATTTTTATGATTATTTCTATAAATATTTTTATGAAAATTTTCAAGATTTATTTGTGAGCATTTTTTGGTCAATAATTTTGTGAAAAGTCATAAAATATTCTCAAAAATATTCATAAAAATATTCATGAAAATATTCACATAGGTATTCTCAATATTATTCATGGAAATAGTCACAAAAATATTCATGAGAGTATTCACAACACAGGGAACGACTCAGTGCTCCGACTATTTCGGTGCTGAATGCGTACTCCTTCTCTGTTGCCGTTGCGTTGCGAATTTCGATTTTGCAAATACAGTATCGCCCTTTTGAACGGGGACGATGGTGTTTGGAGTATTGCAAATTTTGCCTCTTCGCCAAGGATACTTTCCCCTTATTCACAAAAATAATTACAATTAAATTGCAAGGAAAGCATTGGGAAGCCCAATGGGTCAGCCCCAATGAACACAGACTTTGACATTTTGGAATGGTAGGTACTGGAATTTATAGTTCACCTGCAATCAAGGAGCACTCTGGACTCCGCCAAAGAGGGAATTGGGCCAAACTTGGCACACAAGGCCCCCAAGACCAGCAAAAAATACTGTAGGTCTTTGAGAGAATTTCAATTTGATTACGCATTTTGTGAGTTGTAGTTCACCCACAACCGTATGCATTTTGTGAGTTGTAGTTCACCCACAACCCTATGCATTCTGTGATGTTGTAGTTCATCCACAACCCTATGCGTTTTGTGAGTTGTAGTTCACCCACAACCATATGCATTTTGTGAGCTGTAGTTCACCCACAACCTTATGCATTTTGTGAGTTGTAGTCCACCCACAACCTGATGCATTTTGTGAGCTGTAGTTCACCCACAACCGTATGCATTTTGTGAGTTGTAGTCCACCCGCAACCTGATGCATTTTGTGAGCTAGTTCACCCAGAACCGTATGCATTTTGTGAGCTGTAGTTCACCCACAACCTTATGCATTTTGTGATATGTGGTTCACCCATAAACTGATGCATTTTGTGTGTTGTAGTCCACCCACAACTGTATGCATTTGGTGAGTTGTAGTCCACCCACAACCGTATGCATTTTGTGAGTTGTAGTCCACTCACAACTTTATGAATTTTGTGATACGTAGTTCACCCACAACCGTATGCACCTACAACCGTATGCATTTTGTGAGTTGTAGTTCACCTACAACCCTATGCGTTTTGTGAGCTGTAGTTCACCCATAGCCTTACGTATTTTGTGAGCTGTAGTTCATTGTAGTTCATGGTTTTCCTAGAAGAAGAGTTTTGTGAGCCGGGCCTGGAAAGCGATGCCGGATGAATGGGGTTGGGATGTGCCATGCCTGGGCCTTCCTCCCTTCCCAGAGAGGCTCCCGCCTTGCATTCCAAGCTGAGCCTGCGTTCAAAGGCAAAAGGAGATGCGGATATAGATATTCCTTATAAGGAAAAGAATGCAGACTATTTGGACATGGCTCCCTCCGCAAAGGAAGGAAGGCAGGCAGGCGGCTCCTGCCACCGGGGATGATTCCTGGGAAGGAAAGGAGAAGCCGAGCGTGGAAGGGACGGTCAGGCCTCCGGGAGGATTTCAGGCCACGGCTTCTCTTAGGGCGGTCACTTTTTGATATAAGAAATCAGGGACTTTTACCTGAAAATACGGGATTTTTCGCAGAAATAAGGGACACGTCATAAAAACCTTAGGTAGAAATACTTTTATTCACAGAATAAGATCATGATTGAAATTCAAAAAAAAGAAACTGCCTTACACCCTCTTAACAGTACGTAGGATGTTTTAGCATGTGAGGTCATACCTAATGCATTCTACTGTCTGTACTACATACACTACTACTACCACTCGTTGGGGATGTAGGGGGCGCTGGTGCTTCAAATCTGAATGGCTTCTGAAATTTTCTGGAAAAAAATTGCGGAAATTTTATGAATTTTTTGGAAATTTCGGAACGGCTTCGTTAATGGCAGGCACGCATGCGCATTAGGAAAGAAACCGCACTGGTTAAACACACCCAGGTCTAACGCGGAGGGAAGCGCGTCCACATCCTAAACGATTCCTATCCTAAAATGGCGGTGGCGGCTTCGAAATGGCAAATTCATTTCCGGGTTGTTTACATCATCTTGAAACCACTTCAAAAGTGAATTTAATCCGAATTCATTCCAATTTTACGAGCATTCCGACAAACCGACCCAGGCAGGGCCGGATTACCCATAAGGCCAGCCGAGGCACTTGCCTCGGGCAGCAGATTTTGGGGGCGGCATTTCCGGGCCTGAAGAGGCCCGGAAATGAGTCTCCCGCCGCCCCTAAGGAGATTCAGGCAGTTTTCGCCGCCGCCCCCGCCCCGCTCGTGTTTGGGGCACGAGCGGGGGGCGCTTGCTCTCCTCGCGCCGCCTCTTGCTCCTCCTCGGTCCCCTCCTCCCTCCTTCCTTCGTTCACTTGGGAGGGGGAACCCAGGAGGAGCAAGAGGCGCGCGCTAAGGGGCACCACGTCAGGCCAGGCCTCTTGCTCCTTCTCCTTTCCCCCGGCGGCGCCCCCTCTCCCCTCACGCCAGCAGCGGCTCCGCCCCTCCCGCTTCAGTGAAGGGAGGAGGGGCGGACTAGCCCGGCGTGTGGGGAGAGGGCGCCGCCGGGGGTCCTGCCGCCGCCGCACCCCAGGACGTGCCCTCCCCCGCCGCCTCCTCACTTGCACGGGAGGCGGTGGGCTGGAGGAAGGCATGTCTGTCGCCCCAGGAGCGGCGCGACGGCGGCGAGACCCCTCCTGGCTCCCTTTCTCGCGCGCCGGCTGAGCTCCGCCCCTCCTCCCTTCAGTGAAGGCCTTAAAGGTAAGAACCAACACCTTGAAGGAGATCCGGTGCTCGATTGGGAGCCAGTGCAGATCCTGCAAAACAGGTGTGATGTGGCGGCCTGCTAGGGTTCCAGACAGGAGCCGGGCGGCAGTGTTCTGCACCAGCTTGAGCTTCCGGGTCGCCGACAAAGGAAGGCCAACGTAAAGCGCGTTACAGTAATCCAGCCTTGAGATGACCGTAGCTTGGATCACCGTGGCCAGGTCATTCCGGGAGATATAGGGGGCCAGCCTCCGAGCCTGTCGCAGATGAAAAAAAGCAACCTTGCTGACCGCGGAGACCTGGGCCTCCATGGTCAGCTGGGAGTCCAGATGGACCCCCAGGCTCTTAACGGAAGGCGATGGGCATAGCGCCACACCGTCCAGGGTCGGAAGCTGGACATCTACACCACCCGAGCGGCCCGACCACAAGATATAATAGAAAGGGGTGCTCAATGTTGATGCGAGACTACAACTCCCAGCAAAAGAGTGCTAGGAGTCAACAACAACAACAACAACAGCACTTTATTACAGTCACTGACCAGCACAAAGCGGGGGAAACACAGCTCCCTAGTGATTAAAAACAGAGTAGAAAACACTGTCAACCAGGCATGGGCCAACTTTGGCCCTCTCTCCAGGTGTTTTGGACTCCCACAATTCCTGGCCTCAGGCCCCTTCCTTTTCCCCCTCAGCCGCTTAAGCACTGAACGGCATTGCAGCTTCAAAGCCTGGCTGCTTCCCGCCTGGGGGAATCCTTTGTTGGGAGGTGTTGGAGGCAAGTGATGGCCTTGATTGGCACTGAATGGCCTTGCAGCTTCAAAGCCTGGCTGCTTCCCGCCTGGGGGGAATCCTTTGTTGGGAGGTGTTGGGGGCAAGTGATGGCTTGATTAGCACTGAATGGCCTTGCAGCTTCAAAGCCTGGCTGCTTCCCGCCTGGGGGGGAATCCTTTGTTGGGAGGTGTTGGGGGCAAGTGATGGCCTTGATTAGCACTGAATGGCCTTGCAGCTTCAAAGCCTGGCTGCTTCCCGCCTGGGGGAATCCTTTGTTGGGAGGTGTTGGGGGCAAGTGATGGCCTTGATTAGCACTGAATGGCCTTGCAGCTTCAAAGCCTGGCTGCTTCCCGCCTGGGGGAATCCTTTGTTGGGAGGTGTTGGGGGCAAGTGATGGCCTTGATTAGCACTGAATGGCCTTGCAGCTTCAAAGCCTGGCTGCTTCCCACCTGGGGGAATCCTTTGTTGGGAGGTGTGGGGGGCAAGTGATGGCCTTGATTGGCACTGAATGGCCTTGCAGCTTCAAAGCCTGGCTGCTTCCCGCCTGGGGGAATCCTTTGTTGGGAGGTGTTGGGGGCAAGTGATGGCCTTGATTGGCACTGAATGGCCTTGCAGCTTCAAAGCCTGGCTGCTTCCCGCCTGGGGGAATCCTTTGTTGGGAGGTGTTGGGGGCAAGGGATGGCCTTGATTAGCACTGAATGGCCTTTCAGCTTCAAAGCCTGGCTGCTTCCCACCTGGGGGAATCCTTTGTTGGGAGGTGTGGGGGCAAGTGATGGCCTTGATTAGCACTGAATGGCCTTGCAGCTTCAAAGCCTGGCTGCTTCCCGCCTGGGGAATCCTTTGTTGGGAGGTGTTGGGGGCAAGTGATGGCCTTGATTAGCACTGAATGGCCTTGCAGCTTCAAAGCCTGGCTGCTTCCCGCCTGGGGAATCTTTTGTTGGGAGGTGTTGGGGGCAAGGGATGGCCTTGATTAGCACTGAATGGCCTTGCAGCTTCAAACCCTGGCTGCTTCCCGCCTGGGGGAATCCTTTGTTGGGAGGTGTTGGGGGCAAGTGATGGCCTTGATTAGCACTGAATGGCCTTGCAGCTTCAAAGCCTGGCTGCTTCCCGCCTGGGGGAATCCTTTGTTGGGAGGTGTTAGCTGGCCCTGATTGATTCAGGCCTTGAAAGCCTTCCTCAACACATTGAACCGGATTCAATTGTCCTTTTGCAATAGAAGTCTTGGGGGTGTTGTTCATGCTGTGGCCACCAGATGGCAGCATTCGCCACCTTTCAGCTACCACACTGCTGCATTTAAAGCACTTTGATGCCATGATTACCTTGACTGCTTGCTGTGGGATAATGCAGGGAATTGTGGTTTGGTGTGAGCACTGTATTATTATTATTATTATTATTATTGTCAAAGGCTTTCATGACCGGAATCATTGGGTCGCTGTATGTTTTCCGGGCTGTCTGGCCATGTTCCAGAAGCAGCACTCTCTCCTGACGTTTCGCCTGCATCTGTGGCAAGCATCGTCCGAGGTTGCGAAGTCTGTTGGAAACTAGGCTAGTGGGGTTTATATATCTGTAGAATAATGTCCAGGGAGGGAGGAAGAACTCTTGTCTGTTGGAGGTAGGCGTGAATGTTTCAATTGGCCACCTTGATTAGCATTTAATGGCCTTGCAGTTACAAGGTGTGGCTTGTTACTGCCTGGGAAATTCCTTTGTTGAGAGGTGATTAGTAGGCCTGTTTGATATAAGAATGGTTCAAAACCCGTTTCGGATGTAGGGGGCGCTAGCGCTTTGAATCTCAATGACTTCTGAAATTTTCCGGTAAAATTTCAGAATTTCCTGAGTTAATTCCGAAATTTCGGAATGGCTTTGTTAATGGCGGACACGCATGTTTAACCCAGTTTGGATGGGGATGTCTTCCCTCCGCATCAGGACTGGGGCGACAGGGACTGTGGCGCAGCTGGCTGGGAGTCAGCTGCATAAGATCTCTACTGACCAGAATGCCATGAGTTCGAAGCCTGCCCGAGTCGGGGTGAGCTCTCGACCAATTGTGTGGCTTGTTGTTGACCTTTGCAACCTGAAAAGACAGTTGCATCTGTCAAGTAGGAAATTAAGGCACCACTTTGTGGGGAGGCTAATTTAACTGATTTACGAGGCCATACGAATCTCCAGAAGTACGCAAAAAGAATGAAGGAATGCAACAGCTCCCCCTGGTGGCCAGAAGCTGGAGTGTTAAATTGCCCCTTTGTCTGTCTATATATGTTGTATGTCTATGGCATTGAATGTTTGCCTTGTATATGTGCATTGCAATCCGCCCTGAGTCCCCTGTGGGGTGAGACGGGCGGAATATAAATACTGCAAATAAATAAATGTTGAGCGTAACCCTTGTCAACATTGTCCACACAATAATTTCAATATAACGATATAATATATTGTCAAAGGATTTAATGGCCGGCATCACTGAGTTGTTGTGAGTTTTCCGGGCTGTCTGGCCAATGTTCCAGAAGCATTCTCTCCTGACGTTTCGCCTGCATCTATAGATGCAGGCGAAACGTCAGGAGAGAATGCTTCTGGAACATTGGCCAGACAGCCCGGAAAACTCAACAACCCAATACAAAATATAACTTTAATACATTATAATGATATAATATATACTATAATTCTAATGTAATATAATAATAATGTAAATATTATGTGCTGCTGCTGCAGGGTGATGTCCCTCCTGCAAATAATAATAATAATAATAATAATAATAATAATAATATTGGGCAGTTTAATCAACTTTTCCCCATGCTTTGATGAAAGAACTAATGAGCAATTGGTGTCAATAACCCCCGAAAAAGAATACATAGTGTTATATGGTGTTACATAGTGTAGAGTAGAAGAATGCATTGTGTTACATATAGTGTTATATAGTGTTACACAGTGTTACATAGTGACCATTTTTGGCTGTTGTGCCCAACCACTTGGAAGAATCCCACCCTTTGGCTCTCAGGCGGTGCTAATGCACATTAACCCTGTATGATTGCCTTGATTAGCACTGAATGGCCTTGCAGCTTCAAAGCCTGGCTGCTTCCTGCCCTGGGGGATCCTTTGTTGGGAGTTGTTAACTGGTCTGTTGGAGGCAAGTGATTGCCTTGATTAGCACTGAATGGCCTTGCAGCTTCAAAGCCTGGCTGCTTCCTGCCCTGGGGGATCCTTTGTTGGGAGGTGTTAACTGGTCTGTTGGAGGCAAATGATTGCCTTGATTAGCACTTAATGGCCTTGCAGCTTCAAACCCTGGCTGCTTCCTGCCCGGGGGGGATCCTTTGTTGGGAGGTGTTAACTGGTCTGTTGGAGGCAAGTGATTGCCTTGATTAGCACTGAATGGCCTAACCACCTGGCTGCCACCCTGCCCAGGGGGGATCCTTTGTTGGGAGGTGTTGATGGTCTGTTGGAGGCAAATGATTGTGGACTAGCACTGAATGGCCTTGCAGCTTCAAACCCTGGCTGCTTCCTGCCTAACCACCTGTTGGGAGGTGTTAGCTGGTCTGTTGGAGGCAAATGATTGCCTTGATTAGCACTGAATGGCCTTGCAGCTTGGAACTCTGCTTCCTGCCGGGGATCCATTGGGAGGTGTTAGCTGATCTGTTGGAGCAAATGATGCCTTGATTAGCACTGAATGGCCTTCAGCTTCAAACCCTGGCTGTTCCTGCCGGGGGAATCCAGATTGGGAGGTGTTAGTGGTCTGGACTCAAATGATTGCCTTGATTAGCACTTGGCCTTGCAGCTGCCAAACCCTGGCTGCTTCCCCTGCCGGGGGAATCCTTTGTCTGTTAGGGTCTGTTGGAGGCAAATGATTGCCTTGATTACCCTGAATGGCCTTGCAGCTTCGGTGGTAATAGAGATCATCACTTGGCTGCTGTGCCTATTAACCACCTAGATCCCACCCTTTGTCTCTCAGGCGGTGCTAATGCACATTAAACCCATAGTGTGGACCCATGAGTTGCATAGAGACCATTTGGCTGCTGTGCCTAACCACCTGGATCCCATCCTTTGGCTCTCAGGCGGTGCTAATGCGCATTAACCCTGCAGTGTGGACTCAGGGAGGCGGGCCCAGGTGTTCTCTCTCTCTCCCTCTTCCTTTCCCGGCTCCTCCTTTTCCTGCTCCCGGTGCAATCAAGGTGGCGCTTGATTCGGATCGAGCTGCTTCCGGAGTAGAAAGGGGAGGAAAGAAGGAAGGAAGGAAGAAAGGAAGGAAGAAGAGAATCCGGATTGGGAGGGAGGGAGGGAGCTGCTCCTTTTGGGCTTCCTTTTTGTTTTTATTTTGGGAAAGCTTTTGGAGAGCTTTGTACCAAAGAGAGAAGGAAGCCGAGCCCCCCTTTCTCCTCCTTGGAGCCCCTTCCTCTCCTCCTTCTCTCCTTCCTCCCTTCCCCCCTCGATGGCGGCGGGGCTGAGTTCCTTGGAGGCGGTGCGCCGCAAGATCCGGAGCCTTCAGGAGCAAGCCGACGCCGCCGAGGCCCGGGCAGAGAGGCTGCAGGGGGAGCTGGACGAGGAGAGGGCCCTCCGGGAGCAGGTAGGCGGCGCGGGCCCAAGGCCAAGCCCTCCTCTCCTCCCTTTCTCCTTCTCTCCTTCCACCTCTCACAGAGAGAAGTCCTCTTAGTCCTTTGACGCACAGCTTTCCTGGGGTTTCCCTGGCCCCTCTTCGCCCCCTTTTGCACCCCCAATTGGGGTCTTTGCAAAGGGAAAGGGGTCGTGCAGAAGGGGGAGGGGGAAGGGCAGCATCACTCCTCCTTTCCTCCCTTTCTCACTCCCTCCTTCCACCTCTCCAAACTGAAAGGTCCCTTCTCCTTTTACGCAGGGCTTTCCTGGGGGTTTCCTGGCCCCTCTTCGCCCCCTTTTGCAGCCCCAGTTGGGGGGGTCTTTGCAAAGGGAAAGGGGTCGTGCTGAAGGAGGAGAGGGAAGGGTAGCATCACTTTCTCCCTCCCTCCTTCCGCCTCTCACAGAGAGCAGTCCTCTGAGTCCTTTTACGCACGGCTTTCTGTGCTTCTTTCCGCCCCCAATTGGGGTCTTTGCAAAGGGAAAGGGGTCAAGGTTGAGGAGGAGGAAGTACAGCCCCGCCCTTCCATTTCTCCCTCTCTACCCTTTCATTTCTTCTCTCTCTTTCTATCCTTCCACCTCTCCAAACTGAAAGGCCCCTTCACCTTTGACGCACGGCTTCCCAGGCTTCCCTTCGCCCCCTTTTGCACCCCCAATTGGGGGGGGGGGGTGGCCTTGCATAGGGAAAGGGGTCAAGGTTGAGGAGGAGGAGGAGGAAGCACAGCCCCACCCTTCTCTTTCTTTCTCTCTATTCTTTCATTTCTTCCCTCCCTTTCTACCCTTCCACCTCTCCAAACTGAAAGGTCCCTTCTCCTTTTACGCACGGCTTTCCTGGGGTTTCTCTGGCCCTCTTCGCCCCCTTTTGCAGCCCCAGTTGGGGGGGTCTTTGCAAAGGGAAAGGGGTCGTGCTGAAGGAGGAGAGGGAAGGGTAGCATCACCCCTCCTTTCCTCCCTTTCTCCCTCCCTCCTTCCGCCTCTCACAGAGAGGAGTCCTCTTAGTCCTTTTACGCACGGCTTTCCTGGGGGTTTCCTGGCCCCTCTTCGCCCCCTTTTGCAGCCCCAAGTGGGGCCTTTCCAAAGGGAAAAGGGGTCGTGCTGAAGGAGGAGAGGGAAGGGTAGCATCACCCCTCCTTTTCTCCCTTTCTCCCTTTCTCCCTCTCTCCTTCCACCTCTCACAGAGAGGAGTCCTCTTAGTCCTTTTTCGCAGGGCTTTCCGTGCTTCTTTCCGCCCCCAATTGGGGTCTTTGCAAAGGGAAAGGGGTCAAGGTTGAGGAGGAGGAAGTACAGCCCCGCCCTTCCATTTCTCCCTCACTATTCCTTCATTTCTTCCCTCTCTTTCTACCCTTCCACTTCTCCAAACTGAAAGGTTCCTTCTCCTTTTACGCACGGCTTTCCAGGCTCCTCTTTGCCCCCTTTTGGGGTCTTTGCAAAGGGAAAGGGGGGGAATGGAGGAGGAGGAAGTACAGCACCCCCCTTCCATTTCTCCCTCTATATCGTTTCATTTCTTCTCTCCCTTTCTATCCTTCCACCTCTCCAAATTGAAAGGCCCCTTCTCCTTTTACGCACGGTTTCCCTGGCTCCTCTTCGCCCCCTTTTGCAGCCCCAGTTGGGGTGGTGGGGTGGTGGGGGGGGGGTGGCTTTGCAAAGGGAAAGGGGTCAAGGTTGATGCGGAGGAGGAAGTACAGCACCCCCATCCCTTTCTCCCTCTCTATCCTTTCATTTCTTCCCTCCCTTTCTATCCTTTCGCCTCTCCAAACTGAAAGGTTCCTTCTCCTTTTACGCACGGCTTTCCTGGCTCCTCTTCGCCCCCTTGTGCACCCCAAGTGGGGTCTTTGCAAAGGCAAAGGGGTCGTGCTGAAGGAGGAGAGGGAAGGGCAGCATCACTCCTCCATTCCTCTCTTTCTCACTCCCTCCTTCCACCTCTCCAAGCTTCGACTCACAGAGAGGAGTCCTCCTAGTCCTTTTACGCACGGCTTCCCTGGGGTTCAAAACTCGTTCTGGATGTAGGGGGCGCTGGCGCTTCGAATCTGAATGACCTCTGAAATTTTCCAGAAAAAATTCAAAATTTATTCAGAAAAATTTCAAAATTTATGCAGAAAATTTTCAAAATTTATTCAGAAAAATTTCAAAATTTATGCAGAAAAATTCTAAAATTTCGGAATGGCTTCGTTAATGGCATCTGTGAATGCGCAATGCGCGAAAACGTGCAAAAAACCTCCCAGGTCCTTCTTTCCCGGGAGAAGGACCTGGGGCAGGAGCCCTGTTCAACCCAGTTTGGAAGCTGATGTCTTCCTTCCCGCGTCAGCCGATTCCTTTTCCAAAAATGGCAGCGGTGGCTTCGAAATGGCAAATTTACTTCTGGGTTGCTTACATCGCTTCAAAACCGCTTCAAAAGTGAATTTAATCCGAATTCATTCCGATTTTAGAAGCATTCCGAAGAACCTAACCAGGCCTAGAATCCGGGGAGTGGAGTGAGCTGCTGTTAGCCCCAGCTTCTGACAACCTGGCAGTTCGAAAACATGCAAATCTTCAGTAGATTGATACCACTTCTGTGGGAAGGCAATGGTGCTCCATGCAGTCATGTTGGCCCAGGCCCGGATTAAGACCTTTTTGCGCCCTAGGCCACACTTTGGAATTACGCCCCCTTTTGCGTGCTGCCACTCGGTCCCCGCCCCCGGAGGGAGTGACGTCGCTCGTGCCCCGCCCCAAAGGAGTGACGTCGCTTGGGCCCCGCCCCCCAGAGGGAGTGACGTGGCTCGGGCCCCACCCCCGGAGGGAGTGATGTCGCTCGGGCCCCGCCCCCGGAGGGAGTGATGTGGCTCAGGCTGCACTTCTCCCTCCCTCCTTCTGAGACCATGATGAGTCATCCCAGCGGCAGCTGCTTGGCGCCCTTCCACGCGGCGCCCCATTCACGCAGCGCAGCTGCCGCTGCCTTTGGGACAACTCGCCGTGGTCTCAGAAGGAGGGAGGGAGGAGGAGTGCAGCCCGAGCGACATCACTCCCTCCGGGGGCGGGGCCCGAGAGATGTGGAGGGGTGCCACGCAGCTGCCTCTGGGACAACTCGGCGTGAGTCATCGCCATTTTTTTTGGCCTTGATCTGGCGCCCCCCTCGGCCTTGCTGCCCTACTGGATAATCCGGGCCTGTGTTGGCCATATGACCTTGGAGGTGTCTATGGACCACACCGGCTCTTCGGCTTAGAAATTGAGATGAGCACCAGAGTCGGACACGACTAGACTTGATGTCAAGGGAAACCTTGACCTTTACCTTGAACTGCTGTGGCTCAGTGAAACAGAAGGCTAAAGGCCTTGCAAAACGACTGCTGTGATTTGAAAATACATCCTCCATACTAATTATGATTCACTAGCTGTACTCGGCAGGCGTTGCTGTGCCCTATTTAGGAGATGCGAGAAAGTCTGAGTATGTAAGGGTTGGAATTGATGTTACTTATGGTCTTGGTGAGGCCATGGCTGTGTCGTTGTGGGTTGTTCTGGTGGGTGGGATGTTGAAGTCCTGTGGAGTTGTCGGTGTGTGGTGTTGCTGGCGTTCTGCAGAGCTTGTGGATATACAATGTTTTGTGTCTTTCCGTCTGCTGTGTTGATGTAGAGGTTCTGTGGTTTCCCAACTCTGGCGCACGCTACGTAGAGTTGTCCGTGGGAGAAGCATTCTGTGTCAAGGTCTATGCCACAGATTTGTAGTGTTTGTCCTTCAGCCTTGTTTGTGGTGATGGCAAAAGCTAGTGTAGTGCAGTGTCTTTCTGTTCTGGCGTTTGTTCTGCCCTTTTTTGTGTGATGTATGTAGCGTTGCGAGTGTGTCGTCCGATGCTGTTCTTTTTAGGAGGCATGGCTTGTCTTTTGGGTCAGCTTATGCCTGTGTGGAAGGAAGGAATGGCATACAAATGGGTTGAGCAGTAGACGCAAGGTTGTGTTATGTGCGTATTGTGTTGTGTGTAGGTATTACTTTGTGTTATTCTGGGGGTATGTGTTTGTCAGTGGTGCCTGTGTCCCTGGTGCCCTATTTGTCTCTCCCTCCTAGAACTTGGCTTTGGCAGTTTAACCCTCAAACTCCAACTGACTAAACTGAATTCACTCAGCATTCTAATCTAGCCTTGGCTGGCTTTGGCCACCATTACTATGGTAACTGATGTTGGCCAATGGGTTTCGCTGGTGGCTGCAGAGGATGCTGGGAAATGTAGCTTTTTTGTATCTTTGTTTTGGAGGCCTTCTAGGTTTTGGGGGGGGGGAAAGTTTCTTTGTTATAAACCTTCCTTGCCTGAGGCCTATTTTTGTTGCCAAATTTGGTGTTTCTGCCCTGGATGGTTTCTCTGCCTAGGACGGTCGTTCCATGACGGGACCTCCTTTATATAATAGATAACAGCAGCAAAATTGCAGATATGAATTGGCAACGAATCTAATTTTATGGTTGGGGGTCACCACAACACGAGGAACTGTATTAAAAGGTCGCGGCATTAGCAAGGTTGGGAAGCAAGGTTGATGCTTCCGACTCCCAACCTGGGAGTCGGAAGAGGAGGAGGAAGCAGGTTTTCATGCCTTTGGGTACAGAGTTAGCAATCATTAATCCCGGCGGCTTCTCCTAGAGTGAAACTCTGCTGCAAACAGAAAGTAGAGACTGGGTTTTGTGGCTTTAACTTTTCCTGACCATATAAGGAGAGGTTTGTTCAGCTGCGCTCTCTCTCTCTCTCTCTCTCTCTCTCTCTCTCTCTCTCTCTCTCTCTCTATATATATATATATACTAGCTGACCCGGCCACGCTTTGCTGTGGCTTTTTCATTCCTTTCTGGTTTATTTTCCTTCCCCTTCCTTCCTTCCATCCCTCTATTTTTTCTCTCTCTCTCCTTCTTCCCTCTTCCCTTCCTTTTTTCTACCTTTCTTCTCTCCTTTCATCCTTCTATTATTTCCTTTTCCGCTCCTTACTTTTCTCTTCTCTGTTTTCTCCTCGTCGGCGCCGCCATCGTCGGAGGTTCCTCATGGGGCGTGTGGAGCAGGCCCCGCTGGTGTTTCCGGCACGCTGGCACGGTTGCGGAAAGGGGGGTCTTCCGCCGCTTCTCAGCCGCTTGTGGAGCCGGGCCGGCTGGACGGCGTCGTGGCCGCCTTCTCTGCCGCCTCCTAGGCCGCCTCTGCCGCCTCGCAGTTGCTCCTGGACCCGCGCCACGTGGGTCGGCAGCCCAGGTCCAGGAGCGGCAGGGAGGTGGCGGAAGAGGGCAAGGACTAGACGAAGCAGGCGCCAAAGAGGAAGTCCCGCCTCTCCCGGCCGGAAGTCCTCCAAAGGAAGATGGCGGCCGCCAGGGAGTAGCGGCGGCCACGTGGAGGGCCTCCTGCCTGCCTCTCTCTGAGGTGAGGGCTTACTTCCGGCGGACGAAGCGGGCACGGCCACGGGACTACACTTCCCAGAAGGCCCCGCATGGCCACTTCCTGCTGATTACTGCACACTCTCCACCCTCCTTGCCAGTGAGCCGTGCGGTGTCTTCTGGGAAGTGTAGTCCCGTGGCTGCTTCCTCTGCCGTCTCACAGCCGCTCCTGAACCCGGGTCGCGTGGGCGGTGCCGTGGCCGCCTCCTCCGCTGCCTTCTCGGCCTCCTCCGTCGCCTTCCAGTCGCTCGCTGACCCGGGCACCCGGTGAGCGAGGACTGAGGGCGAGGGGATGGGTTGGGGGGGCTGAGTGCGCCAGCACGATTGTTGTCCCTCTTCCCTCCCCTCGCGGGAGGGAAGGAGGTCATTGGCATTCCGCAAGCGCTGCATTGGCAGGTTTGAATGGCGGTTTTTTGGAGGTCTTGTTTGGGGGTCTTGTTTGGGGGTCTTGCGAGGTATCTAGGGCGGGTTTTTTGTGCCCTCTAGGTACCTCGTGGTATGTTGGGATGTGTTATGTTGTTTTCGTGGTTCTGGGGCTTATAGTTTTACTGCCTATTTGCCCCGTTGCACGACCACTCTCTTTTTATATATATAGATACAAACACATACATACACATACTAGCCACCCCCTGCCATGCGTTGTAATGTGGTTTTTTTAATGTCTTTAGCTTTTTAAGTCTCTTCCACTGTGTTTTTGGTTCTTTTGTTTACTTCAGCCTAATGACGGCACTCCTTTTATCTATGTATATAATAAAACTCAGTGTTTGCGGGCGGTGGATGGTGCGATGGGAGGAATATGTGCCAGCGTTTCGATAGGCTGCAGCTGTGGGATTATTTGCATAAATGGCTGTCTGGCCAGCCTCCCAACATTCCAACATCCAAGGCAGCACAGAGAGGAAAGGGAAGGGCCCGAGGCAGGCATACATGGCTGGAGTTGAAGTGATCCAGTTGACAGTTTTTTCTGTTGGAAATGGAATGTTCAGTACCTTCACCAACACTGCAGCCCCTATACATAGAGGGAAAAGGAAAGGCCTCAGGCAGTCAGCCACTGCGGCCCACAGCAATGACGGATCAGGACCAAACTTGGCAAACAGGGGCCCAATGGCCTACTTCCAAACCTGGTGTGGTTTAGGGCAGGCTGGGCCACTAATAATGGGATTTGCAGTACCTTCACCTCATTCACTTCCCAAACAACACTGCAGCCCCTATACATCACAGACCAGGCCCAAACTTGGCACACAGAGCCCCCATGACCCACTCTACTTCCTGGTGCAGTTTTGAGTGGGACGGACCACGGATGATGGGAGTTGAAGTACCTTTCCTCACTTTCTGAGACCCTCATCCAATGACTGATCAAGACCACACTTGGCACACAGAGCCCCCATGACCCCCACTACTTCCTGGTGCAGTTTGGATAACGGGGGACCATGGATGATGGGACTTCCAGTACCTTCCCTCACTTCCAGACACCACTGCAACCCTCATCCAGAGAATGATCAAGACCAAATGTGACACACAGAGCCCCCATGACCCACTCTACATCCCGGTGCTGTTTGGAGGGGGGTGGTCCATGGCCAATGGGACTTGCAGTACCCTCACTAAGTTCCTGAGACCACTGGAAGCCACATAAACATCTAATAGGAACCAACCTTGGCACACAATGCTTTCCTCAAATAACCCGGGCACCGCCGGGTCCTCAGCTAGTATACATATACTCAATTGCTGCAAGTCTCCTGCCACACAAGCAGAGAGAGATCTCAAAGCACCCAGCACGTACTCTCCCCCACTCAAGTGTCAGAAATCAGATTGAAAAAAGCTTGCAGTAGAAAAGTATACAAACACACATATAATAAAAACACAAGTTTATAGGTTAGCAGTAGCATCAGCGGCCATGGGAACAGGAAGGAAGGAGCCGACCTTTCATCGGGGCGGCTGCAGCTTGGCCTGGGTTGCCTTGCATCTAATCATTAACAGCACAGGGATTGTTCAGAGCCGGATTTGCCCTCCGTGAATCCGAATGTGCTTTCAAGTTTCTTTTCAGCCTGAAGAAAGTGATGGAGAACTCGATCTGGGCAGTTTGAGATTATATACTGTATATCTATATCTATATATATAAAATCCTCCATGTGGTGGTTCCTGTCTCATAGACAAAGAAACCACACAAGGCAGACACACAAAAACAGCCCACATACGCAGAAAACCCTACGAGGTATGTTTACCAAAACACACACACACCCCCGGCCCAAAAAAGAGCCAACGGCCACAAATCCAAAAAACCATTATGGACTACAACTCCCATGATCCCCCACACCCAGGGGCAGACCTACCTGTTCCTGGGGGGTACGCGGGAAAAAAATTTGCACCCCTCAGTGGCTCCCGAGGGGACCCAGTGCGCATGCGCCAATCTATGCGCACGCGCACTGACTCCAGAGCGCGCCTCCCGCTTTGGAGCCCAGTGCGCATGTGCGAAACTGCGCACACATGCACTGACTCCAAACCGGGAGGTGCGCTCTGGAACCAGTACGCATGCGCGGAGCCGCTTGTCCGCGCGGAGCCGGAAGTGCGGTCGGAGCGCCCTGGGCGGCGGGACTGCCTAACAAAAGCCCGGCTGGCACAGCGGCGCGGGGCCAGCTACGGAGGCCTGGCCGGTGCAACGGGCGGAGCGGGACGGCGCGGCGCAGGCGGCGGGGCGGAGCGATGCCTCTCCCGGGTGATGTCGCCCCTATGCGCCTGCGTAGTCCGCCTAATGGACGAACCGGCCCTGCCCACACCACCTCCCTCTGGCAGTTTAGAGTTTTGGAATGTTAGTGGAGCTGACCAATTAGAGGCATTACGCAAATACCCCCCCAGTTAGAATGTAGGCTGGGAGCCCCCCCCCCTCCACCCCCCTGGCAGTTTAGAGAGTCGGAATGTTGGTGGTGGCAGGGAAAGGTAGAGAAAGGAATGGAGGGACTGAGACAAGAGGAGCAAGGACTGATACAGAAAGGGGAGGAATGGCAGGAAGGAGGGAAAGGAAAGAAGGGAGGGAAGGAAGGAGGGGAGAAGAAAGTAAAGGAAGGATAGAAGGAAGAATGGATGGAAGGAAGGAGGGGAGAAGAAAGGAAGGGAAAAGGAAGGATAGCAGGAAGGAGGGGAGGGGCAAGGAAGGAAAGGATAGAAGGATGGAGTGAAGGAAGGAAGGAAAGAGGGGAGAAGAAAGGAACACAAAAACACATACACACACATATATACATGTGCAGCAATATACAAATATACACATACACACATACATAAACACACCTGTACTTACACACATCAACACATATACACGCACATACGTATACAAACACACACATACATAAGTACACACATATACACGCATACACATATACATAACTACACATACAGTCCCCAAGTTAAAAAAATCCCACAGCAACGCGTGGCCGGGTCAGCTAGTATATATATATATATGTGTGTGTGTGTGTATGTATATGTATACGTATACATATATGTATATATCTTTTCAGACTGATTCCAAGAGACAGCTTGATGCACGAAAAGGTGGCATCCGGAATGAAATCCAGAGTCACCTTTGAGACTTCGGGTATATTTAAATACAGTTTGGGAATTGCAACCTGACATTAATAGGAAGGACGTTCCATGAACCCTATCCATTCCCGTATTTGCATTCAAATGCGCGAGTTTCCTGCTGCTTCAGCAAAAGCATAATATTGTTTTGCAAAATTGCGCCACATTTAAGTGTGCATCAACACCAGTTCGAAACACCTGGAGGGGGGGCCCAGGGCTGGTTGCGACGCACCTTACGGACCCGGCAAACCCCGTAATTCCTGCCTTGAGTTTCCTCTGGATTTGCCCGAGGAGCGCGCACTGTTCTGGGGCTTGGAGACATGCCATTTTGACCCAGACATTTGCCTTGTTTTGCAGGCTGAGAGCGACGTGGCCTCCCTGAACCGGCGCATCCAGCTGGTAGAGGAGGAGCTGGACCGGGCCCAGGAGCGCCTGGCCACCGCCTTGCAGAAGCTGGAAGAGGCTGAGAAGGCGGCCGATGAGAGCGAGAGGTGGGTTTCGTGGGCGCATCTTACATCCTAAATTAGAACTCAGGATGTAACTTGGAGTTTTTTTTTGCAAAGTCAAGATCTGCCTCATCTTCCTGGACCAAATTTGGTCATCGCAATCATCATCATCCTTCTTCCTCTTATTATTATTATTATTATTATTATTATTATTATTATTCTATAATTAAATATACGTTGGGCATGCCAATAATATAAATTTGGGCCAAATTTGGCCATTGCAATCCTATTATTGTTGTTGTTGTTGTTGTTGTTGTTATATGTTGGGCATGCCAATAATACAAATTTGGGCTAAATTTGGCCATTGCAATCCTATTTATTATTATTATTATTATTATTATACAGTATGTTGGGCATGCCTATAATACAAATTTGGGCTAAATTTGGCCATTGCAATCCTATTATTATTATTGTTATTGTTATTATATGTTGGGCATGCCAATAATACAAATTTGGGCTAAATTTGGCCATTGCCATCCTATTATTATTATTATATGTTGGGCATGCCAATAATACAAATTTGGGCCAAATTTGGGCATTGCAATCCTATTATTATTATTGTTATATAATTAAATATATGTTGGGCATGCCAATAATATATATTTGGGCCAAATTTGGCCATTGCAATCCCATTATTATTATTATCTATAGATATAATAAAAGTCAGCGTTTGCGGAGGAATATGTGCCAGCGTTTCGATTGGCTCCCAATGCAGGATCATTTGCATAACGGTCTGATTGGCCAGCACCACCAACATTCCGAGACTCTAAACTGCCAGAGGGGGGTGGCTCCCCGCCTCCACGAACATTCCAACACTTTCAAATAGCAGAGAGGTTAAGGAAAAGGTCTGAGGCACTCAGGCATGGTGCGGGTTTAACTCCAACACACTTGGCGGACCCCAACAGTGACAAAACAAGACCAAACTTGGCACACAGAACCCCCAAGACCCACTCTACATCCTGGTGCAGTTTGAGGGAGGATGGACCATGGATGATGGGATTTACAGTACTTAAACTCACTTCCTTACAGCACTGTGGCCCACACCAATGACGGATCAGAACCAAACTTGGCACTCAAATCCCCCATGACGCACTTTACATCCTGGTGCAGTTTAGGGCAGGATGGGCCACAAATGATGGGATTTGCAGTACCTTTACCCGAATCACTTCCCACAGACCACTGCAGCCCCTACAAATCACAGACTAGGCCCAAACTTGCCACACAGAATACGCATGACCCACTCTACATCCTGCTGCAGTTCTAAGGGGGATGGACCACAGATTATGGGTCTTCACTCACTTCCTGAAACCACTGCGACCCTCATCCAATGACCAGTGCAGACCAAACTTGGCACATAGAGCACCCATGACCCACTCTACATCCTGGTGCAGTTTGGAGGACAGTGGACCATGGATGATGGGACTTGAAGTACCTTTACTCATTTCCCGAGACTGCTGCGACTCTCATCCAATGACTGATCAAGACCAAATTTGGCACACAGGACCCCCATGACCCACTCTACATCCTGGTGCAATTTGGAGGAGGATGGACCATAGATTATGGGACTTGAAGTACCTTCACTCACTTCCTGAGACCACTACAAGCCAAATAAACAACTGATAAGGACCAACCTTGGCACACAATGCCTTTCTCAAATAACCCGGGCAGGGCCGGGTCCCCAAGCTAGTTATTATATAATTAAATATATGTTGGGCATGCCAATAATATAAATTTGGCCATTGCAATCCTATTATTATAATTATTATATAATTAAATATATGTTGGGCATGCCAAATTTGGGCTAAATTTGACCTTTGCAATCCTATTATTATTATTATTATTCTATAATTAAATATATGTTGGGCATGCCAATAATATAAATTTGGGCCAAATTTGGCCATTGCAATCCTATTATTATTATTATTATTATTATATAATTAAATATATGTTGGGCATGCCAATAATATAAATTTGGGCCAAATTTGGCCATTGCAATCCTATTATTATTATTATTATATAATTAAATATATGTTGGGCATGCCAATAATATAAATTTGGCCATTGCAATCCTATTATTATTATTATTATATAATTAAATATATGTTGGGCATGCCAATAATATAAATGTGGGCCAAGTTTGGCCATGGCAATCCCATTATTATTATTATTATTATTATTATTATTATCTTCCCCAAGACTAGATGCTTCACTAAACTACAAATCCCAGGATTGCATAGCATTGAGCTGTGGCCATGAAACTGCATTAATTAGTCTGTACCAAGAAGACCAGCATTTAATGGGCGCTGATGGGAGCCCCTTCCTCCGCCCAGAAGCCTGTTTGCAGTCCTTGAACCCTCTCTCTTCCTCCCTCCCTCCCTTTCCTTGCAGAGGGATGAAGGTGATTGAGAGCCGGGCCCTGAAAGACGAGGAGAAGATGGAGATCCTGGAGATCCAGCTCAAGGAGGCCAAGCACATTGCAGAGGATGCCGACCGCAAGTACGAGGAGGTGCGTTGGCTGCCATTCAAACTTCTCGGGTTCTAAAGGGCAGGCAGGGGCGGTCTAAGGTAATTTTATATGGTGAGCACACATTATTTTGGCGCCCCCCCAGCATTATTTTGGCACACCCTCCCCCCATGTAAAACAAATATACACTGATGATATCACAATACCCTTAGTAGTATTATATTGTATCAATGTATATACAATATATTATAGTACAGACCTGCCCAACAGGTGGCCCGCGGCCCGCACATGGCCCGCCAGCCCCATGGATGCGGCCCGCCTACCCTCCTGCAAGAAATCAGCTGGGTTTTTTTAAAAGAAAGAAACATTTTTTTTTTGAAAAAAATTGATCTCGCAAGGAGGAAGAGGTAGAGGCAGAGGCCCCGGCTTCCCTCCACCTCTTCCTCCTCGCCGCCGGCGCCACGCCTGACGTCACCCAGCCCCGCCGGAAAAGGGCGGGCCGCGCAGGACGCCGGGCATGCGTGGCAGGGCGGGAGGCGGGCCGGGGGAGCGGTGAGCGCCCTCCGCCATGTCCCTGGCTGCTGCAGCGGCTGTGCCCAGGAGCTTACCTTCCTTCTCCGAAAGAAGAGGAAGGAAGGAAGGTAAGCTCCGGGCGGCCGATCCAGCACCCAGAAACATGGCGAAGGGTGCCGAGCCGCTCCCGCCCTGCTGCGCATGCCCGTGAGCGGCCCCGCCCCCTGCTGCGGCCCCCAGGTGATCAGTGGCCGGAATTCCAGCCCTTGGGCCAGTAGAAGTTGGCCAGCCCTGTTATAGTACATACTCATACTATATTATATCATAATTATATTATACTACGTTACAATATAATTATATTATAATATATTGACATTATAATATAACATTCTATTATATTATTATTATTATAAAATACTAAATACATTTATTTATTTAAATAAAATTATCCTCTACTAAATATTTTCATTAACTCCTATAAAACTCAAATAACCCAAAATAAAGTAAAATAAAATATTATATATTACTATTTGCCTGCGCAGTTGCGCCTGTCTCTCCTTGATGCTCCCGGCCGGCGCGCGCGCGGGGAGGTGGGCGGGTGTGGTAGGGTTCACACGTGATTGGGCCTGGCGAGGGAGTTTGCCTCAGCGTGCGGCGGCTACTTCCGGTGGCGGCTGTCAGGAGGCAATACGTCGCCAATACCCCTTTGGCTCCCCTCTCCCTTTGTCTCCGCCCCCCTGCCTGCCCAATTGGGTCACCGTATTCGGCGGCAGGGCAGAGACAAAGGGAGAGGGGAAGCACTCCCTGCCTGCCCGATAGGGGGTGCTTTGCTTACAGGCTTCTGCGCACAGGAGCTACTGGGCATGCGCTGAGGTTTTCGCACATGCGCAGTTGCTCCTGCGCTCAACTTCAGCTCTGGAGCAACTGCGCCTGTGTGAAAATCTCCATGCATGTCCAGAAGCGGCGTCGGAGCACGCAAGGCCGGGGTCCAATAGCAGGCAGCCGCGGCACTGCCTGAGGAACATAGGCAGGGCCAGGAGGCTGTCTGGCGCCGGCGCCCGGCGGGCGGGGGAATTCGCCCCTTCCCAGATGGCGCCCCATGCAGCCGCTTCCTTGGCCTACCTGTAGGACCGCCCCTGATGGCAGGGCTATGGGTTGGTTTTAATGTGGGTCTCGGTCGCCAGGAAATGCATCACCTTTGTCAAGCCCTTCTTCCTTATGTCCTCCTTCTCCATATATATACATATGTATAGGTAGCCCGCAAACTGGTGATTATTGAGAGCGACTTGGAGCGTGCAGAAGAGCGGGCCGAACTGTCGGAAAGGTCAGTGACCCGTCCTTCCTTTGCTTGGACGCCTGGACGCCTGTCTGTTTGTCTTGGGATGCTTCGTGTTGCATCCGGCTGGGCTTGCATCCGAGGCGATGGCTTTGGGGGGGTGTCTTGATGGTGTGATGTATGGCGTGTGTTTTTTGGGGGGCCGGAGGGTGGGTCACTCGCTGGCTCGCTCGCTTGCAAACGGACACGTGTGCCTTCCCCGTGTCGCCCGCTCACAGCCAGGTCCGACAGCTGGAGGAGCAGCTCCGGGTCGTGGACCAAACCTTGAAGGCGCTCGTAGCGGCTGAGGAGAAGGTACTGGCCCGGTCATTTGGCGTCTCTCTTCCTCTGCTCTTGACCGACCGGACACTTGACCGGACACTCTCCCTCCGGCTGTAGCCTTTCCCTCCACTTTCCTTTTCTCCCTTTTGCGTTTGGCTTCAGCTGCTCCCTTTCAGAACGCTTCTCGTCTGTGTGTCTCTCCGTTTTTGTGTAACTGTTGGAGCCCCCTCCCCCCAAAAAAGCAGCCGAACTACCTGGGAATGAAGGTTCTTTGTGCACATCTCCAAGGGTTTTCCGACCTCTCCGGTGTTTTTACTTCCCCAGGAATGGGAGGAATCGCCTGTTGGCAAAGCGTCCCTTTTGGACAACTTCCAAAACGGACACCTCGCCAAAACAAAGCCCAAGGATACAGCTTCGGCAGATGAGATGTTGACCGTTGCGACCCAATTACTTTTAAAATTGGAAACAAGGGCGCCGCCCGCTTCTCCCAAAACTGGAGTGAAATTACTACTACTACTACTACTACTACCTTCCCCAAGACTAGAGCCAATGTTGAGCTTCCCAATAAGACAACTTTGGGGCCAAATTTGACCCATTTGGGCCACTACAGTTATTTATTTATTATTATTATTTTGTTGTTTGACCATTACATTTCAATTAGTTATCATCATCATTATTATTACTATAATTATCACCTTCCCAAGACTAGAGCCAATGTTGAGCTTCCCAGTAAGACAACTTTGGGGCCAAATTTGACCCATTTAGGCCACTACAATTATTTTTGTTATTATTATTATTTTGTTATTTGACCATTACATTTTAATTCGTTATCATCATCATCATCATTATTATAATTATTATTATAATTACTATTATTATCACCTTCCCAAGACTAGAGCCAATGTTGAGCTTCCCAATAAGACAACTTTGGGGCCAAATTTGACCCATTTGGGCCACTACAATTATTTATTATTATTATTTTGTTATTTGACCATTACATTTTAATTCGTTATCATCATCATTATTATTACTATTATTATCACCTTCCCAAGACTAGAGCCAATGTTGAGCTTCCCAATAAGACAACTTTGGGGCCAAATTTGACCCATTTGGGCCACTACAATTATTTTTTGTTATTGTTATTATTTTGTTATTTGACCATTACACTTCAATTATTTATTATTATCACCATTATTATTACTACTATTATTATCACCTTCCCAAGACTAGAGCCAATGTTGGGCACCCCAAAAATACAACTTTGGGCCAGATCTGACCATTGCGATCCTATTGTTATTATCATAATCATCTTCCCCAAGACTAGAGCCAATGTTGAGCATCCCATTAAGACAACTGTGGGCCAAATATGACTATTACTTATTTATTTATTTATACTATTATTAATGCTTTCCCAAGATTAGAGCCAATGTTGGGCATCCCAAAATAACTTTGGGCCAAATCTGACCATTGCAATCTATCATAATCCCCAAGACTAGAGCCAATTGGGGCCAAATCACTTTGGGCCACTACAGTTATTTATTATTATTTTTTTGACACTAGAGCCAATGTTGGTCACAAAAACAAACTTTGGGATCTATATTGCAATCCTTTCATAATCCCCAAAATCACAAGTTTGAACCACTACAATCTCTGTGTGATATATTTCCAAATGATGCAATCTTTATTGTTTTCAAATGACAAATATTATTATTTTGTTATTACACCATTATACTCCAATTATTATTATCATCATCATTATTATTACTATTATTATTGCCTTTACAAGACTAGAGCCAATGTTGGGCATCCCACAACTTTAAATCTTTAGGATACATTTCCCCAAGACTTGAGCCAATTGGGGCTAGTATTACTATTACTACTACTACTATTATTATTATCATCATCTTCTTCCCCAAGACTAGAGCCAATGTTGGACATCCCAAAAATACAACTTTGGGCCAAATCTGACCATTGCAATCCTATCATCATAATCCCCAAGACTAGAGCCAATTGGGGCCAAATTTGACCCATTTGGGCCACTACAATTATTAATATTATCTTTTTTCCCAAGACTAGAGGCAATGTTGGGCACCCCAAAAATACAACTTTGGGCCAAGTCTGACCATTGCAATCCTATCATAATCCCCAAGACTAGAGCCAATTGGGGCCAAATTTGACCCATTTGGGCCACTACAATTATTATTATTATTATTATTATCTTTTTTCCCAAGACTAGAGCCAATGTTGGGCACCCCAAAAATACAACTTTGGGCCAAATCTGACCATTGCAATCCTATCATAATCCCCAAGACTAGAGCCAATTGGGGCCAAATTTGACCCATTTGGGCCACTACAATTATTATTATTATTATCTTTTTTCCCAAGACTAGAGCCAATGTTGGGCACCCCAAAAACACAACTTTGGGCCAAATCTGACCATTGCAATCCTATCATCTTACTCAAGACTAGAGCCAATGTTGGGCAACCCAATGAGACAACTTTAGGCTAAATTTGAGCATTACAATCCTATTATTATTATCAGGCCCGGATTGCCCATAAGGCCACACTAGGCCATGGCCTATGGGTGCAGGCCTAGGGGGGCGCCAGATCAAGGACCAAAAAAAATGTTCAAACAAAACCGCAATGTGCGGCATGATGACTCCATCTCTCGGGGCAGGGCGGGGGGAGAGCGCTGCGAGGGGGTGGGGAAGGAGGGAATGGCGCCCCCCCCCTTGTCAAGGAAAGAGGGTGCGAGGAGGATGAGGCGGAGGGAAGTCCCGCCCACAGGGCCACTGCCGCACATGCCCAGCAGTGCCCCGGGGGCGGGGCTTCCCTTCCTCCTCCTCCCCGCGACCGCCTTCCTTGACTGCAGGAAGGTGGTCGTGGCGAAAAGGAGGAAGAGGCGGAGGGAAGCCCCGCCCCCAGGGCCGCTGCCGCACATGCCCAGCAGTGCCCGGGGCGGGCTTCCTTCCTCCTAAAAGGAGGAAGAGGCGGGAAGCCCCGCCCCAGGCCGCTGCCGCACATGCCCAGCAGTGCCCCGGGCGGGCTTCTTCCTCCTCCTCCTCGACCGCCTTCCTTGACTGCAGGAAGGTGGTCGTGGCGAAAAGGAGGAAGAGGCAGAGGGGGAAGCCCGCCCCAGGGCCACTGCCGCACATGCCCAGCAGTGCCCGGGGCGGGCTTCCCTTCCTCCTCCTCCCCCGCGACCGCCTTCCTTGACTGCAGGAAGGTGGTTGTGGCGAAAAGGAGGAAGAGGCAGAGGGAAGCCCCGCCCCCAGGGCCGCTGCCGCGCATGCCCAGCAGTGGCCCCGGGGGCGGGGCTTCCAAAATGTGGCCTAGGGTGCCAAAAGGAGTTAATCCGGGCCTGATTATTATTATTATTATTATTATCTTCTTCTTCCCCAAGACCAGAGCCAATGTTGGGCATCCCAAGAATACAAATTTGGGCAATTGGACCATTGCAAACCAGTTGCTTTTCCAGTGCTTTGTTGGGAACGAGGGCACTGATGGTCTTCCTTGAGAATGGAGCAAATGCCCAAATAATACAGAATTGGGCAGATTTTCACCAATTCCTATTTTTTTAGTTTTACGTTGGAAACCTTCGCCAGGACTGGAGACAATGCGGGCCACTTCAAAGAATCCCATTTTGACCATTGCTACCTTTCCCGTCCCAGTTTGTTCGGCTGCTTTGGGGCCCCCCTTGAGCCTTGAGACCCATTTCTCATTGTTTCTCTTCCTTCCTCTTCCTTCACTTCCTTCCTTCCGCACTTCCTTCTTCCTCCGGTCCTCAAATAATAGCAAATGCGCTGAACTTGAAGAGGAGCTGAAAACAGTGACCAACAACCTGAGGTCCCTGGAAGCTCAGGCTGAGAAGGTAGGCCTCGCGGGCAGCAGCACCATGGGCTTTGCAGTCCCCCTTTCAGGGCATTTAAGGGCATTCGCTGGGGAGGAAACCCTGTCCCTTCTGTTGATCCGGGGTCAAGTGTCCAGAGTTTGTCCCCAGCCTTCAATGCAAGGTCAGAAGGACACCTGAGGAGGAGATACTGGGATCTAGAGTCACGTTTGGTGGCATTTTTTGAAGTTTTTGTGGGGCATCATCATCATCATCGAAATCCTTTTTCTTTTCCTTGCAGTACTCCCAAAAGGAAGACAAGTATGAAGAGGAAATCAAAGTCCTGACCGACAAACTGAAAGACGTGAGAAAGGCCTTCCCGACTGAATGTTGTTGTTGTTATAGTTCTTATATTGATAGTAATAATAATCAAAGTCCTTATTGACATGCTAAAAGAAAAATACTTTCTTACTAAATACGACTTTTATGTAATGGAAGGAAGGCGGGAGGAGAGAAGAGTAGCGCTCCGTAGACCTCCGTTTCATAGTTTTTCAACTGCCTTTGCAGGGGGGGGGGGAGAGAATCCAGCCCCAAATGGGGGGCGACTATTACGTGGGGGAGGGAAAAGAGAAGAGTGGGGTTCCTGAAACCTCAGTTTTATAGCTTTTTTAAATTGCCTTTGCCTTTTGAGAAAGAAGGAAGAGAGAGCCCAGCCCCAAACGGGTGCGACTATTATGCGAGGAACACAAAAATTCCATATTTTTGGCACCCAAAAAATTGGAGGTGTGACTATTATGCGGTGGAAGGAAGGAGAGGAGAGTGGAGTTCCTCAGACCTCAGCTTTTAAATTGCCTTTGTTTTCGAAGAAATAAGGAATGGGGTGCAACTATTGGTAGGTTGAAGGTGAATCCGGCTAAGACGGAGATCCTGTGGCTGGGTCGTCCGGACTGTAGGGATGTTCAGCTTCCGACCCTGGACGGCGTGACACTATGTCCGTCGTCTCCTGTTAAGAGCTTAGGAGTAACCTTAGACCCCCTGCTGTCGATGGAGGCTCACGTCTCCACCGTCAGCAGGGTGGCATTTTTCCATCTTCGCCAGGCCCCCTACTTGTCCCGGCACGCCTTAGCCACAGTGGTCCAAGCCACGGTCATCTCGAGGCTAGACTACTGTAACGCTCTGTACATTGGCCTTTCTATGTCGGTAATCCGGAAACTCAAGCTGGTGCAGAACGCTGCAGCCCGACCCCTTGCGGGGGTCCCGATTGGCCATCACATCACGCCAATTCTGCGCGAACTGCACTGGCTCCCAGTAGAATGCCGGATTGCTTTCAAAGTGTTAGTCTTGACTTTTAAGGCCTTACATGGTCTGGGGCCAGTGTACTTAAGGGACCGCCTCGCCCCATACTACCCCACTAGATAGCAAAATCTCCTGGTCGTTCCCAGTGTTAAGACTCATCGTCTGTCTGCAACCCGTCAGCGGGCTTTCTCCGTTGTGGCTCCAACACTTTGGAACGCTCTGCCCGCCGCCAACGGTCAACTCAGGTGGTGGTAATATATCACTACCAATATGAGGAACAGTAAAATTCATTATTTAATATTAATATTAAATATTAATATGTAATATTTTATTAATATTTAATTTAGTAATAATAATAGGTGGTAACAAATCATCACCAATATGAAGTATCAAAAGGTAATAAATAATTATCAAAAATAATAATTAATTAATAATAATTAATATCAAAAGGTAATTAGTAATTAATCAAAATAAGAATTAATTAATAATAACTAATAAATGGTGGTGGGTGGCTAACCTCCACCAAGGTGAATAATTAATATAATTACAATTAATAATTGGTGGTGGCAAAACACCACCAATATGAAGAATATTAGAAATTAATAATTTGTAGTCCTTATACGCTAGTCAAAGAGATATGAGTTAGATTAATAATTTGGAAGGGGAGATATGAGTTAGATAAGTATGAAATAATAAATAAATAAATATTATGGGAAAAATACAAAAAAAATGCCATGTCGTCGCCCAAAAAAATGAGGGTGTGACTATTATGTGGTGGAAGAAGAGAGGAGGAAAGAGTGGAGTTCCTGAGAAGTCAGTTTTATGGCTTTTACACTGCTTTTGTCTTTGGAGAAATAAGGAATTTTGGGGAGGGGGTGACTATTATGCGAGGAATGCAAATAATGCCATTTTTACACCCACCCAAAAAATAAAGGTGGAACTATTATGTGTTGGAAGGAAGGAAGGAAGAAGGGAGGAGAGAAGAGTGGAGTTCCTGAGATGTCGGCTTGACAGCTTTTAAACTGCTTTTGTGTTCGGAGAAATAAGGAACGGGGTTGCGACTATTATATGAGGAATACAAAAAAGTGCCATTTTGGCACCCAATAAGTGATGGCTACTATTATGGGATGAGATCTGTGTGTATCCGTCTCCACTCCTTCTTTTCTTTTTCCGTCCTTTGTATTGATCTCTCTGTGTTTCCTCAGGCTGAGACCCGGGCTGAGTTTGCGGAGCGGTCAGTGACCAAGCTAGAGAAGAGCATTGATGACCTGGAAGGTATGGATGGCCTTTTGGGGTCTTTCCCACCCCTTCTTTCCGCTCTGTATCCCTATATGTAGGAAAAGGGCCATTCAGACCCTTAAAACACCTGAATTACTACTGACCATTGCCCTCATTCAGCTGGAAAGGAATTTCAATGACATTATCCAATTGCTTAATAGGGGCATGATAATGGTCATGGACAGTGACCATTGATAGTTTCCATATCAGTGGGGTTTTGGCTGCTCCACTTCAGGTGTTTATTATTATTATTACTATTACTATTACTATTACTATTATATACTATTATTATTATTGTGTTCAGTTATTATGTGTTATTATAGTATTCACTTATATAACTTGAAAGACGCTGAGAGAAGGTTGTGTTGGAGACAGACAGCAGGCACGAAAGGACCTAAGTTGCATCCTCTGGCTGGGATGAACTGTCATATCCGCTTTGGGTTTTAGTCTGAACTGTTATCCATGTTGCAGTGCTTTGGCATGTCTGTCAAGTCGGGCTCCGCATTCTTTGAAGTTTGGACTAAAACACAAAGTGGACACCAGCTTTGCTTGTATTTTCTGTAAAATTTGGACTAAATCCCAAAGCGGACAACCAATTTTTTTGGTTGTATTTTCTGTAAAGTTTGGACTAAATCCCAAAGCGGACACTCATTTTTTGGTTGTATTTTCTGTAAAGTTTGGACTCAATCCCAAAGCGGACAACCAATTTTTTTGGGTTGTATTTTAAGTAAAGTTTGGACTAAATCCCAAAGCAGACACCCATTTTTGCTTGTATTTTCTGTAAAGTTTGGATCAAATCCCAAAGCGGACACCCAATTTTTGCTTGTATTTTCTGTAAAGTTTGGGCTAAATCCCAAAGCTGACACCCATTTTTTAAGTTGTATTTTCTGTTTGGAAAACCCCAAAGTTTGGACTCAAAAATCCAAAGTGGACACTCATTTTTGGTTGTATTTTCTGTAAAGTTTGGACTAAATCCCAAAGCGGACACCCATTTTTGGTTGTATTTTCTGTAAAGTTTGGACTAAATCCCAAAGTGGACACTCATTTTTTGGTTGTATTTTCTGTAAAGTTTGGACTAAATCCCAAAGCGGACACCCATTTTTTGGTTGTATTTTCTGTAAAGTTTGGACTAAATCCCAAAGCGGACACCCATTTTTTGTTGGAATTTTTGTAAAGTTTGACACCCAATTTTTGCTTGTATTTTCTGTAAAGTTTGGGCTAAATCCCAAAGCTGACACCCATTTTTTAAGTTGTATTTTCTGTAAAGTTTGGACTCAAATCCAAAGCGGACACTCATTTTTTGGTTGTATTTTCTGTAAAGTTTGGACTAAATCCCAAAGCGGACACCCATTTTTTGGTTGTATTTTCTGTAAAGTTTGGACTAAATCCCAAAGCGGACACCCATTTTTTGGTTGTATTTTCTGTAAAGTTTGGACTAAATCCCAAAGCGGACACCCATTTTTTGGTTGTATTTTCTGTAAAGTTTGGACTAAACCCCAAAGCGGACACCCATTTTTTGGTTGTATTGTCTTTAAAGTTTGGACTAAATCCCAAAGCAGACACCCATTTTGTGTTGTATTTTCTGTAAAGTTTGGACTAAATCTCAAAGCGGACACCCATTTTTTGGCTTGTCTTTTCTTTAAATTTCGGACGAAACCCCAAAGTGGATGCCCGCTTTGCTTGTATTTCCTTTGAAGTTCGGATTAAAACCCAAAGCGGACACCCGTTTTGCTGGTACTTATTTAAAGTTTAGACTAAAACCCAAAGCAGACACCCATTTTTCTTGTATTTCTTTTGAAGATCGGACTAAAGCCTAAAGTCCTCGCCCACATTGCTTGTACTTTATTATTAGTATTTATTATTTTATATGATGTTTGGATTTAAACCCAAAGCGGATGCCCACTGTGCGTGTATTTTATTATTGGTATTTATTATTATTTCGTTTGAAGTTTGGACTAAAAACCCAAGGCAGCTAGACACCCATTTGGCCTTTATTTCCTTGGGAGTTTGGACTAAAACCCAGAACGGACGCCCCATGGCCTTGCCTTGCCATTCATTCCCCTCCTCCCCTTCCTCATTTGATTTCCTCCTGTCTGTTCTTTTGTTTCCTTTCCTTCCTTTGGGCGTTTTCCTCCTTCCTTCCTTCACGCCTTTCCTGCCATTCCGTGCTTCCTTCCTTCCGTCCTTCCTTCAGACGAACTCTATGCGCAGAAACTCAAGTACAAAGCCATCAGCGAGGAGCTGGACCACGCCCTCAACGACATGACTTCCATGTAAATGCGCACACCCCACATCCCCATGGAATGAGGCACGCGTCCCGGGCTGCAAGGGGACACCCCAAAACACCCACCACCATCATTATTATCATTAGTAGTAATATTAGTAATTATTATATGCTTTTTCCATGCCAAAGCTTCTAGTCCTCATCGTTTTGGAACATTTTCCTAAAACAACAAGTTTCTAGTCCTCATTAGTTCCTATGTGTTGTCGAAAAAGTGTTTAGAAACCCATCAGGTTTCTAGTCCTCACCATTTTGGAAAGAATCCCCTTGCAGCCGAGAGCGGCTTCCTGTTTTGGCTTGTTTTTCCCTTCCTGCAAACTTCCTCCTGCAGCATTCATTTTGCGTATTCCTGGAACGTTTTCCCCTTTCTTTCCTGAATGCATTTCCCTTCTTCCTTCCCCTTCGGTGAGTTTTCCCCTTGGAGTCGGTCGCCACCTTCCGCTCCAGCATTTCCTAAAATGCTTTTCCCAGAGTTTGGTTCAACTTTTGCGTTCTGTCGTGGAGTTCGTTCTATAAGCCCAGGATGAGGTTGTTAGTATGATTAGTATTATTACATGGGTAGAACAATATCTCCCATTAAAAACAGTAATAATAATAATACGGGTAGGACAAT
The DNA here is from genome assembly GCA_030556195.1 of Anolis apletophallus. Lineage (NCBI taxonomy): Eukaryota > Metazoa > Chordata > Lepidosauria > Squamata > Anolidae > Anolis > Anolis apletophallus. The sequence continues at coordinate 43,562,979 of JARBWK010000015.1, read as the reverse complement.
ATCTCTCATTAAAAACAGTAATAATAATAATACGGGTAGGACAATATCTCTCATTAATAACAGTAATAATAATACGGGTAGGATAATATATCCCAATAATAATAATAATACGGGTAGGACAATATATCATAATAATAATAATAATAATATGGGTACGACAATATATCCCAATAATAATATGGGTAGGACGATATCTCCCATTAATAATAATAATATGGGTAGAACAATATCTCCCATTAATATGGGTAGGACAATATCTCCCATTAATAATAATAAGAATAAGGATAGGACAATATCTCCCATTAATAATAAAAATAATAATATGGGTAGGACAATATCTCCCATTAATAATAATAATAATAATATGGGTAGGACAATATCTCCCATTAATATGGGTAGGACAATATCTCCCATTAATAATAATAATATGGATAGGACAATATCTCCCATTAATAATAATAATAATATGGGTAGGACAATATCTCCCATTAATAATAATAAGGGTAGGACAATATCTCCCAATAATAATCCCCATAATAATAATAATAATAGGGTAGGACAATATCTCCCATTAATAATAATAATAATAATACAGGTAGGACAATATCTCCCATTAATAATAATTATTTATTATTTTGAATAAGGGTAGGACAATATCTTTAAAAACATCATAAAATACTATAAAACAATCCCATTAATAATAAAATCAATAAAATAAAAAATATGGGTAGGACAATATCTCCCATTAATAATAATAGGAATAAGGGTAGGACAATATCTCCCATTAATAATAAAAATAATAATATGGGTAGGACAATATCTCCCATTAATAATAATAATATGGATAGGACAATATCTCCCATTAATAATAATAATATGGGTAGAACAATATCTCCCATTAATAATAACAATAATATGGGTAGGACAATATCTCCCATTAATAATAATAAGAGTAGGACAATATCTCCCATTAATAATAATACGGGTAGGACAATATCTCCCAATAATAATAATACGGGTAGGATGATATCTCCCATTAATAATAATAATAATAATATGGGTAGGACAATATCTCCCATTAATAATAATAATAATATGGGTAGGACTATATCTCCCAATAATAATAATAATAATATGGGTAGGACAATATCTCCCATTAATAATAATAATAATAATAATACAAGTAGGACAATATCTCCCAATAATTATTTATTTATTTATTTATTATTTTGATTTACTAACCCGCCCTTCCTGAGGCTCAGGGCGGTTTCCAACATATAAAAACACATCAAGATTATTATCAATAATAATAATAATGCAGGTAGGACAATATCTCCCATTAATAATAATAATACAGGTAGGACAATATCTCCCATTAATAATAATAATACAGGTAGGACAATATCTCCCATTAATAATAATAATAATAATAATAATAAAAATCCCTGCTGTGCAATGGTGCCAATGTGGGGTTTTCCTTCTGCATGCATTTGTGCATCTCCATCGTTTTGCTGCACCTTATTATTATTATTATATGGAGATGGCTATATCTCCCATCAATTAAGATAGTTCTATGGAGGATTCGTGCACGAAAATTAATAATAATAATAATAATAATAATCACTGCTGTGCAATGGTGCCAATGTGGGGTTTCCTTCTGCATGCATTTGTGCATCTCCATCGTTTTGCTGCACCTTATTATTATTATTATATGGAGAGGGATATATCTCCCATAAATTAAGATAGTTCTATGGAGGATTCGTGCACGAAAATTATTATTAATAATAATAATAATCCCTGCTGTGCAATGGTGCAAATGTGGGACTTCCTTCTGCATGCATGTGTGCCTCTCCAACGTTTTGCAAATGCACAATGTTCATTCCCGGGCCTTTCCCTCCTCCTCGTGCTCCGTTTCCTCCTTCCCTCCGTCCTGTTCTCCTTTTCCTTTTGCATTTGCTGTATATATTTTCCTTTATTTTTTTCTCCTGTCTTTCTTTCTTTTCTCTGTTTCCTAGATAAGCCCTTTTGCATCTCTCCAAAGACCTCTCCGTGGAGCCGGAGAGTTGGCCTCGGCCTCCGCCGTTTCTTCTTCTTCTTCTTTTACCGTTATCACCATCACCATCATCATCATCATTATTATGATTATGACGGGGCGCACTGTTATGGCCCCCCCGATTGTACAGGAACAACGCCGACTTTCCAATGTAAAATAAACGGGAAACCACCGCCTCCACGACCCCCGCCTGCCTCCCCCTCTGCCCCCCATTTTGCTATTACTCCTTGGGGCCTTTTATTTATTTCCACCGCATTCGAGGACAAAATAAAATTTCCAACTCCTGCTTCCTGGCCACTTCATGCGCTCTCCTTTCTCTCGCCACGATGTCATGTGTCGCCTTCTTCTTCCTTTCTTCCTGTCTGCCTTCCATTCCATCTCACCACCCTCTCGTTCAAGCAACGGCAGAACCGGTAGCGTTATGGAGCTTGGTTGGAGAATATGGAGCCTCATAATAATAATAATTGTTATTATTATCTTTGGATAATAATAATAACAATATAATATTGTTATTAGTCATTGTTGTTGTTATTATTATTATTATAGATTTTGCCTAGAAGATGAGATGATATATTGACAAGCTGGAATGTGTCCAGATGAGGGCAACTAAAATGATCAAGGGTCTGGAGAACAAGTCCTATGAGGAGCGGCTTAAAGAGCTGGGCATGTTTAGTAGGCTTGGGCAATCTTGGTTCTAAATCAGGGCTGGGCTATTATTTTTTCCAAGGGGCCACACGAGAGCCAAAAAATATTATGGAGGGCCGCACCTCTCCAGGAATTGCATTCTAATCTACATTATTTAGATTAGGCAGAATTACATTCTAATCTGCATTATTTATTTATTTATTGGGTGAATTATAACTCCCACGCAAGAACCCCCCACAAACACCTCCAGTATGTTCTGTTGGTCACCAGGGTTCTGCGCACCATGCTTGGTCCAGATCTGTCATTGGTGGGGTTCAGAGTACTCTGGATGCAGGGTGAACTACAACTCCCATGCAAGTAGGTCCCCCCAAACACCTCTAGTATGTTCTGTTGGTCACCTGGGTTCTGTGTTCAAAGTTTACTCCAGATCCGTCATTGGTGGAGTTCAGAGTAGTCTGGATGCAGAGTGAACTACAACTCCCACGCAAGTAGGTTGGTCCCCCCACAAGCACCTCTAGTATATTCTGTTGGTCACCAGGGTTCTGTGTTCGAAGTTTGCTCCAGATCCGTCATTGGTGGGGTTCAGAGTACTCTGGGTGCAGGGCAAACTACAACTCCCACACAAGTAGGTCAGTCCCCCCACAAGCACCTCTAGTATGTTCTGTTGGTCACAAGGGTTCTGTGTTCGAAGTTTGGTCCAGATCAGTCATTGGTGGGGTTCAGAGTGCTCTAGGTGCAGGGTGAACTATATCTCCCTGGGCAATCACCCCCAAACTCTGCCTGTATTCACAGTTGGATATGTTGCGCCTGTGTGCCAAGTTTGGTCCAGATCTGTTATTGGTGGGGTTCAGAGTACTCTGGGTGCAGGGTGAACTACAACTCCCACACAAGTAGGTCAGCCCCCCCACAAGCACCTCTAGTATGTTCTGTTGGTCACCAGGGTTCTGTGTTCGAAGTTTGCTCCAGATCAGTCATTGGTGGGGTTCAGAGTGCTCTAGGTGCAGGGTGAACTATATCTCCCTGGGCAATCACCCCCAAACTCTGCCTGTATTCACAGTTGGATATGTTGCGTCTGTGTGCCAAGTTTGGTCCAGATCCGTCATTGGTGGGGTTCAGAGTACTCTGGGTGCAGGGTGAACTATATCTCCCTGGGCAATCACCCCCAAACTCTGCCTGTATTCACAGTTGGATATGTTGCGTCTGTGTGCCAAGTTTGGTCCAGATCTGTTATTGGTGGGGTTCAGAGTACTCTGGGTGCAGGGCAAACTACAACTCCCACACAAGTAGGTCAGTCCCCCCACAAGCACCTCTAGTATGTTCTGTTGGTCACCAGGGTTCTGTGTTCGAAGTTTGGTCCAGATCAGTCATTGGTGGGGTTCAGAGTGCTCTAGGTGCAGGGTGAACTATATCTCCCTGGGCAATCACCCCCAAACTCTGCCTGTATTCACAGTTGGATATGTTGCGTCTGTGTGCCAAGTTTGCTCCAGATCCGTCATTGGTGGGGTTCAGAGTACTCTGGGTGCAGGGCAAACTACAACTCCCACACAAGTAGGTCAGTCCCCCCACAAGCACCTCTAGTATGTTCTGTTGGTCACAAGGGTTCTGTGTTCGAAGTTTGGTCCAGATCCGTCATTGGTGGGGTTCAGAGTGCTCTAGGTGCAGGGTGAACTATATCTCCTGGGCAATCACCCCCAAACTCTGCCTGTATTCACAGTTGGATATGCTGTGTGCCAAGTTTGCTCCAGATCCGTCATTGGTGGGGTTCAGAGTACTCTGGGTGCAGGGTGAACTATATCTCCCTGGGCAATCACCCCCAAACTCTGCCTGTATTCACAGTTGGATATGTTGCGTCTGTGTGCCAAGTTTGGTCCAGATCTGTTATTGGTGGGGTTCAGAGTACTCTGGGTGCAGGGCAAACTACAACTCCCACACAAGTAGGTCAGTCCCCCCACAAGCACCTCTAGTATGTTCTGTTGGTCACCAGGGTTCTGTGTTCGAAGTTTGGTCCAGATCAGTCATTGGTGGGGTTCAGAGTGCTCTAGGTGCAGGGTGAACTATATCTCCCTGGGCAATCACCCCCAAACTCTGCCTGTATTCACAGTTGGATATGTTGCGTCTGTGTGCCAAGTTTGCTCCAGATCCGTCATTGGTGGGGTTCAGAGTACTCTGGGTGCAGGGCAAACTACAACTCCCACACAAGTAGGTCAGTCCCCCCCACAAGCACCTCTAGTATGTTCTGTTGGTCACCAGGGTTCTGTGTTCGAAGTTTGGTCCAGATCAGTCATTGGTGGGGTTCAGAGTGCTCTAGGTGCAGGGTGAACTATATCTCCCTGGGCGATCACCCCCAAACTCTGCCTGTATTCACAGTTGGATATGTTGCGTCTGTGTGCCAAGTTTGGTCCAGATCTGTTATTGGTGGGGTTCAGAGTACTCTGGGTGCAGGGTGAACTACAACTCCCACACAAGTAGGTCAGTCCCCCCACAAGCACCTCTAGTATGTTCTGTTGGTCACCAGGGTTCTGTGTTCGAAGTTTGGTCCAGATCCGTCATTGGTGGGGTTCATAGTACTCTGGGTGCAGGGTGAACTATAACTCCCTGGGCAATCACCCCCAAACTCTGCCTGTATTCACAGTTGGGTATATTGCGTCAGTGTGCCAAGTTTGGTCCAGATCTGTTATTGGTGGGGTTCAGAATACTCTGTGTGCAGGGTGAACTACAACTCCCACACAAATAGGTCAGCCCCTCCCCCCAACACCTGTAGTATGTTCTGTTGGTCACCAGGGTTCTGTGTTCGAAGTTTGGTCCAGATCCGTCATTGGTGGGGTTCAGAGTGCTCTGGGTGCAGGTGAACTATGAAAGTAGCCATAGGTTGTGCAATAGTAATAATTATTACTATTAATCTTAGATATTGATCATAGTATTGATCGTAGCCATAGGTTGTACAATAGTAATAATTATTACTATTATTAATAATAATAGTATTGATCGTAGATATTGAATAGTATTGATCGTAGATATTGATCATAGTATTGATCGTAGCCATAGGTTGTGCAATAGTAATAATTATTACTATTATTATTAATAGTATTGATCGTAGATATTGATCATAGATATTGATCGTAGCCATAGGTTGTGCATTTCACCACATTTTGCTTTTATGTTGGTATTCTGGTGCATTATTATTATTACTATTACTATTATTACCATATTATTATTATTAGATAATTTGGATAATGATCACAGCCATAGATTGTGCATTGCATCACATTTTGCTTTACGACAATGCTATGGTAGTGCCTTGTTATTGTTAGATGTTGGTATTCTGGTGCATTATTATTATTATTACTATTATTATTACCATATTATTAATATTTTTAGATAATTTAGATATTGATCGTAGCCATAGGTTGTGCATTTCACCACATTTTGCTTTAGGACAATGCAAAATGTGCATTGATGATGCAGCTCTTTCGAGTAGCCACGGGTGGTGCACGTCTTCCTCGACTCCCTTACCTGCCGGTGGGATGACCTACGCTCACCTGTGCTTTCTTACCTGTCGGGGCCTTCCTTCCTTCCTTTCCGTTTCCAGGTCAACCTGTCTCTCTCTGTCTGACCTTCTCTCTGCCTCTCTCCTCCTTCCTCCGGTGCGCTCCCATGGCGTCCTCCTGCCCGCCCGCCCGCAGACCAAGTCTACCAGCAACTGGAGCAAAAGCAGCGCCTGACGCACGAGCTCAAGCTGGCCCTCAATGAGGACTGAGTCGGAAGAAGGTCCCCCGTGGCCGTGCTTTCCACCTGCACCTCTCCATCGTGCATATGACACCACCCGCGGTCCATTGGCCAGGGGTGCTTCATATGAAAACCATCACCATCACTCACTCCTTAATGCGGTTCGATCCCACTTTTAAAATGCTGGGCGCTATGGGAGCTGTAGCCTGCACTCTTGAGCAGGGGGAGGAGGGCCTTGCAAAATGCCCAGGATCCCCGTCCGTCAAACTAGGACTCGGTTAAAGTGTTATCAAACTGGATTAAGTCCACAATGTAGATGCACCCCAAGTCCCGTGGGGAAGATGCTTTTGAATCAGTTAAATGTGGTATCAAACTGGAATAAGTCCACTGTGTAGATGCACCCCAAGTCCAGTAGGGAAGATGTTTTTATATCAGTTAAAAGTGGTATCAAACTGCATTAAGTCCACAGTGTAGATGCACCCCACGTTCCGTGGGGAAGATGCTTTTGAATCAGTTAAATGTGGTATCAAATTGGATTAAGTCCACAATTTAAACTCACCCCAAGTCCCTTGGGGAAAGATGCTTCTGAATCACTTAAAGGTGGTATGAAACTGGATTAAGTCCACAATGTAAACACACCCCAAGTCGCTTGGGGGAAGTTGCTTCTGAATCACTTAAAAGTGGTATCAAATTGGGTTAAGTCCACAGTGTAGATGCACCCCAAGTCCCGTGGGGAAGATATTTCCAAATCACTTAAAAGTGGTATCAAACTGGATTAAGTCCACAATGTAAACGCACCCCAAGTCCCTTGGGGAAGATGGTTCCGAATCACTTAAAAGTGTTATCAAACTGGATTAAGTCCACAATGTAAACTCACCCCAAGTCCCTTGGGGGAAGATGCTTCCGAATCACTTAAAAGTGTTATCAAACTGGATTAAGTCCACAGTGCAGATGCATCCTAAATCCTTTCGGAAAGGTGCTTCCGTATCAGTTAAAATGCTATGAAACTGGATTAAGTCCACAGTGTAGGTGCACCTATGGGGAGGCATTTGAAATTGATTTTTTGCTAGTTCCTATTCGGAACCTGGTTTGCAATTTCCCCTTAATATCGAATAGAAATCTAATTTCAATCAACTTTGTGAAATAAAGGGACTTATTTAATAATAGCGCCTATCAAAGGCATGTTCGTATGTTGCGTGGTTTCCGTATAACATGTTAAGTGTGTGCATGTGGTGGATTGAATTTTTAAAAAACACATAACACTGCCATTTTTACATTATAATTCATATTACATATAATATAATAAAGTGTTATTATTAATAATAATATAAATAAAGTACTATTATTTTATTATTACATTATAATAATTATGTCACATATTATTTATAATAATTGATTAATGATGGCAGGATTTGTTCAGGATTCTTTTATTTGCCCACCTATTATTATTATTATAGTAGTATATTACTAGCTTGGGGACCCGGCCCTGCCCGGGTTATTTGAGAAAGGCATTGTGTGCCAAAGTTGGCCCTTATCAGATGTTTACGTGGCTGGCAGTGGTCTCAGGAAGTTAGTGAAGGTAAACCCAGTTCAAAGTAGATATTGTGGGTTTTTCTGCCTTAATATGCAGGGTTATAGGTTGTGTGGAAGGGCCCTGGGTTATCTTGAGTTTCTCCCACCATGGCTGACTGCCTCAGGCCTTGGCCTTATCCCCCTCTGGCAGTTTAGAGTGTCAGAATGTTCGTGTTGGCTGGCCAATTAGAGGCGTTATGCAAATACTCCCTCACTGGCAACCAATCATGTCAGAATGTAGAGGCCAGGAGCCAATCAGAACGCTGCCACATACAAACATACATACAAACATTCCGCTTTATTATATATAGAGATTATTATTATTATCATCACCATCATCATGAGCCTCAATCATCAAAGCAACGTTTGCTATTTCCTTTTGGCTGTTTTGCTATTTCCTTTTGCACGTCAATCCACGGCTTCAAATGACCATGTTTTGCATTTCTTTCTCAGAGAAAGTGGCCCACGCCAAAGAAGAAAACCTCAACATGCACCAGATGCTGGACCAAACTTTACTGGAGTTGAACAACATGTGAAAACATAAACAAAAACAAAACAAAAACAAATTTGCATCCCGCCTTTGCTCTCTCACTTTGCCACGGATCGGTTTGTTTTCACACCCACTTGCCATGGGATATTTCCCTTTGAAAACAAAAAAAGTGTCGCCTATTTTTAAATATTATTATTATTATTATTTCTCTCCACTTTGGGCACAAAACGGGACACTAAAACGGGGCAAATTTGGGAGTAATATCTAGGTTGCGGGTTTTGTGCTGAAATTCCAAAAATGCAAATGGATCTATTCCTGCAAATTTACGAAGCAAAGATCAATTACTGGCAAGACAGAGAAGCATTGATTATTGATCACCTAAACTTTTTATTAAAATATGTTTGCATTAATTCAGGTGCGGATGGGAAGGACTTTTAATCTGTTTATGCAGAAAATGATCAATTATTGGAATTGGTTATCCTTTGTATGAAGCAAGGATCAATTATTGGAATTGGTTATTGAGATACTTGCAGGGTCTATTCCGTTGCTGATAGAAAGGACTTTTCACCAAGATAGGAAGCAAAGATCAATAATTATTGGAATTGGATAGCCTTTTCACTTGGATATAGGAAGCAAGGATCAATTATTGGAAAACCAGGGAGGAATTGGTTATTGATCAGCAAAAAATACATATATTTGCATGGTCTGTTGAGCATGGAGATGACTTCACTGATACATATGAAGCAAAGATCAATAATTATTGGAATCGGGGAGCTTTTTAACTTGTACAGGAAGCAAAGATCAATTATCAGAAAGCCAGGGAGGAATTGAGTATTGATCAGTATGCCTTGTGAATATGGAAGCTAATTGTATAATCTATTAATTCAAATCCATGTTGTGGATGGAGAGGACTTTTCACCTATGTATGAAGCAATGATCAATTATTGGAATTGGTTATTGATCAACTCCCAAAAATATTTATATTTGCAAATAAGGAAGATAATTCTTTGATCTATTAATTCAAATCCATGTTTCAGATGGAAAGGAATTTTCACCTATATATGAGGCAATGATCAATTATTGGAATTGGCTATAGATCAGCAATATATATATAATATTTGCACGGTCTATTACTTCAGATGCAGATGGAGATGATCTTTTGCCCATATATGAAGCAGAGATCAATAATTATTGGAATTGCATATACCTTTCACTTGTATATGAAAGCAATGATCAAATATTGCAAGAGTATTGATTGGCTATTAATTTAAATCCGTGTTGAGGACAGAGAGGACTTTTCACCTTTATATGAAACAAAGATCAATAATTATTGGAAATTGGACATCCTTTTCACTTGTAAACAAAGCAGGGATCAATACTTGGAAAACCTGGGAGGAATTGATCATTATTGATTGGCAAAACGGGAAAAAAAGATATTTGCATTGGTTATAAATGTTGCAGATGGAGAGGACTTTTCACTTGTACATGAAGCAAATATTGATTATTGGAATTGGTATTGATCGGCAAAAAAGAGATACTTGCATGGTGTATTAACTATTCCTTCTTGCAGACATAGAGGATATTTCACCTATATATGAAGCTGAGATCGGTTATTGAAAATCCATGGAGGAATTATTGATCGGCATATGTCTGTTCACTCCCACCATTCAGTCGGTCCTGCTCTCTTGGCCTTGCCCCCCAATACAACGAGCCACAATGCACCCCACGTTTTAAAAATATATATATATATTTCCTAAATGTTCTTATTCCACGTATGGATCCCATCTGTTTTGCCTCAAGCCGAAAGGGAACCCCCTTCGATTTGGAGATTCGCCACTTGTTTTGTTCGCCACACATTTTATTATTGTTGTTTTTGCTCTTGTCGTCTGGAGAATCGTTCTCTGTATGTAAACGTTGTATAATTGATAACGGAATTAAAAAAACACGCACTCAAGGACATTTTTATAAAAAACAAACAATAAGTTGCAGTGTCTCTTATTTGGATCGTTTTCTAGATCTGACCCTTCTGGTCATCCTGCTTCTCTACTCCTCTTGATGCCTCTTGACCTTTTGTTTTTTCTCCTCTTTCTTCTCCTTTTCTTCTTCATCTCCACTTCCTCTTTGTCCTCATTCTTCCTCTTCCTTCATTTCTTCTACCTTCTCCTCTTCACCTTCCTCCTCTACCTTGTCCTCCTTGTTCTTCATCTCTTCCTCTTTGCTCTCTTCTTCCTCACCTTCCACTTCTTCCTCCTTGTTCTTCATCTCCATCTCTTCCTCATCCTCCTTGTTCATCTCTTCCTCCTCTTTGTTCTCTTCTTTCTCACCTTCTGCTTCCTCCTCCTTGTACTTCATCTCCATCTCTTCCTCCTCTACCTTGTCCTCCTTATTCATATCTTCCTCCTCTGTTTTCTTCCTTACCTTCTTCTTCTTCCTCCTTGTTATTCATCTCCCTCTATTCTTCCTCCTTTCCCTCCTTCCTCCTCATAGAGGAAGAGAAGTCTCTTCTTCCTCTTCGTTCTTCATCTGTATCTCTTCCTCTTCTACCTTGTCCTCCTTGTTCTTCATCTCTTCCTCTTTGTTCTCTTCTTCCTCACCTTCCATTTCTTCCTCCTTGTTCTTCATCTCCATCTCTTCCTCCTCTTCCTCATCCTTGTTGATCATCTCTTCCTCCTCTTTGTAATCTTTTCAGAACATTTCAGAACTCTAACAAAACTTTTAAAACTTCATTATTTTTTCATTATTGGCGATTTTTAAAACAGAACCAATTAGGAACTGCCATTTATAACGAAATTTTGAAAGTTTTGTTAGAGTTCTGAAATGTTCACCACCAGAACTTTAGCAACACTGTAGAAGCAAAGCACCAGCGCCACCTAGTTTTCACCACCAGAACTTTAGCAACACTGTAGAAGCAAAGCACCAGCGCCACCTAGTTTTCACCACCAGAACTTTAGCAACACTGTAGAAGCAAAGCACCAGCCCCACCTAGTTTTCACCACCAGAACTTTAGCAACACTGTAGAAGCAAAGCACCAGCGCCACCTAGTTTTCACCACCAGAACTTTAGCAACACTGTAGAAGCAAAGCACCAGCGCCACCTAGTGTTCATCACCAGAACTTTAGCAACACTGTAGAAGCAAAGCACCAGCGCCACCTAGTGTTCACCACCAGAACTTTAGCAACACCGTAGAAGCAAAGCACCAGCGCCACCTAGTTTTCACCACCAGAACTTTAGCAACACTGTAGAAGCAAAGCACCAGTGCCACCTAGTGTTCACCACCAGAACTTTAGCAACACTGTAGAAGCAAAGCACCAGCGCCACCTAGTGTTCACCACCAGAACTTTAGCAACACTGTAGAAGCAAAGCACCAGCGCCACCTAGTTTTCACCACCAGAACTTTAGCAACACTGTAGAAGCAAAGCACCAGCGCCACCTAGTTTTCACCACCAGAACTTTAGCAACACTGTAGAAGCAAAGCACCAGCGCCACCTAGTGTTCACCACCAGAACTTTAGCAACACTGTAGAAGCAAAGCACCAGCGCCACCTAGTGTTCACCACCAGAACTTTAGTTTTGTAAGTACTTTAGAACCATGGATTGCCCAGGCCCCATATATATATATACATATATATATATACACACACATATACATACATACAATATAAAATATTGATATATTTTCATTATTTATAATATCCTGCTTTTTCTCAAAAAAGGACTCAAAACAGTGTTTTGACAGATATACATATAATAGTAGACTATATATATATCAGACACACACACAGATATACATATTTCAGTCCTATATCTATATATATAGTCAGTGGTTCTCAACATTTTCTCATGTCGTGACCCCTAAATAAAGTTCCTCATGTTGTGAGGACCCTCAACCATATTTTCGTTGCTACTTCATAACTGCTACTGTTATGAATCGTAATGTAAATATCGGATATGTAAGATGTATTTTCATTGATGCAAACTGAACATAATTAAAGCATAGGGATTAATCACAAAAACGATATGTTTGGGAGAATATCGATAATGGGATTGCTAGTACCTACATATATATGCCAGTATAACACTCACATATATATAGATATACAGTATACACACACATATCTACATATACACATGCATATATAAAGATACAGGTCTATATATACACGTCTATATAGATATACTGTATATATTGACTATATGTATATATGTGTGTGTATATATTACATATAGAGACATACACATATATATAGTGTGTATACTCAAAGCAGATATAGAGCAGTGTATATATACTGTATATCACACAGATATGTGTATATATGTATATTTGACTATATGTGTATATATTACATATAGAGACACACATATATAAATAGTGTATACTCAAAGAAGATATAGAGCAGTGTATATATTATATATATTACACACAGATATGTGTATATATATTATTTATGTATATTACTAATATATATAGTATATATTATAAGTATTTCAATATTTTATTTCGTGCCAAAAGCAATTTATTTATATGTCATTTATATCCCGCCCTTGCATAAATATGTATAAAACTAATTATATATATGTATATGTATATATCTATATATATAAAGGAATACTCGTCATTGAACGACTGCCAGAGGCAGAAAAACCTTCCAAGGCAGAGACACCAAACTTGCCAACAAAAATAGGCCTCAGGCAAGGAAGGTTTTTAGCAAAGAAACTCCCCCCCCCCCCAAAAAACCTAGAAGGCCCCAAAACAATAAAAAACTACATTTCCCAGCGTCCTCTGCGGCCGCCAGCAAATCCCATTGGCCAATATCGGCCCACACAAAATGCAGGGAGGTTGAGTTTCCATAGTAACGGTGGGCGGAGCCAGCCAAGGCTAAGTTAGAATGCTGAGTGATTTGACTTTAGTCAGTTGGTGTTTGTGGTTAAACTGTCAAGGCCAAGCTCTAGGAGGGAGCAGGTTCCCACACTCGAGAAACACAATCCAAAAGACCAAGCCAGCACAAAATACCACACATGACAGCCACACAACTCGCAATGCCTACCTCTACAGACCCACAATACAACAGACACACAACACACACAACGCATACATACCACTGCTAAACAGAAACCTACACAGTACAACCAACTAACACAAGAGGACATAACAACTACCAGGAGGACATAACACTAACACAAATAGGGCACCAGGGACACAGGCACCACTGACCAACACATACCACCGGAATAATACAAACTTGCAATCCCCCCCCCAAAACAATACTGCAACACAAAAACCCACCCCAACCAAAATTCACAACAAACACCACTGGCAAAAGCAACACCCCCTCTACATCACAACCAGCACACAGCCAGACTAAGACAACTATGTCACCACAACACACACAAAATACACCCCACAAATACCTGACAACTTCCCCAACACAAAACCCAGGACTGCACTCACTACTCACCACCCCACACACCTCCAAATACACACATGTCTCAGGCACAATACTTCAGCAAGTCCAATCCACACAACACAACACAACTTCCTATCACAACCCATCCCCCCAACCTTACGAGACCCCGCACACACAACACCTACCACCACCACAAACAAAAACCAACTCCACCTATACTCCAACCACAACACAACACTGCACTGTTACTCTACAAACACACACAAACACCCAAAATACCCCACCCACACAAGCATCAACCTCTACATCAACACAGCAGACGGAAAGACAAAAAACATTATATATCCACAAGCTCTGCAGAACGCCAGGAACACCACACATCGACAACTCCCCAGGACTCCAACATCCCACCCACCAGAACAACCCACAACGACACAGCCATGACCCCACCAAGACCATAAGTAACATCAATTCCAACCCTTACATACTCAGACTTTCTCGCATCTCCTAAATAGGGCACAGCAACGCCTGCCGGGTACAGCTAGTATGTGTATATATTACATACATACTCATATACATACATACTCATATACATACATATATACATATAGAGAGAGATAGATATACACACACACATGCATATATAAAGATACAGGTCTATATACACACGTCTATTTTGGCTTCTAGACCGCTCCCTCTAGAAGCTCAGAACGGTTTACATTGACAGTATATGTATATATGTGTATATATATTACATACATACTCCTATACATATATATATATACACACATCTCCATATACACATGCATATATAAAGATACAGGTCTATATACGCACGTCTATGTCTATATAGATGTATATATTGACAGTATATGTATATATGTGTATATACTGTGTATTACATACATATTATAGTGTGTATACTCAAAGCAGATAGAGAGCAGTATATATATATATATAACAGATATGTGTATATATGTATATTATTTTTTATGTTTATATTAATATATATTGTATATATTAATTATAATTATATCAATATTTTATTTCGTGCCGTCATTTATATTCCGCCCTTGCATAAATATGTATAAAACTAATAATATATTCATATATATTAATAGATATTAATTACAATATAATATATTAATATACAGTATATTATTAATATATTATTAATATATTAATTATATTGTAATTATTATAGATATCAATATAATACCCCCACATTTCAGTTGTGAGAGCTACAATGAGAGGGAGCCTTCAGGAGGGGTGTCGATGACGTCACCACGAACATGAATGGCCTTGTTCTAGAGGTCAGTGACCCTTGGGTTCCTTTTCTCATTCATGGACTCAGTTTAGTTCGATGCCATCGGCTTTCGATTGCTTCTGCCGAACCCGGAAGAAGTGCGGCTCGCTGAGCTCGGTAGTTGCCGCTGCTGAGGGGCGTCTCCTAGCAACGCGGGGCCTAGTCGTGGGCCCGGAGCCTGGGCCTAGCCTAGCCTAGGGGCGCGATGCTGCGGGGCCTGGTGGTGTCCGGGCTACGCCAAGGAGCCTCCTTCGGGCGAGGAGGAGGAGGAGGAAAAGGCTTCCCGCGGTGGGGCCTGGGCCTAGGCTTGGGCTTGGCCGCGGCGGCGGTGTCTTCCGCAGCCGGGAACGACGAGATGGAGGCGGATTGCGCGCAGCAGGAAAGGCCGAGGCGGGGCGCGGCCTACAGCCGGGCACAGGCCACCAGCAGGGACCTCCTGCAAAGAGTCAAGGTAGGGGGAAGGCGAAACTGAGCATGCGCAGAGCACCTTCTCTAGAGAGAGAGAATGTATATCCATATGTATGTACAGGTTGGACCCCCAGGGGTCATCTAGTCCAACCCCCTCTGCCTTCTTCATGCAGGGAAAGCACCATTGAAGACCCCCCGACAGATGGCCACACAGCCTCTGCTTAATAATAATAATAACAACAACATAATAATATAATAATATAACAATAATATAATAATAAAAATAACAATATAATAATATAATAACAATAATAATATAATAATATAACATAATAATATTATAATACCAATATAATAATAATATAATAATAACATCATAATAATATAATATAATAATAATATAATAATATAATAACAACAATATAAAAATATAATAACAATAATATAATAATATTATAATAACAATATAATAATATAATAATGATAATAGAGTTTCAAGGGACCCCCAAGGGTCATCTAGTCCAACCCCCTCGTGCCTTCTTCATGCAGGGAAAGCACCATTGAAGACCCCCCAACAGATGGCCACACAGCCTCTGCTTAATAATAATAACATAATAATATAATAATAACAATATAATATTATAGTAATATTATAATAACAACAATAATATAATAATAACAATATAATAATAATATTATATAATAATATAATAGAGTTTCAAGGGACCCCCAAGGGTCATCTAGTCCAACCCCCTCCTGCCTTCTTCATGCAGGGGAAGCACCATTGAAGACCCCCCTGACAGATGGCCACACAGCCTCTGCTTAATAATAATAATAATAATAATAATAATAATAATAAAATAACAACAATATAATAATATAATAATAATAGAGTTTCAAGGGACCCCCAAGGGTCATCTAGTCCAACCCCCTCCTGCCTTCTTCATGCAGGAAAAGCACAATTGAAGACCCCCCGACAGATGGCCACACAGCCTCTGCTTAATAATAATAATAACAATAATAATAATAGAGTTTCAGGGACCCCCAAGGGTCATCTAGTTCAACACCCTGATTCTTCATGCAGGGGAATTGAAGACCCCTGACAGATGGCCACAGCCTCTGCTTAATAATAATAATAATAATAAAATAACAACAATATAATAATATAATAATGGGACCCCCACATCTAGCCCCCTCCTGCCTTCTTCATGCAGGAAAAGCACAATTGAAGACCCCCCAACAGATGGCCACACAGCCTCTGCTTAATAATAATAATAATAATGGAGTTTCAAGGGACCACCAAGGGTCATCTAGTTCAACACCTTGGACTCTTGTTGTGGTGAGTTCCACTGCTGAACAGCTCTCCTTCCTAATGTTCAGGTGGAATCTCCTTTCTGGTATTTTGATGTTTTCTCTCCACAGGACGAAGTGGGGGCCCCCGGCATCGTGGTGGGAGTCTCTGTCGACGGGAAGGAAGTCTGGTCTGAAGGTGAGCCAGTGGCTTGTTCCTGCCCTTTATGATGATGATGATGATGATGATTATTATTTGAAACAGAAGAAGATTACACAGCAGACAAGATTGCTCTGCTGGCTGTTGTATTGGATCACACGTCGGACAGTTCCCAAGTGCCTAGGACTGTGTGACGTATTTATTTATTTTATTTATTTACAGTATTTATCTTCCGCCCTTCTCACCCCGCAGGCGACACAGGGCGGATTACGATGTACACATACATGGCAAACATTCAATGCCATAGACACACAACATATATAGACAGACATTCAGGGGCTATTTAACATTCCAGCTTCTAGCCACCAGGGGAGCTGTCGCTTCCTCATTCTTTGCATACTTCCTGGAGATTTTTATGGCCTCGTAAATGAGTTAAATTAGCCTCCCCACAAAGTGGTACCTAAATTTCCTACTGGACAGATGCAACTGTCTTTCGGGTTGCAAAGGTCAACAACAGGCTACACAATTTTGGTCGGGAGCTCACTCCGACCCGGGCTGGCTTTGAACTCATGACCTTTCGGTCAATAGTGAGCTTAATGCAGCTGACTCCTAGCCAGCTGCGCCACAGTCCCGATGAATAATGTGTATGATATTTTTTATTATTATTATTATTATTGGGCTGTTGTGTGTTTGCCCTGCGATAGAGAGACAGCAGACGGAGAGGGCAATGGGGAAAAGGGCTTTTCCTTACCGGATAATCTCACCTGCCTATATCTTTCCATGATGAGGACTATAGACGTGGGTGTGATGTGGTTGTGGTTCCACCAATTGTATGTCTTCCTGCCTGCCTTGAAAGCCAATTAAAGCCACCCCTTTGCTCCCCTTTGAGGCATGGGCTTTGCTGACGTGGAGAACCGGGTGCCTTGCCGGCCGGAGACCGTCCTGCGCATTGCGAGCATCAGTAAACCCTTGGCGATGGTGGCAGCCGCGAAGCTGTGGGAGGAAGGGAAGCTGGACTTAGACGCCCCCGTGCAGAAGTACGTCCCAGAATTCCCCGAAAAGGAGTACGAAGGAGAGAAGGTATTCTTTTTCTCAGCAAGGGCCCAGTCAAAGGGCTCTCGTTCTCGAGCATCAGGTATAGCGGGCATGGGTTAACTTCGGCCCTCCAGGTGTTTTGGACTTCAACTTTTTTCTTGGCCAAATGTGGTCGTTTTCCCCCCAAATCCTCATTAAATCGACCCAATAAGTTGGCATAATATTCGCCATTGATTGTTTTACCCTTTTGAAGGGAGTCAATGTGGAATATACCGCGTGCATCCCAAAAAACGGTTGCCATGACTTTATTGGCTGACAAGCCCACCTTGGCCTTCTTTGGCGCCCATTCAGCCCGAGAAACCCACTGTTGTGACTGTTGTTTGGTCTCTGGTGTGTTGCGGTGGATCCACGTTCCATCCACGGTTACTAAACGGTACAAAAACCCGTCCATGTTGCTGTTGAACAACGCCAAACACTCCTGCGAAATTGTCACACGATTGTGTTTGTGGTCGATTGTGAGCAAACGCGGCACCCATCTTGCGGAAAGCTTTCTCAGACTCAAGTGATCATTTAAAATTGAAACCACTGAGCCACATGAGGTGCCTATGGCTTCCACAATCTCTCCCACTTTCAATCTCTGCTCGGCCAACACCATATTGTGAATTTTTTCAGTTGTTTCGGGTATAGAGACCTCAACTGGGCGTCCAGAACGTTCGGTGTCTTCCGTGCTTGTACGGCCACAGCGAAATTCAGTAAGCCACTTTTTTACCATTGAAATTGATGGTGCAGAGTCCCCATAGTATTGATCAAGCTTAGCCTTGGTTTCAGTGATGGGTTTTTCTGCAAAAATAATGCTTAATGAGCACACGAAATTCACTTTTTCCCATTTTCTCCTCAAATCACGCGGTAGTCTGCTATCAATGGCTGTCAAACACAAACTAAATGACGCAGCTTGTTCAAATTTTGACAGGTGTCAACTGACAGGTGCCTGTTGACAGGAGCAGCGTTGCCCTTTCAGTTAAGAGGCGGGAAATTCAAAAAGTCACAAACTTATTGATCCGCCCTCGTATCTGAACTGTCGCCTTCTTTTTCAAACATCTAGGTCACTGTTACGACTCGGCTGCTGGCTTCCCATTTGAGCGGGATCCGCCACTACGAGAAGGACCTTTCCAAAGTCAAGGAAGAGAAGGAAAAGGCCAACCGAGCGCTGAAGGCGGCCAAAGGCCCCGCGAAGCCTGCCCAGAAGGAGAAAGGCGACAAATCCACCGAAAAGAAGGAAGGAAGCGACACCAAGAGCGGGAAGAAGAAAGGGGAGTTCGAGCACGAGGAGTATTACCTGAAAGAGAGAATTGAGCACGTGATGGACTCCCTGAATATATTTAAGAACGACCCTTTGTTCTTCAAACCAGGTGAGTTGCTAGCCGTCTTGGCCCCGGGCCCTTCTGCGCTGTGGGCAGAAAAGGTGTAAAGTAAATGCCCCAAAGATAGAACGGGTTAACGAGGAAAGCTCTGAGGGATCTGGCGCCCCCGGCTGCGCCCCTAGGCCGTGGCCTAGTGTGGCCTTATGGGTGATCCGGGCCTGACTGTGTCCAATTTTGGGCCCTACCGTTCACAAGGAGTCCAGGGGAAGAGAGCGACTCAAAGGATCCAAGGTCTAGAGACCATGAATAATCCCCATGAAGAGCGCTTTAAAGAACTGGGTATGTTTAGCATCAGGAGAGAAGGTGGAGAGGAGACACGATGGCTATGCTTAAATGTTTGAAAGGATGCCCTAAGGCAGTGTTTCCCAACCTTTTTTGAGCCGCGGCACACTTTTAACATTTAAAAAATCCGGGGGCACACCACCAACCAAAATGACACAAAATGACACTGGGAGCAGCTGCTGGGAGTGCGAGGCTGGGGGAGGGGAGGAGCCAGGCCACGCCATGACCCGCCCCGCCCCCCTCCCCCAGCTTCAGCGCTCCCACAGGTTTGCCAGCCTTGAGGGGGCAGTGCCAAACCAGCATTGTGCTGGCTCTGCCACCGCTGGCTTGGCACTGCCCCCTCAAGGCTGGCAAAGCTGTGGGAGTGCTGAAGCTGGGGGAGGGGGCGGAGCCAGGCCACGCCATGCCCCTCCCCCTGGCTTCAGTTCTCCCAGAGTGCCCTGGTTCCTTCTTTTTCTTCATCGCCGCCCGTCCCTTCCTCCTCCTCTCCCAAGCAGCAGGAGTTCGGCAGGAGGAAGGGGGAAGAAAGGGGGGCAGAGAGCTTTTCTCGCGGCACACCTGATGATCGCTCACGGCACACTAGTGTGCCATGGCACACTGGTTGAGAAACACTGCCCTAAGGAAGAGAAGCATGCTTCCTTTCTGCTGCCTTGGAAACTCGGACTCAAGGGAGACATGGGTTTGAATTGCAGGAAAGAAGATTGCACCTGAAGATTATTAGGAAGAACCTCCTGACTAAAAGAAGAGCTGTTCAGAAGTGGAACACTCTGCCCCGGAGTGTGGTGGAAGCTCCTTCTTCGGAAGCTTCTAAACAGGGGCTGGATGGCCATCTGTTAGGGTGCTTTGATTGTGCTTTTCCTCCATGGCAGAAGGGGGTTGGATTGCATGGGCCATGGGGTCTCTTCCAGCTCTTCTATTATTGTTGTTGTTGTTGTTGAGGCTGGATGGCCATCTGTCAGGGGTGCTTTGATTGTGCTTTTCCTAACTGGCAGAATGGGGTTGGACTAGATGGCCCATGGGGTCTCTTCCGACTTTTCTATTATTATTATTATTATTTTACTGTCACAAAACACAGTATGTCACAGCAAATGAGATTATTGTTGTTATTGTTGTTGTTGTGGAGGCTGGATGTCCATCTGTCAGAGGTGCTTTGATTGTGCTTTTCCTGACTGGCAGAATGGGGTTGGACTAGATGGCCCATGGGGTCTCTTCCAACTCTTCTATTATTATTATTATTATTTATTTTACTGCCTCAAAATACAGTATGTCACAGCAAATGTTGTTGTTGTTGAGGCTGGATGGCCATCTGTCAGGAGTGCTTTGATTGTGCTTTTCCTGACTGGCAGAATGGGGTTGGACTAGATGGCCCATGGGGTCTCTTCCAACTCTTCTATTATTATTATTATTATTATTATTATTTTACTGCCTCAAAATACAGTATGTCACAGCAAATGTTGTTGTTGAGGCTGGATGGCCATCTGTCAGGAGTGCTTTGATTGTGCTTTTCCTGACTGGCAGAATGGGTTGGACTAGATGGCCCATGTGGTCTCTTCCGACTTTTCTATTATTATTATTATTACTATTATTTTACTGCCACAAAACACAGTATGTCACAGCAAATGAGATTGTTGTTGTTGTTGTTGTTGTGGAGGCTGGATGTCCATCTGTCAGGGGTGCTTTGATTGTGCTTTTCCTGACTGGCAGTGTGTCAGACTCTGTCCGCCTTCCTTCTCCCTTCCTTCAAGGCAGCCAGTTCTTGTATTCGACGCACGGGTTCACCCTCCTGAGCGCCGTGGTGGAGCGTGCCTCAGGACAGAGGTTCACGGACTACATGCTGCAAATCTTCCGTGACCTGGACATGTCGGCAACGGGGCTGGATGAGAACGAGCCGCTCATCTACAACAGAGGGAGGTAAAGATGCCCGCCTCGACTCCAGTCTCATGCGCCACCAAATCTAAGGCACTCCTTAATTTTCAAAACCCTGAAACCAAAAAAAGGTATTTGCCGCCAAATGTCATGCGCAGCGACAAAAAGTCTGCTCTTTGTCATTTGGACAAAAAGAAGTGTACATAAGTGTACATTAAGTCTAGTCATGTCTAACTCTGGGGTGGGGCTCCACTTCTAAGCCGAAGACCCGTCGCTGTCTGTAGACGCCTCCAAGGTCATGTGGTCGCCATGACTGCATGGAGTGCTGTTACCTTCTCGTAGAAGCAGTACCTATTGATCTACCTACATTTGCATGTTTTCGAAATGCTAGGTTGGCATGAGCTGGACTAACAATGGGAGTTCACCCTGCTCCCTGGATTTGAACCGCCGACCTCTCGGTCAGCAAGTTCAGCAGCTCAGTGGTTTAACCCGCTGAGCTGCCAGGGGGTCTGAGTGACTATTACATTTGAGTAGATACAGCAGGGCTGCTCAGGAAGTCGATTGCGATCGACCAGTCGATCCCAGGACCGAAGGAGGTCGATCCCAGCCGGATGGGGCGCTTCTCAGAGGGGGTGGAGCCAGGCCGTGCCAAGCCCCGCCCCCTCCCTCGGCTTCGGCACTCCCAGCAGCTACTCCAAACTTGAGGAGGGCAGTGTCAAGCCAGCCTTGTGGTAGCTATGCCACCACTGGCTTGGCATTGTCATCCTCAAGGCTGGAGAAGCTGCTGGGAGCTCCAAAGCCAGAGGGGAAGGGGCGGGGCTTGGTGCGGCCTGGCTCCCCCCCACTGGCTTCCACTCTACCAACAGCTTCTCCAGGCTTGAGGATGGCAATGCCAAGCCAGTGGTGGCATGGCTTGGCATCCATCCTCAAGCCTGGAGAAGCGGCTGGGAGCTCCAAAGCCAGAGGGGAGGGGCGGGGATTGGCACGGCTTGGCTCCGCCCCCCTCTGGCTTCCGCTCTACCAACAGCTTCTCCAGGCTTGACGATGGCAATGCCAAGCCAGTGGTGGCATAGCTACCACAAGGCTGGCTTGGCACTGCCATCCTCAAGCCTGGAGAAGCTGCTGGGAGCTCCAAAGCCAGAGGGGAGGGGCGGGGGGTTGCACGGCCTGGCTCCGCCCCCTCTGGCTCCGCTCTACCAACAGCTTCTCCAGGCTTGAGGATGGCAATGCCAAGCCAGCTTTGTGCTAGCTATACCACCACTGGCTTGGCATTGCCATCCTCAAGCACTGCCATCCTCAAGCCTGGAGAAGCTGCTGGTAGAGTGGAAGCCAGAGGGGGCGGAGCCAGGCCGCGCCAAGCCCCGCCCCCTCTCCTCTCCAGCCTTGAGGAGGTAGGTAGATCTTTCTGACTTGGTTTTGTTATAAGTAGCTCGCATGCTGAAAAGTGTGGGCACCCCTGCTCTAGGGAGAGCTAAAGCGGGATATCATTAAATAAATAAAGGAATAAATTAGATGTTTCAGGGCAAGAAATCCTATATTATTATTATTATTATTATTATTATTTAGAGTGTTTCTGAATTGACGTCTGAATAGTAAAAGTTGTTCTAAGGCAGAAATTCCATTATTATTATTAATATTATTATTATTAATATTATAGTTCAGGCATGGGCCAGAACTATAACTTCGGCCCTCCACGCAATTTGGACTTCAATTCCCACAATTCCTAACAGCCTACCGGCTGTCCAAAATGCCTGGGGTGGCGGGGGGTGAAGTTGGTCCATGCCTGTTCTAGTTGAACATTTACAGAGTGGCTGAATTCCAGTTGTGCCTCCTTTGCAGGTACTACACCCACAACAAGAAGGGCCGCCTGGTCAACGCGCCCTTTGTGGACAACTCCTACAAGTGGGCAGGGGGCGGCTTTGTGTCCACGGTGGGCGACCTGCTCAAGTTCGGCAACACCATGCTATACAGCTACCAGCTGGGCTCCATCCCGGAGAGCCTCCCCGCAGGGCAGCTGCCCGGCTACCTGAAGCCCGGCACGGTGGCCATGCTGTGGTCGACCCCCTGTGCAGAGTCCGCTTGCCCCAAGGAAGGCCACTACGGCCTAGCCTGGTTCGTGTCTGAGGGACGGCAGGAGTGCGGGTTCTGCCGGCGCTCGCGGCGTCACGCCTTCCACACTGGGGGAGCCGTGGGTGCCAGCAGTGTCCTGCTCATTCTGCCTGAGGAAGCGGACCCCGAGGCGAAGGAGGGCCTCCTGCCGAAGCCACCCCGCGGTGTGGTGGTCTCCATCCTTTGCAACATGCAGTCGGTCTCGCTCAGCAACACCGCTTTGAAGATCGCGACTGAGTTCGAAACGGACAAGCTGGCCCAGCCGACCGGAGAAAGCGGCTCCCCGGACTAAGCCGAAGCAGCCCCCTGGTCCTGGGAGAAAGAACAACGTCCTACTCAGGGAAAGCCATGCCTCAAAAAATATCTGAATTTGCCAAAAGCACTAGCGGCCATTACTCTGCCACTTGAGCCGGTCTGAGATGCAAACTCAAGTGCTTCCCTTCGTTTTCTCACTGGCGAGTTGAGCTAAAGGTGAAGAATTGCCTTCCTCGGAGGCCTGGCGAGAGGATCCGACACCATGCAAAAACCTCCTCAGCCTCCAGCCTTCCAACTCCCAGAAGAGCCTCTTCCTAGCTTAGTAAACAGGGATTCTGGGAACCGAAGTCCAAAACACCAGAAGTGATGCTTTTGCAGTAAATCGATTCCCTGGGCACACTTCGGTAGTCGAATTGGGACTTCCTCTTGCTTCTGAGAGATGTCTCGGTCCTCCGGAGCAGGTGTATAGAGCAGACATATGGCCACAGAACTGCTGGGGCCAGGGGAATCACCCGCAGTGGGATCCACCAGAATCTATTAGCTTCTGAGAGGCAGGCGTAAGTCTCACCAATGACACCATTGTGGAAGTCGGTATTATTTCCCTCCCTCCAGAGTGATCCAAGGCTTTTGCTTCGAACGCATTGGGTATCAGGGATCTCTCAGGCCAGGATCCGGGTGTCAGTTTTTAAGAGGAAAGACGGCGGTACGGTTGGATCTACACTGCCATATAATCCAGTTCAAAGCAGATAATCTGGATTCAGAAACTCCAGGCCCGGATTAAGCCCTTTTGGCGCCCTAGGCCACACTTTGTAAGCCCCGCCCCTGGGCCGATGCTGGGCATGCGCGGCATCGCCCCGGGGGCGGGGCTTCTCTCCGCCTCTTCCTCCTCGCGCCGGCCCCTCTTTCCTTGAATCAAGGACGGAGGGACCGGCGTGAGGAGGAGGAAGGAAGGGAAGCCCCGCCTCCGGGCCGATGCTGGGCATGCGCGGGCCTGGGGGCGAGGCTTCCCTCTGCCTCTTCCTCCTCGCGCCGGCCCCTCTTTCCTTGAATCAAGGAAGGAGGGACCGGCGCGAGGAGGAGGAAGGAAGGGAAGTCCCGCCCCCGGGCCGATGCTGGGCATGCGCGGCAGCAGCCCCGGGGCCTCTCCCGCCTCTTCGCCCTGCCCTCCTTCCTTGGGCGCGAGGAGGATGAGGTGGAGAGAAACCCCGCTGGCAGGCATGCGCGCACGGCAGGAGGGCGCGAGCGCCTCTGTCTCCTTCCTCAATGTTCCTGGGTGCTGCGCATGGCCGGCAGCGGCCCCGGGGGCTTCCCTTCCTTCCTCCTCCCGAGGAGGAGGAGGAAAGAAGAGAAGGCTCCGAGGCCACTGCCGGCCATGCGCGGCACCTAGGAACATGGCGGAAGAGGCAGAAGCGATCTTCTGCCGCGTGCGCATGCCCGCCAGCGGCCCCGGGGGCGGGGCTTCTCTCCGCCTCATCCTCGCGCCCTCCTTCCTTGACAAGGGGGTGGGGGCGATGGTGAGGTGGGGGCGCCATTCCCTCCTCCCCTGCCCCCTCGCAGCGCTCTCCCCCGCCTTCCCTGAGAGAGAGAGAGAGAGAGAGAGAGAAAGAGAGAGAGAGAGAGTAAATGTTGCGGTTTTGTTTTAAAAATATTTTTTTGGTCCTTGATCTGCCGCCCCCCCTAGGCCTGCGCCCATAGGCCATGGCCTAGTGTGGCCTTATGGATAATCCGGGCCTGAGAAACTGGATGATAGAGCAGTGTAGACAGGGCCAAAGAAGGCGACCGTGAAGCCGAGAAAAGGCCGGAGTGAATTCATTTCTCCCTCCCTTTCGACTGTTGGTAGCTCCGATTCGAAATGGTTTTGACATTTTAAGTGCAAAAAACTACTCCTTGATACTGTGGTGCTACTATTTCATTAATAAATACAATTAGTGCTGCTGTTTTTGACAACCTCTGGACCTTTCTGTAATATTTCCATAGGCTTAAAAGAGGCCCAAAGTTCTTTGGAAAGGTTTGGACTTCTGCTGTTACCGGACTTACGTGTGGCTTGTCCCAAATGCCATTCACTTGAATCATTGTGAGGCTAGAACCGATTCTGGATGTTTGTGTTTATCCGTGTCTGTTTTGCAAGCACCACATCTATGATTGCTACAAAGCAGGAGACGAGGGACTTCCAAAGTTTCTGGCCTTCCTCGCTCCGTTTGCTTGGATGTGATCTTGAGCAAACGAGGCTCGATTCTCACCAATCACGCATGGGTTGAAGTAGGAATACTGTATCCCCATCTTGCACTCGCTGTTTGTGACCGATTGAAAGTTAGCCATGAGGTTTTGCAAAGGGCTCTTTCTCACACAACGAGGAGGATTTAACCCCTTTCCCAATTCCTTTGGCATTCTCCACTGGCAATATCCTATGCCCGGCAAAATAGCAATGGTTACTCCTCGATGTTTTTTTGTAATGGATTGGCCTTTTTGTATGCCTTAATAACCGATACCTAATAAATGACTGATTATTATTATTTCTGGCATTTCTATCCCGTCTCTTCTCTACCCTCGAAGGGGACTCAGGACGGCTTACATATAGTGGCGAAGCAGTGTCGCTACATAACACTTACAGTAATAAAATGACAAATACAACAGTATAGATAAATAATTATATATATTACTAGTTGTCCCCTTCCACCCGTTGCCATGGCCCAGTCTGTGTATGTGTCTTGTGTGTATGTGTTTTGTGTGTCTGTGTGTGTGTGTATCTATCTATCTATCTATCTATCTATCTATCTATCTATGTATATAATAAAAGTCAATGTTTGTGATGGTGCGGCCAAGCAGTGGTGCGGTGGGAGGAATATGTGCCAGCGTTTTGATTGACTGCCACTCTGGGATTATTTGCATAAATGGCTCTGACTGGCCAGCCTCCCAACATTCCAACACTCCTAGGCAGCACAGAGAGGGAAAGAAAGGGCCTGAGGCAGACATAGACGGCTGGAGTTGAAGTTAGCCAGTTGACAGTTTTTTCCGTTGGAAATGGAATGCTCAGTACCTTCACCCCATACACTTCACAAAAAACACAGGAACCCCTACAAATCACAGACTAGGCCCAAAATTGACAGCAAGGCTTCCTTAACTTGATTTTCCTGACTAGGCCTCAGCTCATGTGATATTGTTAGGCTTCCTCAACTTGATTTTCCTGACTAGGCCCCCAACAATGACAGAACAAGACCAAACTTGGCACACAGACCCCCGGAGCACCCTACATCCTGGTGCAGCTTGAGGGAGGATGGACCATGGATGATGGGACTTGCAGTACTTCAATTCACTTCCTTAGAGCACTGTGGCCCACACCAATGACGAATCAGGACCACGATGGCTCACAAATGATTTGCAGTACCTTCACCCAATTCATTCCCCACAGAACATTGCATCCCCTACAAATCAGAAACCAGGCCCAAACTTGGCACAAAGAGTACCCATGCCTCACTCTACATCCTGGTGCAGTTTTGAGTGGGACGGACTACGGATGATGGGAGTTGAAGTACCTTCACTCACCTTCTGAGACCACTGCCACTCTCATCCAATGACTGATCAAGACCACACTTGGCACACAGAGCCCCCATGACCCACTCTACATCCTGGTGCAGTTTGGAGAACGGGGGACCGTGGATGATGGGACTTCCAGTACCTTCCCTCACTTCCAGAGACCACTGCAACCCTCATCCAGAGAATGATCAAGACCAAATGTGACACACAGAGTACCCATGACCCACTCTACATCCTGGTGCTGTTTGGAGGGGGATGGACCATGGCCAATGGGACTCGCAGTACCTTCACTAAGTTCCTGAGACCACTGCAAGCCACATAAACATCTAATAGGAACCAACCTTGGCACACAATGCCTTCCTCAAATAACTCGGGCACCGCCGGGTCCTCAGCTAGTATGTATATATATGTGGTTTTGCGAATGCATTGTAATGTTTTGTTTTTTTGCTTTTGAAGTCCCTTCTGCTGTGTATTTCAGTGTTTTTATGAGTGATGGTCACTCGTTGGCCTGATACGTGTCTTGTGTCCAAATTTGGTGTCAATTCGTCCAGTGGTTTTTGAGTTATGTTAATCCCACAAACCAACATTACATTTTAATTTATATCAATAAAGTAATAATAATAGTAATACTTATTATAAGATAAAATAATGTATAATATCTTATATCTAATAGAAAATAATTATAATGTACCTGTAACAATAATTATATAATGATATATAATGTTATAATGTATAGAATGTAATAGAAAATAATATAATATATAATATAATGTACAATATGCACTAGAAAATATGATAATAATATAGTAATAATATAATGTATCATATCTAATCAAAATAATAATCTATTATATAAAGGAGGTCCCGTCATGGAACGACCATCCTAGGCAGAGAAACCATCCAAGGCAGAAACACCAAATTTGGCAACAAAAATAGGCCTCAGGCAAGGAAGGTTTTTAACAAAGAAACTTTCCCCCAAAACCTAGAAGGCCCCCAAAACAACGATACAAAAAACTACATTTCCCAGCATCCTCTGCGGCCGCCAGCGAAACCCATTGGCCAACATCAGTTACCATAGTAACGGTGGCCAAAGCCAGCCAAGGCTAGATTAGAATGCTGAGTGAATTCAGTTTAGTCAGTTGGTTTTTGAGGGTTAAACTGCCAAGGCCAAGATCTAGGAGGGAGACAAATAGGGGACACAGGCACCACTGACAAACACATACCCTCAGAATAACACAAAAGTAATACCTACACACAACACAATATGCACATAACACAACCTTGCGTCTACTGCTCAACCCATTTGTATGCCATTCCTTCCTTCCACACAGGCATAAGCTGACCCAAAAGACAAGCCATGCCTCCTAAAAGAACAGCATCGGACGATACACTCGCAACGCTACATACATGACACAAAAAAGGGCAGAAGTAACGCCAGAACAGAAAGACACTGCACTACACTAGCTTTTGCCATCACCATAAACAAGGCTCAAGGACAAACACTACAAATCTGTGGCATAGACCTTGACACAGAATGCTTCTCCCACGGACAACTCTACGTAGCGTGCTCCAGAGTTGGGAAACCACAGAACCTCGACATCAACACAGCAGACGGAAAGACAAAAAACATTGTATATCCACAAGCTCTGCAGAACGCCAGCAACACCACTCACCGACAACTCCACAGGACTTCAACATCCCACCCACCAGAACAACCCACAACGACACAGCCATGACCCCACCAAGACCATAAGTAACATCAATTCCAACCCTTACATACTCAGACTTTCTCGCATCTCCTAAATAGGGCACAGCAACGCCTGCCGGGTACAGCTAGTATAATATATAATGAGATAATGTATAATTAATCAAAAATAATAATATAGAATAATAATAGTAATAATAGTAAATAGTAATAGAAAAAATTAATAGCAATAATATAAAATCGTAATAGTAATATATAATATATAACATTTTTGACATTATTAATAAATAATTGTGTGTATATATCTAATAAAATAATAGAAATTAATAATTAAAATAGTAATTTATAATAGTGTATAATATGTAATAGGAAATAATAATAGTGTACAATATCTGTAATAATAGTAATAGTAACTATAAGATAAAATAATGTATAATATCTTATAGAAAATTATAATGTATCTGTAATCGTAATATAATGATATAGAATGTATAGAATGTAATAGAAAATAAAATAATATATAATATGTACAATATGTACTAGAAAATATGATAATATAGTAATAATATAATGTATTATATCTAATCAAATATAATTATATATATAATTATATATAACGGTATAATGTATAGTTAATCAAAAATAATAATGTAGAATAATAATAGTAATAATAATAGTAAATAGTAATAGAAAATAAAAATAGCAATAATAAAAATCGTAATAGTAATATATAATTATAATTTTTTGACATTATTTTAATAATAATACATAATCGTGTGTATATATAAAATAATAGAAATTAATAATATAAAATAGTAATTTATAATGATTATAATATGTAATAGGAAATAATAGTGTACAATATCAATAATAATAATATAAAATAATAATAATATATAATAATGTTTAATATGTAATAGGAAATAATAGTGTGCAATATCAATAATAATAATATAAATAGTAATAATTTATAATGATGCATAATATGTGATAGGAGATAATAACAGTGTGCAATGCCTATCAGAATAAGGATAGGTTGCCAGTGCATGGCAGACTTCTGGCCAGGGAAACCTAAGACTACGATTCCCAGGAGGCTTTGCGCGCCTGGGGCGGAAGTGTGTGCGCGGGGCGGGGATTGGCGGAGGCCGGCCCCGCCCCCTCGCCGTGCCCCTCCCCCCCTGGGCCTGCCTTCCGCTCCGAGGCTCACTCGGGAGGAAGATGGCGAAGACGTACGACTACCTGTTCAAGCTGCTGCTGATCGGGGACTCGGGCGTGGGCAAGACCTGCCTGCTCTTCCGCTTCAGCGAGGACGCCTTCAACACCACCTTCATCTCCACCATCGGTGAGCCCGCCCGCCCGGCGGGGAGGGAGGGAGGGAGCGGGGCCCAGGCACCCATCCATCCGCTGAGGGGGCACACGCCCTGGGCAGGGAAATCACGCCAGGCAGGCTCCGGGGGGAAAGCAAGGCCGCGGCTCGGGACTCCTCACATTCTCCTCACCCTCTCCCTCAGGAATCGCACATCATAAGAGTAGCAGTAGTCAAGGCCTCCTTCCTTGGGGAGAGGGGAAGCCGGGTGGGAAGAACACGTAGTAGTAGTAATAATAATAATAATATAATAATATAGTAATAATATAGTAGTAATAATACAGTAATAGTACATGTCTCCTTGGGGAGAGGGAAAGCCGGGTGGGAAGAACACAATAATAATAGTAATGCCAATATTATAGTAGTAATAATATAGTAATAATAATATAGTAATAATAATATTATAGTAATAACAATATAGTAGTAATAATGATATAGTAATAATAATGATATAGTAATAATAATATTATAGTAATAGTAAATGTCTCCTTGGGGAGAGGGAAAGTCGGGTGGGAAGAACACATAGCAATAATCATAATAATATAGTAACAATAATATAGGAATAATATTATAGTAATATAGTAATAATAATATAGTAATATAGTGATAGTAATAATATAGCAATACTATAGTAATAATAATATAGTAATAGTAATAATAATATAGCAATAAAATATAGCAATAATATTATAGTAATAATATAGTAATAATAATATAGTAATAGTAAATGTCTCATTGGGGGGAGGGAAAGAACACATAGTAATAATAATATAGAATAATAATAATAATGACAAATGGGGTGGAAATATAATAATAATAATAATAATGGTAGTAATAATAAATGTCTCCTTGGGGAGAGGGAAAGCTGGGTGGGAAGAACACATAGAAATAATAATATACTAATAATAGTAATAATATTATAGTAATACTAATATTATAGCAATACCAAATGTCTCATTGGGGAGAGGGAAAGCCAGGTGGGAAGAGGACATAATAATAGTAATAATAATAAAGTAATAATAATATAGTAATAGTAAATGTCTCCTTGGGGGGAGGGAAAGCTGGGTGGGAAGAACACATAGAAATAATAATAGTTATAATAATAATATAGTAGTAATAATAATATTATAGTAATAGTAAATGTCTCCTTGGGGAGAGGGAAAGCGGTGTGAGAATAACATAATAATCACAAATGAGGTGGAAATAAACAAACATAATAATAATACATTGGGTGGAAATATAATAATAATGATAATAATAATGGGGTGGAAATAGTAATAATAAGATGTCTCCTCGTGGAAGGAAAAAGTAGTTTAGAAATAAAACATAATAATAATAAATGGGGTGGAAATAATAATAATAAATGTCTCCTTGTGAAAGGAAGAAGTGGGATAGAAATAAAACATAACAATAATGATAATGATAATAGGGTGGAAATAAACATAATAATTAAAATGGGGAGGAAAATAATACTAATAATAATAATAAATGTCTCCTTATGGAGGGAAAAAGTGAGGTAGTAATAAAACATAACAGTAATGATAATGATAATAATAAATGGGGTGGAAATAAACATAATAACAAATAAAATGGGGTGGAAAAATAATAATAATGATAATTAAAATGGGGTGGAAATAATAAATGTCTCCTTGTGGAGGGAAAAAGTGGGGTAGAAATAAAACATAACAATAATGATAATAATAAATGGGGTGGAAATAAACATAAATAATAATTCAAATGGGTCGGAAATAATAATAATGATAATAAAAATGGAGTGATAATAATAATAATAAATGTCTCCTTGTGGATAGAAAAAGCAGGGAAGAAATAAATAATAATAATAATAAATGGAGTGGAAATAACCATAATAATATTAATAATATTGTCTCCTTGTGGGGAGGAAAAGCAGGGTGGGAATAAACAATAATAGTAAAACTGAGGTGGAAATAAACATAATAATAATGATAATAATAAAAATGGGGTGGAAATAATAATGATGATGATGTCTCCTTGTGGGGAGGAAAAGCATGGTGGGAATAAACCATAAAAATAATAAAAATGGGGTGCAAATAAGCATAACACATGTTTCCTTGTGGAGAGAAAAAGCAAGGTAAACATAAAACATAATGATTCTGGGATTCTTTTTTTTTATACTTTTGTACATTTCCCCCCAAAACGTATACAACCACAACAGCTTAAGGTTCTGGAGTTATGTTTAAAATTTGCATTTGGAGACATTTCGAGTAGAAAACGTTGCAAACCCCAAAGAGAAACTATCATCAGAGGAAATCCATGCTTTCCTATATATGTATTTACTTAACCTTTCAGTGATCACTATAGCTGCTCTTACATTGAAAGATTGTGTACATTTTTCTGCCTTGTTCTTACTCCTCTTCCCTGTTACTTTGCATCTTGAATAGGAAGGGAACTCTCCCTGGCGTTGAGGTTGTTTCATTCTGAACACTTGTTTACTTGTTTACTAAAATGTGTATACAGTCCTATTTGCACCACAATTCAGAGTGTCTCTACACCTGACAGTTTTGTTTGTATCTTGAGGAAGACCCATTCAGTCAGTTCAACACATAGGTAAAAACATACCGATTCGCTGGGTTCTACTGTAACGCTGTGTAACAAATTGTGGCAAATGTTCAGTTCCTGGTTTGAAAGTGTTATTTCCTGTTTAGTTGTGCAGCGATCGTTCTACTCCAGAAACGTAGTTTTTGTGGCACAAACTAGGTTGCATTGGTTGAGAATCTGTGAGATAGTCATTGGAAAACTATTGCAAAAGTGCCTTAGCCGGACGTCTTGCAAACTAGGTTGGATTGGTTGCAAATCTGTGAGATACGCATTGAAAAACTTCCAAGTGTGCTATAGCAGGATGTTTTGTAAACTAGGTTGAATTGGCTGAGTTTTTATTTATTTTATTTATTTTGTATCGAAAGCATGGCATAAATTAGTATAAAAGTGATGAAAACGGAAGAAGCACAAGTGGCTAAATATCTTTTGACCAAAAACGGGCAACAGCAACCGCATTGTTTGTAGCCTCCAACAACTCTTCTTGGGAAGTCTGACTTGGCCACGGTACACCATGCTCTGGTTACATCCCGTATAGATTACTGCAACACGCCCTACGTGGGGTTGCCTTTGAAGACTGTTCGGAAGCTGCAACTAGTCCAACGGACAGCAGCCAGGTTGATAACAGGAGCGGCACTCAGGGAGCGCACAACTCCGCTGTTGTGCCAGCTCCACTGGCTGCCAGTTTGCTACCGGTTTGCTAAAGTGCTGGCTTTAGCCTTTAAAGCCCTAAACCAGGGCTGTCCAACTTCTACCGGACCTTGGGCCGGAATTCCGGTCACTGATCACCTGGGGGGCCAAGCCCCCGGCTCAGCCCCCTCCCCGCCCCCACCCCTGGCTCCGCCCCTCCCCCGGCTCCGCCCCCCCCCCCCCCCCCCTCCACCCCCAAATTACTAGTTGCATTCATACAATCAAATATAATCTTGGGAATTCATAAGGGGCATCCATACAATCAAATTAATATAATCTTTTACTAAGGGGAAATGCAGGGAGGGAATTCATAAGGGGCATCTATACACAATTACATAATAATAACATAAAGGTTAGCTTACCTTCCCAAACGCGCAGGATCC
Organism: Anolis apletophallus; assembly: GCA_030556195.1. Taxonomy (NCBI): domain Eukaryota; kingdom Metazoa; phylum Chordata; class Lepidosauria; order Squamata; family Anolidae; genus Anolis; species Anolis apletophallus. The sequence continues at coordinate 43,528,705 of JARBWK010000015.1, read as the reverse complement.
AGGAGTAGCCGGACCGAGCAGAGGCGACGACCGACCAAGGCAGCAGCCGAGAAGGTCCAAATCGTGTCTGCGTGGGCGCAGGGGATTAAGTAGCCGAGATTTCGGCAACAGGAGTATCTCACGTTGAGAGCGAAATCCTGTGTGACTTCCGTAGTCTCGCGATACTTGCTCGAACCCGGAAGTGGGTAATTTTAAAAATATTATTTAATTTATTTTTTATTTTTATTTTTATTAAAAAAGCTTAGGGGGCCGTAGGGAAGGGGCTGGGGGCCGTATGCGGCCCTCGGGCCGCCAGTTGGACAGCCCTGCCCTAAACGGTTTGGGTCCAGCTTACCTGTCCGAACGCATCTCTCCCTATGAACCATTGAGATGTTTAAGATCATCCGGAGATGCCCTGCTCTCAGTCCCGCCTTCTTCGCAGGCGCGACTGGTGGGGACGAGAGACAGGGCCTTTTCAGTGGTGGCTCCTTGACTTTGGAACGCCCTCCCTAGAGACATCAGATCGCCCCCCTCCCTCCTGACATTTCCTGTTTGAGCAGGCATTCGCTGATGAAATATAACGGTTTAATTAGATCTATGGAATGACGACGATGTGATGGAAAGTGATTTCAACATGACGCTGAGACTGTAATTGTATGTTTTAATTGATAATTTGTTGTCATGTTATCTTTTGGTTTGTTTGTGTTGTATTGGAGGGCAGAGACTGCCTTGTGTAAACCATTCAGAGTCGCCTTCGGGCTGAGAGGGGCGGTATAGAAATGTGACAAATAAATAAATAAACTTCCCATTGCACGTTGGGGCGGGGTGTGTGTGTGTGTGTGTGTGCAGTGCCAGTTAGCTTGTAGAGTTTATCAACAGGTGTAGGTTTACGACGTCCTGTGATTATTCTGCATGTTTTGTTCAGTGCTGTGTTCACCTGCTTCGCATGGGCAGATTTGTGCCAAACAGGGCAGGCATACTCGGCAGTTGGGTAAGACAAGGCCAGGGCTGATGTTCTTATTAATTTTGGGTCTGCACTCCATATGCTGCCAGTATGTTTTCGCAGGATGCGCAACTACTTTGTGCTTGGTGTTCGTGCAGTGTTTCCCATAAGTTAGTGTTCTATCTAAGGCATACCTGGGCATCCTATGGCCTGTGGGCCGGATGCGGCCTGCCAGCTGATTCTGACGGCCCGAGGAGAAGGGCACTGGGGGCGGGGCCAAGGGGAAGGGGTGCCGTTACTGCCATCCCATTGCGGGCTGTGGGGCCTGTGTCGGCAGACAGCCCGCCGCTCCGGAGAACGATCGGAGGAGCGGCAGCTTTGGAGTGCCTGCCATTCCGGGAGGCGATCCGGGCCTGCAGCGGCTGATTGTCCTGGCGACTCGGAAGACGTGCCCGGGATGGCAGGCACTCCAAAGCCAGGATGGCAGGCACTCCATGGCAGGGCAATCAGCTGGGGAACGGCTGGAGGCGAGAGCGGGCGGAGGCCTGCAGCCTCCGATCGTCCTCTGCTCTGCTGCAGTGGTGGCTGGGTCCATTGGGCCATTCCATCTTGGGATCCTTCCTCTCTTGAGGATGTCAGCCTCTATCTTGGTTCACATCTTGTCTTATTGAATTTTATTTTATTTTAGTGGTTTTTATTATTTTATAATAATAATATAATAAATAATATAATATAATGTTATATTATAATTTCAATATATTATAATGTCTATATATACTACAATATAATAATATTAATATTAATAATATATGAATATTTCTTGATATATTAATATGTTAATATTAATGATGTGTAATATATAGTAAATATAGTAAATAAATAAATTACGTAGATTAGAATGTAGTTCAGCCTTTAGGTGCGGCCCTCCATAATATTTTTTTGGCTCTCGTGTGGCCCCTTGGAAAAAATAATTGCCCACCCCTGATCTAAGGTGACACCAAGATACAATGATGAGATATTCATTGAAAAACTAGTTGAATTTGTATGTAAGTCAGAACAGGGACATTTTCAGACCCATAAGTTTGTTCTGAAGTTGAATTTATATGTAATCCTAACTGCTACAAAGCTGTATAGGCAAATTCCTTTTATCACCCGGGCTAACTCCCTCCCTAAATATGCTATGACATTTCTAAAGGCATTGTCAGCTTCTTGGGCCTCAAAGCTGGACAGTGTTTCACACCTTTACCTGTTGACTCAGGTTAGAGAGTTCCAACATTCTTGCACTAACTTTTGTTTGAGGTGAAACCTGTGACAGATATTTTTTAAGGAGTAATATTAGGAGCTCCCAGGTAGCGCTGCGGGTTAAACTGCCGAGCATCTGAACTTGCCGACTGAAAGGTTGGTGGTTCAAATCTGTGGAGCGGGGTGAGCTCCCGCTGATAGGCCCAGCTTCTGCCAACCTAGTAATTCAGAAACATGCAACTGTGAGTAGATCAATCAGTACCACTTTGGGAGGAAGGTAAAAGCACTCCATGCAGTCATGCGAATGGCCGCATGATTTTAAAGGTGTCTACGGACAATGCCGGCTCTTTGGCTTAGAAATGGAGATGAGCACCAGAGGTGGACACAACTAGACTTAATGTTAATGTTTACCTTTACCTTATCTCTCCTACAGGAGAAGCCTTTCTATGTGGGGACTATTTGTTCAATTATGTCCAGAATATTAACAGTAGAGGCATGCCACTGTTGAGGCTGTACGGCAGATTATACAGAGCGTTGAAGCCATGATAAATACTTTGTTGACTTGAGGTGTATTTCTATGACCAGAGGTCATAGATCACCATCCCTGATAAGAGAGTAGGCGCAACGTTGATACTGGTGAACTGCTGAATGGCCGATGGGACATACCTGCAAGCTACTGTTTTTGTTTTCCTGTAGCTGCTGCAGAATGCCTTCAAGACTTCTCTGCCTTAATTTAGGAGGTTGTTCCCACCTTTCTTTGGGGCTCGTTCTCATACATGTCAATATTTCACACACACACCCAAGTTTGGGAGATTTTGTCCCCCGGATCCTCTGTACAGATACATTACATTGCTCTCTCGCCCAGTGTTTTTAAACTTTTAATCCTCTGCAACCGGCCTGCCCACTGTGATCAATTTTTTTCTGTTCAAATATTGTGATTTTATATTGTTGATGTGTTTATTTATTTTTCTCTTTATATTTTATTGTTGTGTTCTTTGTTGTATATTGCTTTACTGTATTGTTAGGCTTGGCCTCATGTAAGCTGCCCAGAGTCCTCTTGGGGAGATGGTGGTGGGGTATAAATAAAGTTTATTATTATTATTATTAGAAACACAACAAGATGAGTCCACAGCAGACACTCAGCTGGCTGTTGTGTTGGATCACACGTCGGACCCTTCCCAAGGGTCTAGGACTGTGTGATGTATCGGCGAATAATGCGTGCAGATCCCAGTAAGATGGCCTACTGCAGATGGCAATTTTTTCAGCACCGATTGTGTTTAAGTGCAGGCCAAGATCTTGAGGCACTGCACCCAGTGTGCCGATCACACCTGGGACCCCCTTGACTGGCTTGTGCCAGAGTCTTTGTGGTTCGATCTTTAAATCCTCGTATCGTGTCAGCTTTTCCAGTTGTTTCTCTGCAATCCTGCTGTCACCTAGGATTGCGACATCGACGATCCATACTTTGTTTATTATTACTAGCTTGGGGACCCGGCGGTGCCCGGGTTATTTGAGAAAGGCATTGTGTGCCAAGGTTGGTCCTTATCAGATGTTTATTTGGCTCGCAGTGGTCTCAGGAACTTAGTGAAGGTACTGCAAGTCCCATCGGCCATGGTCCATCCCCCTCCAAACAGCACTAGGATGTAGAGTGGGTCATGGGGGCTCTGTGTGCCAAGTTTAGTCTGCATTGGTCATTGGATGAGGGTTGCAGTGGTTTCAGTAAGTGAGTGAAGGTACTGCAGATCCCATCCTCCATGGACCATCCCCCTTAGAACAGCATAAGGATGTAGAGTGGGTCATGAGTATTCTGTGTGCCAAGTTTGGGCCTGGTTTGTGATTTGTAGGGGATGCAATGTTCTGTGGGAAGTGAATCGGGTGAATGTACTGGAAATCCCATCATACGTGGGCCATTCTGCCGTAAACCACACCAGGTCGTAAAGTGGGACATTGGGCCTCTGTGTCCAAGTTTGGTCCTGATTTGTCATTGGTGTGGGCCACAGTTCTCTAAGGAAGTGAATTAAAGTACTGCAAGTCCCATCATCCATGGTCCATCCTCCCTCAAACTGCATCAGGATGTAGAGTGCATCTTGGGGAATCTGTGTGCCAAGTGTGGTCTTGTTCTGTCCTTGTTGGGGGCCTAGTCAGGAAAATCAAGTTGAGGAAGCCTCACTGTCAATTCAGGCCCTAAACAATATCCCCTGAGCTGAGGCCTAGACAGGAAAATCAAGTTAAGGAAGCCTTACTGTCAATTTTGGGCCTGGTCTGTGATTTATACGGGCTACAGTGTTGTTTAAGAAGTGAATCAGGTGAAGGTACTGCAAATCCCATCATTCGTGGCCCATCCTGCCCTAAACCACACTAGGCTGTGAAGCGGGCCATTGGGCCCCTGTGTGCCAAGTTTGGTCCTGATCCGTCATTGCTGTGGGCCGCAGTGACTGACTGCCTGAGGCCTTTCTTTTTCCTTTTGCGTCACCTTAGATCAGGGTGCCCACACTTTTTCATCATGCGAGCTACTTATAACAAAACCAAGTCTGAAAGATCTACCGAGAGAGAAGCAGGGTGGAGCAGGGGGAAGGGGGCGAAGCTTCGCACGGCCTGGCTCCGCCCCTCCCCCCTCTGTTTTTAGCGCTGCCACAGCTTCTGGAGGCAAGAGGGGGGTAATGCCAAGCCAGTGGTGGCATAGATAGCCACTACTGGCTTGGCATAATCCCCCTCTTGCCTCCAGAAGCTGCGGAAGCGCTGAAGCCGGGAAAGGGGGCGGGGTTTGGCATGGCTCCGCCCCCTCAGAAGCGACCCATCCAGCTGGGATCGACCTCCTTCGGTCCTGGGATCAACCAGTCGATTGCGATCTACCTAATGAGCACCCCTGCCTTAGATGTTGGAATGTAGATGGCCAACCAGAGTTCTTTATGCAAATACTCCTTCAGGGGCAACCAATCCCCTCTGTCTGTTGCCTTAGAATGTTGGAGTTCTGTGGCTGGCCAATCAGAGTCCTTTATGCAAATAATCCCACAGTGGCAACCAATCGAAATGCTGCCACATATTCCTCTGCATTTCCGCACCTCCCGCTGCACACAGTGACTTTTATTATATACATAGAAGATTATTATTATTAGTTTGTTCCCTTTGGCCAATTCTGCTTGTTCAGTTGACCGTAACAATAAGGGATCAGCCATGTGGCAGCCGGCCACAACTCTCGCATGGGGTTTTGCCGTGAGCCCTGCCTGTTGGGCCAATCAGAATAGATGAACGGTGTGATGTGTCTTGCACAACCTGTGTCAGCGAGTGCCTCCATTGCTCTCACCAGCATCCTGGCTTTAGAGAGGTGCTTCCCTCTGATTGCCTTGCTGCTTGCTCTCAGCTTTCTCTAACATTGAATCTTACTGATTTTCCTTGATTTTCTTGATTCTTTGATTTGTTTAGTGCAGGGGTGCCCACACTTTTTCAGCATGGGAGCTACTGATTAAAAAACCAAGTCCCAAAGATCACCTGCCCAGAAATGTAAAACGTATAACTATTTTCTTATTTATTTATTTATATTTATATTTATTATTCATTTTTATGTACCGCTCCTTCCAGCAGGCTCGGGGCAGTTTACGTAAAATGAAGTTAGAAAACATCAACATTTCAATTTAATAACAATATAAAACAGAGCATAAAAATACATCCAACCACCCCATTTCTCCCACACTGCCATATTACCACACATATTATCAGCAAGAAAGTAACAAGAGAGGCTTTTGAACTGCAAGGCCATTTAATACTCAGCAAGGTAGACAAAGGGGCATGCAGAAATACACCCAACCACCCCATTTCTCCCACACTGCCATATTACCACACATATTATCAGCCAGAAAGTAAGAAGAGAGGCTTTTGAACTGCAAGGCCATTTAATACTCAGCAAGGTAGACAAAGGGGCATGCAAAAATACACCCAACCACCCCATTTCTCCCACACTGCCATATTACCACACATATTATCAGCCAGAAAGTAAGAAGAGAGGCTTTTGAACTGCAAGGCCATTTAATACTCAGCAAGGTAGACAAAGGGGCATGCAAAAATACACCCAACCACCCCATTTCTCCCACACTGCCATATTACCACACATATTATCAGCCAGAAAGTAAGAAGAGAGGCTTTTGAACTGCAAGGCCATTTAATACTCAGCAAGGTAGACAAAGGGGCATGCAAAAATACACCCAACCACCCCATTTCTCCCACACTGCCATATTACCACACATATTATCAGCCAGAAAGTAAGAAGAGAGGCTTTTGAACTGCAAGGCCATTTAATACTCAGCAAGGTAGACAAAGGGGCATGCAGAAATACACCCAACCACCCCATTTCTCCCACACTGCCATATTACCACACATATTATCAGCCAGAAAGTAAGAAGAGAGGCTTTTGAACTGCAAGGCCATTTAATACTCAGCAAGGTAGACAAAGGGGCATGCAAAAATACACCCAACCACCCCATTTCTCCCACTCTGCCATATTACCACACATATTATCAGCCAGAAAGTAAGAAGAGAGGCTTTTGAACTGCAAGGCCATTTAATACTCAGCAAGGTAGACAAAGGGGCATGCAAAAATACACCCAACCACCCCATTTCTCCCACTCTGCCATATTACCACACATATTATCAGCCAGAAAGTAAGAAGAGAGGCTTTTGAACTGCAAGGCCATTTAATACTCAGCAAGGTAGACAAAGGGGCATGCAAAATACACCCAACCACCCCATTTCTCCCACACTGCCATATTACCACACATATTATCAGCCAGAAAGTAAGAAGAGAGGCTTTTGAACTGCAAGGCCATTTAATACTCAGCAAGGTAGACAAAGGGGCATGCAGAAATACACCCAACCACCCCATTTCTCCCACACTGCCATATTACCACACATATTATCAGCCAGAAAGTAAGAAGAGAGGCTTTTGAACTGCAAGGCCATTTAAAACTCAGCAAGGTAGACAAAGGGGCATGCAAAAATACACCCAACCACCCCATTTCTCCCACACTGCCATATTACCACACATATTATCAGCCAGAAAGTAAGAAGAGAGGCTTTTGAACTGCAAGGCCATTTAATACTCAGCAAGGTAGACAAAGGGGCATGCAAAATACACCCAACCACCCCATTTCTCCCACTCTGCCATATTACCACACATATTATCAGCCAGAAAGTAAGAAGAGAGGCTTTTGAACTGCAAGGCCATTTAATACTCAGCAAGGTAGACAAAGGGGCATGCAAAATACACCCAACCACCCCATTTCTCCCACACTGCCATATTACCACACATATTATCAGCCAGAAAGTAAGAAGAGAGGCTTTTTGAACTGCAAGGCCATTTAAAGGTACTCAAAAATACAAACCACACCCATATATTACACACACATATCAGCAAAAGGGGAGGCAACTGCAAAAATACACCCAACCACCCCATTTCTCCCACACTGCCATATTACCACACATATTATCAGCCAGAAAGTAAGAAGAGAGGCTTTTGAACTGCAAGGCCATTTAAAACTCAGCAAGGTAGACAAAGGGGCATGCAAAATACACCCAACCACCCCATTTCTCCCACACTGCCATATTACCACACATATTATCAGCCAGAAAGTAAGAAGAGAGGCTTTTGAACTGCAAGGCCATTTAATACTCAGCAAGGTAGACAAAGGGCATGCAAAAATACACCCAACCACCCCATTTCTCCCACTCTGCCATATTACCACACATATTATCAGCCAGAAAGTAAGAAGAGAGGCTTTTGAACTGCAAGGCCATTTAATACTCAGCAAGGTAGACAAAGGGGCATGCAAAAATACACCCAACCACCCCATTTCTCCCACACTGCCATATTACCACACATATTATCAGCCAGAAAGTAAGAAGAGAGGCTTTTGAACTGCAAGGCCATTTAATACTCAGCAAGGTAGACAAAGGGGCATGCAAAAATACACCCAACCACCCCATTTCTCCCACTCTGCCATATTACCACACATATTATCAGCCAGAAAGTAAGAAGAGAGGCTTTTGAACTGCAAGGCCATTTAATACTCAGCAAGGTAGACAAAGGGGCATGCAAAAATACACCCAACCACCCCATTTCTCCCACACTGCCATATTACCACACATATTATCAGCCAGAAAGTAAGAAGAGAGGCTTTTGAACTGCAAGGCCATTTAATACTCAGCAAGGTAGACAAAGGGGCATGCAAAAATACACCCAACCACCCCATTTCTCCCACTCTGCCATATTACCACATATATTATCAGCCAGAAAGTAAGAAGAGAGGCTTTCGAGAGGCAGAAGGGGCTTTTGAATGCGCCGCGGGCCAGCCATGCAATCCAGGCCATTTAAAACTCAACTCTGAGGTAGACAAAGACGGGGCATGCAAAAATACAAAAGAGGGGGCCCATTTCTCCTGGACTCTGGACAGCTATTTGGAGGCGGCGCCGAGCCACACGAGGATTATCAGCCAGAAAGTAAACAGCAAAAACCTGAAGCTTTGATCACTGGATGAGGCCATTTATTACCTCTGGTGATCCCAGTGGGACTGAGGGGAGTTGGTGCGGCACAAGTGGCTGGGTGCAAGCGTTTGAGATTTGCTCTGAACTGCTAAGCCGTTATTACCACACATATTAACTCAGTGTGCTCGTCTTGAAACAAAGAGACCAACTCCATTTAATGAATGTTTTAGGTCTGCTTGAGAACTCAAAAAATACATCCAACCACCCCATTTCTCCCACACTGCCATATTACCACACATATTATCAGCCAGAAAGTAAGAAGAGAGGCTTTTGAACTGCAAGGCCATTTAATACTCAGCAAGGTAGACAAAGGGGCATGCAGAAATACACCCAACCACCCCATTTCTCCCACACTGCCATATTACCACACATATTATCAGCCAGAAAGTAAGAAGAGAGGCTTTTGAACTGCAAGGCCATTTAATACTCAGCAAGGTAAACAAAGGGGCATGCAAAAATACATCCAGCCACCCCATTTCTCCCACACTGCCATATTACCACACATATTATCAGCCAGAAAGTAAGAAGAGGGCTTTTGAACTGCAAGGCCATTTAATACTCAGCAAGGTAGACAAAGGGGCATGCAAAAATACACCCAACCACCCCATTTCTCCCACACTGCCATATTACCACACATATATCAGCCAGAAAGTAAGAAGAGAGGCTTTTGAACTGCAAGGCAATTTAATACTCAGCAAGGTAAACAAAGGGGCATGCAAAAATACACCCAGCCACCCCATTTCTCCCACTCTGCCATATTACCACACATATTATCAGCCAGAAAGTAAGAAGAGAGGCTTTTGAACTGCAAGGCCATTTAATACTCAGCAAGGTAAACAAAGGGGCATGCATAAATACACCCAGCCACCCCATTTCTCCCACACTGCCATATTACCACACATATTATCAGCCAGAAAGTAAAAAGAGAGGCTTTTGAACTCAGCAAGGTAAACAAAGGGGCATGCAAAAATACATCCAGCCACCCCATTTCTCCCACACTGCCATATTACCACACATATTATCAGCCAGAAAGTAAGAAGAGAGGCTTTTGAACTGCAAGGCCATTTAATACTCAGCAAGGTAAACAAAGGGGCATGCAAAAATACATCCAACCACCCCATTTCTCCCACACTGCCATATTACCACACATATTATCAGCCAGAAAGTAAGAAGAGAGGCTTTTGAACTGCAAGGCCATTTAATCCTCAGCAAGGTAAACAAAGGGGCATGCAAAAATACATCCAACCACCCCATTTCTCCCACACTGCCATATTACCACACATATTATCAGCCAGAAAGTAAGAAGAAAGGCTTTTGAACTGCAAGGCCATTTAATACTCAGCAAGGTAAACAAAGGGGCATGCAAAAATACATCCAGCCACCCCATTTCTCCCACACTGCCATATTACCACACATATTATCAGCCAGAAAGTAAGAAGAGAGGCTTTTGAACTGCAAGGCCATTTAATACTCAGCAAGGTAAACAAAGGGGCATGCATAAATACATCCAACCACCCCATTTCTCCCACACTGCCATATTACCACACATATTATCAGCCAGAAAGTAAGAAGAGAGGCTTTTGAACTGCAAGGCCATTTAATACTCAGCAAGGTAAACAAAGGGGCATGCAAAAATACATCCAACCATCCCATTTCTCCCACATTTCCATATTCCCCAACATATATTTCTCAAGGAACAAAGCAAACAGAGAGGCTTTGGAGCTAAAAGGCCATTTTAAAACATTAAAAATAAACACAGAGACATGCCACAGAACAATCAAGCACCCACCCCAAAGTAAAAAGACCGACCTTTGAGATGTGGTAAGGAAATGACCCCAAAGCGTCCTTTTTTTCCTCCTCCGTCGTTGCTCCTATTTCCACGCTGCCAGCATGCGTGTCGCCCAAGAGCTCACAAGAAGTCCGAGAGGCAGAATGGGCGCTTCTGCGCATGCGCCGTGGGCCAGCCATGCATCGCGTCATCCAGACCCGCCCCTTTGGTCTCCTACGACTCTGAGTGGCTGGAGAAAGACGGAGGGGGAGGAGGAGGAATCCAAAAGAGGGGGCCCATTCTGCCTCCTGGACTCTGGACGGAGCTTTTGGAGGCGGCGCTTGAGCAGGGAGCGGGGAGGAGCAACGACGGAGGACTTCTTTGCAGGGTGCAGGGGCGCGTGAAGAGGACCAACAGTAAAAAACCTGGTCAGGGGCCTGAAGATCACCAGGATGAGGCCCGAAGATCACCCTGGTGATCCCAGTGGGACTGACTGGGAGTTGGGAAAGTGCGGGACAAGTGGCTGGGGTGCAAGCGTTTGGAGATTTGCTCTGAACTGCTAAGCCGTTATTTCTAGGGTCAAGTGTCATTAACTCAGTGTGCTCGTCTTGAAAACAAGAGACCAACCCATTTAATGCGGGTGTGTTTTAGGGTCTGCTTGAGAACTGCCGCAAGAAGGTGGTTTTCAAGCAACAGGGCCAGATGTGGAAGCGACATGAGTTCTTCCCAGTGGTGCTGAGTTAGAGCCGGTCTCCAGCTGTGCCTGGATTCTGGACGGGGACGGGGGTGTCTTTCCCAAGCCCTGTTTGGAAAGTCCTGGGTTGAATCAGGGCCCTTTTTTGCAGCTGTAACGCCCTTCTCTTGCAGAACTCACAACCAGTGCAAACAATTGATCAAGGAAAGGGTGTTCCTTTCTTTCACTCAAGAGCTGTCACCAGAAGTGCTTACCAGCTGCATTTTTTTTGAACGCTGAGTGTACAGAAATGGTCAGGAAATGAAAGAACCCACAAGAAAAGCTGCTCAAGCTGGATGCGACATCGTGTTCGACACTCCGATGAGCTGCAGCGACCCGGCTTGAGCAAGAGCGAGTCTCGTGGGCTCGGAAGCACTGCTGTGGCTTTCTAGTTTCCATTGCACTTCTTTCAACCGAAGGGTATAAATAGAGAGCTCCAGGTGCAGAGATCCTGCACGAGTTTGTGTGAAATAATGTTTTAGGGACTTTGTTATTTATTTATTTATTTCAAATATTTGTACCTCGTGCTTCTCGACCCCGGAAGGGGGACTCAGGGCGGCTTACAGTCGGCAGCGATTAGATACCCCACATGTACAATCAATAAAAACAACAGTTACATAATAAATAATACATTAATCTATAGCATTGACATCATTTTATTGTCTGCCTGCTACCTGAATGTCTAACCCAGTGTTTCCCAACCAGTGTGCCGTGGCACACTAGTGTGCCGTGAGCGATCATCAGGTGTGCCGTGGGAAATTGGAACCTCCAAGACCCTTTCTTCCTCCCTCCTACCGAACACTTTTTCTTCTCCACTCGGGCTCCCTTCTTCCCAGCCTCGCTCTGCCCACTTTGCCTCGCTTTGCTCTGGGGCGAGTCTGCGCAGTAGCGCCCGCACGGGTCACATCTTCCTCCCTCCCCCTCCCCTCCTGAACACACTCACGCAGCCCCCTCAGATCAAAATGGCGGCAGTGGAGAAGGAAAAGTAAGTGTTGGGCAGGAGGGCACGAAGGGGAAGGGGGAGTAAGAGGTCTCTGTCGAAAGCTGGCATGGGCAAACTTGGACCTTCCGGGTGCTTTGGACTCCAACTCCCACCAATCCTAGCAGCCTCAGGCCCTTTCCCCCCCCAGCCACTTAAGCAGGAAAGGGCCTCAGGCTGTTAGGAATGGTGGGAGTTGGAGTCCAAAGCACCCAGAGAGCCAAAGTTTTCCCATGCCTGTTTTAGGGACCTTAAAGTGGTGAGCCTCCTTCCAACATTGTGATTCTGGATAGAAAACAAACAACAACATAACATTGTTTGAGTCCACAGTGCTCTCTGGGTGTAGGTGAACTACAACTTCCAAACTCAAGGTCAATTCCCAAGCAAACCTTTTCAGTACTTTCTGTTGGTAATGAGAGTTCAATATGCCAAGATTGGTTCAATTCCATTGTTGCAAGAGTTCAGGATGCTCTTTGTTTGTAGGTGAACTATAAATCCCAAAAACTGTAACTCCCAAATGTCAAGGTCTATTTTCCCCAAACTCCATCTGTGTTCACATATTGAGTATTCATGCCAAGTTTGGTCCTGATCCAACATTGTTTGAGTCCACAGTGCTCTCTGGATATAGGTGAACTACAACTCCAAAAGTCAAGGTCAGTGCCCACCAAACTCTTACAGTATTTTCTCTTGGTTATGGGAGTTCTGTGTGGGAAGTTTGTCTTTTCTGCCATTCCTGCCAGGATATCTATGTTGAGTTCATTGAAACAGGCCCAGGTTTCACACTGAGTGTATAAAATACATTTAAAAACATAGTAACTATATGTATTATTGTGTTAGAGTGTCAATTGTGTGTCATTTTGGTTGGTGGTGTGCCCCAGGATTTGGTAAATGTAAAAAATGTGCCGCGGCTCAAAAAAGGTTGAAAAACACTGGTCTAACCAAATGCCTGGTCCCATAACCACGTCTTCACCTTTTTCCAAAAGGAAAGGAGGGAAGAAGTTGTGTGTGTATGAATGATGCATTGTGTAAAAGTGCCAGTCAAGGAGTAGGATTAATCATAATAATATAATATCTATTTTAATTTTGTTTTCAAGTATTATTTCTTTGATTTCTTGTCTGCGGGGTGTCCTTCTTTTAAAGTGAGCGGCTCCTTGCATCTGTGAAGTGTGGGCTTGGTTGTGTTTCTGGCTCGGGCCTGCTGCCGTCAGGGCTTTGCTGTTTCCTTGGGTGGAAATTATCAGCTAAACGGGAAGTGAAACTTGACCAGATTCCGCTCAGAATCAGCTCCTCTTGTGATTGCGTTACTCTTCTGGAAGTTGGTCAAAGGTTAGTGCGAATCGTGCATGATGCGCCTCTCTTGCCTCCCCGCCCACAGGCCTAGAAAGGCACACTTTTTCCGACTGCCTCGTTGTTGTGGCCTTTCCCATCAATGCTTACGTGACGCGTTTTCTCTTGAAATGTGTTCGGCGTAACCAGAGAGAGTCTTGCTGTCTCCAGAGACTCCTCGATTTCTTCTGCTGTGTGTGTCGTGACCGAAGTTGTGTTGTGCGGCACTCCCTTACGGGCGGGGAGGAGTTCGAATCCAAGGCAGAAACTTGCTGACTCTGAAGCAAACTTTGTCATATTTACATTCTTATCCAAGATGATATCAGCATCTGGCAGAATGTCTACAAAGGCCGTTTGTGTGTCAAACGACTGGAACAGATGGACTTCTTGCACAAGGCCCTTCCACTGGATCACATTTTATGTGTGGCTCCATCTTGATTGCATGAAATGTATTCACAACTCTGACTTTATTGTGAACAAGTTGCACACATACATTTTTAAAAAGCCTTAACTTGTGCCCTGAGAGGCTCCTGTAATCAAATTGTATTTATTTTTCTTTTTAATGGCAACGATAGAAGGTCATGAAGAAATAAAGGCCGTGATGTATGTCAGCCTGTGATTGTGTCTGATGTTCATGTTGATGTTCCTGAAGGGAATGGGGATGTGGATTTGCCTTCTGGGCTATGGTCTGGGGATGAGAGGCCAGAGAGGCCTGAGTTGCTACAAGGGGTTTAAAAGACAGGCCAGAGAGGTCTGAGTTGCTGCAAGATAAATCTTAAGGCCCCGGGCTTGGGAAAGACTTTTCGCCGCAGTTCCCTGGCAGTTTTCTGAGAATGAAGTTGATTGTGAGGCACCAGACCAGGGGCGGGCAACCTCCGGTCCGCGGGCCAGATTCGGCCCGGCAGCCGATGCTGTCCGGCCCTTGGCTCCCTCAAGGCTTCGTCTTGAAGAGAGGGAGGCAAACTCCCACAGGGGCGGCTACAAACATGAAGAAGCAGGCAGGCAGGCAAGCGGAGGGGAAAGGAAGGGAGGGGGGAAAGGGGGAGGTGGCCAGGAGCAAGAACTTGCCTTTGCCCTCCTCCTCCCTTCATTCCTCCTCGCGCGCTCCCCCCTCCGTCTTGCCTTGGCGCTCTTTCCCTTCTTCTGTTTCCAGTCTTCCTGTTTCCTTCCCTCCCTCCATCTTTCCCCCTTTCATTCCTTCCCCCTTCCACCACCTGAACGGAAGAGGGAAGGAGCGGGAGTGCAGCGATTGAGAGGGGGCGGGGCCAGAGCGGGAAAGGGGCGGGGCCGAGGCCGTCCCGTGTCGGGGGGCTTCCATTCCTGCCTTTTCTTCTTCCTCTTCTGACTCCTTGGGCATATTGAGGATTCGTGCCAAGTTTGGTCCTGATCCAGTGCTCTCTGGATGTAAGAGAACTACAACTCCCAAACTCAAGGTAAATGCCCAGCATTTCTGTACTTTCTGTTGGTCTCATGAGAGTTCAGTGTGCCAAGTTTGGTTCAAGATGGCTGAATGGCCATCTGTGAGGAATGCTTTGTGTTTTTCCCTTATGGCAGAAGGAGGTTGGACTGGATGGCCCTTGGAGGTCCCCTTCTACTCTAGGAACCTGTTGTTGTTATTAGTAGTATTAGTATTAGCCGAGGCTGAATGAATATCATCATCATTATTATTATAATGCTCTCACTGAAATAAATTTCCAAATATTTGGCTTTTGTGGCTCTCTGAGTCAAAAAGGTTCCTGACCCCTGATGTAATGAATCACAAATGATACAAATGTTCACATTTTGTTAACCATAGTTTTGTAAAATGTTATTGAATCAATGTCATTTTTCCTATGACAACCTCTCTTTTTCATTGCTCATAACATATACTCTTACCAGTCTTATTAATATATCAAAAACACAATGTAGTGCCTTATTATTATTATTATTATTATTATTAAAGAAATTCAATTGATATTATGTAGAATGTAGTTCAGCATTTAGGTGTGGCCCTCCATCATATTTTTTTGGCTCTCGTGTGGCCCCTTGGAAAAAAATAATTGCCCACCCCTGTACTAGATGCAGGATGAGGGAAGGGGGGGGGATTCAATAGGAAAAGAGGTTTCAGTAAACAGAGACAGTCCATGCAGCAATTAAGACACTCAGCTAGACTTCAACAGAAGTTAGATAGCAACCTGAAACTGAGACAGAACCCGTTCCTAGCAGTTTTGTAGTCAGGGAAGGGCTTATAAATGATTTGTGAGGAATGATTGCTTTAGTTGAAGCAACGTCGGATTAATGCCAATTTCCCAGCACCAAGGTCTCTACCTAGCTCGTGTTTAGCCTATGGAATAAACTTCTGTATTGCTCATGGATTCAAGTGCCTGGTTTCATGGATTTCCTTGGACTCTTTGTTCCTGTCTTCCTTGATATCAATTGGATTACTTTTTACTGTGGATTACTTTTTCCTGCTTTGGCTACATATATTCCTAAATAAACTGCTTGCTGATTTTACCCAGCTGGTGTGGTGTTTAAAGTCAGAGGTGATTCTGCTCTGGAGTACGACAGGCCCTGCCATTGCTTGGCAGAAACAGAATAATAATAATAATTATTATTACATTTATTTGTTTATACCCCGTTTTATCTTTTCCAAAGGGGATTCCCGAAGGGGATTCAAAGCGGCTTGACATAAACGCATCAGCATGCAATTTAAAATATACAAATATGCAATCATTAAAACAGAATTAAACACAAACTGCACTAAAAAAATCACTGTTAAAATCCATCAAAAAGCAGAATGCTTGGCAGACCTCTGAACTGCCCTCTTGGATCAAACGCCTGGCAATGTCCTGATCCCACAATGCTCAAAAGTACTTTTCCAGCATCGTTCTAAGAGAGTCAGTTGTTTACTAATCCAAATAATTCCTACAGAAATTACGAGGGTTATCCAGAAAGGAAGGTTACAAGATTTTTTAAAAAAAGAATGAATACATTTTAATAAAATTTACATGGACTGTAGCATAGCTATTACATTATTTTCCACATAATCACAATTCAGTTCAATACATTTTGTCATCTGTGGGATGAGTTTTTGATGCCTGTGACATAGACGTTTCCCTCTGCCTTTTTCAGCCAGTTCGTCACTTCGATTTTCACCTCCACCTTGTCCTAAAAGTGTGCTTCAGTTGAGTGAACAGGTGATAGTCCTGTTCACTCTGGGTCCGACATCGGGACTGTGAGAGGGGTGGCTTAAAGCATCCCCACCAAATGAAGCGAACAACTCTTGTGTTGCATGAGTGGTGTGCGGACGCGCATTGTCATGAAGGAGACAGACTCCAGTCGTCAGCATCCCACAACGTTTGTTTTGAATTGCTTCGTGAAGTTTCTTCATGGTCTCACAATATATTCCATGCCCATTTTGTCACATCCTGTCATGACATTACGTCCTCTCCATAAACTGAAACGATTTCGTGATGAACCGCATCGGCGTTCCTGCCTTTAGCATTTAGGTAGCATATTACAGTGTGTACAGAGCATTCATACTGTCTATTCTCCTCTATGGGTCTGAAACATGGGTCACCTATCGCCAGCACCTACGACTCCTCGAACGCTTTCATCAGCGCTGTATTCGCACAATCCTAAATATACACTGGACCGACTATGTGACGAATGTTGCTGTCCTTGAGCAAGCAGGGATCTCCAGCATTGAGGCCATGCTATTGAGAACACAGTGCGCTGGGCAGGGCACGTCTCTAGGATGGAGGACCCCAAAAAGAGATATAAGGACTCCCTGAAACAACATCTCAGCCAGATTGATCACTAACAATGGTCCACCCTGGGCTCATATTGGGAGGCATGGAGACACACTATCCACGATGCTGCGGCCTCTTTAGAGAAGACACGCCAAACAAATCTCAAAGAGAAACGACAACGCAGAAAGAACCGCAACTTGGAAACAACATCACCCAAGGAGACTTTCTGCTGTGCTTTCTGCAACTGAACTTGCCTATCTCAGATGGGCCTTTTTAGTCATCAACGCGCTTGTAAAAAGCATGGGATGAGTCCTTCCTGAATCTTCGTTCGCGAAGTAATGCCGAGAGAGAGACAGTCCGATCTTCATACTTGATGGGACACGGAATGAGGACGCTCATCTCTAACCTTCACCACTGACACTGCTCGTTCGCTTCTGCTGGCTTCCCGCTACACGGCAGTGAGACCAACTTCCCCCAAGAAAATTCTCTGTGAGAGTGACGTGCCTTGGAACATTACTTGCCAGATAACCCTCACGTCACTGTAAAAAGTTTGGTTGCATGCTGTAAGTTGCTTCTAGTCGCTTCTGGTGTGAGAGAATCAGCTGTCTATGAAGACGTTGCCCAGGGGATGCCCAGATGTGTTGCAATCCTGCGGGGAGGCTTCTCTCATGTTTTTAAACTTTGTGTTTTTTAAAATACCGGTCTGCTCCTGGTATGATCAAATGCTGTAAAAAGTGCTGCATTTTGAACCTTGGACTGTAGAGTTTTTTCCCCCTAAAGAATATTTTAGATCAGTGTTTTTCAACCTTTTTTGAGCTGCAGCACATTTTTGACATTGACAAAATCCTGGGGCACACCACCAATCAAAATGACACGAAATGACACTCTAACACAGTCATACATATAGTTAATATGTTTTAAAATGTATTTATACACTCAGTGTGAAACCTGGGCCTGTTTCGATGAACACAACATAGATATCCTGACAGGAATGGCAGAAAGACACACGCGAAGGTCTTGCTCAACAGCTGGGAGTTATAGTTCACCCGCAATCAAAGAGCATTCTGAACTCCACCAATGATGGAATGGAATCAAACTTTCCACACAGAACTCCCATAACCAAGAGAAAATACTATAAGAGTCTGGTGGGCATTGACCTTGAGTTTTGGAGTTGTAGTTCAACGATATCCAGAGAGCACTGTGGAGGGGAGGGAGGAAGACGTGGGGCGAGTTTGCACAGTAGCGCCCACACGGGTCACGTCTTCCTCCCTCCCCCCTCCAGCATAAGCGGCAGCGTGAGCAAAGCGAGGCAAAGCAAGCAGAGCGAGGCTGGGAAGAAGGGAGCCCGAGTGGAGAAGAAAAAGTGTTTGGCAGGAGGGGGAAGAAAGCGTATGGGAGGTTCCAATTTCCCACGGCACACCTGATGATTGCTTACGGCACATTAGTGTGCCACGGCACACTGGTTGGGAAACACTGTTTTAGAGGACTTTTTCTTCCCTTCAGTATTTCTTTTTCACCTCTTGGTCGTGAGGTGTCCTTGACCAATATACAGCCAGGCCATTACACCATTAATAGGTGAATATCATGACTAATTGGAAAATAGACACTGGGAGGCAACTGCCTTTCTCCCCCATGTTTTAAGTCTTTAAGTCTTTATTTTGCTGCGTCGCTCCATTGATGGATGCCGTACCGAGATGGGACTCTATAGTGTGGAAGTGTAAGCGTTGAAGCTGCGTTGCTTTTGTTTCGAATGGGTTGGTCCGTTGCTGAAGTGGCTTGGCTTCCTTGGGACCCGCTTTTGACACCTTTTGTCTCTCCTCCTGACAGATGTCTCGTGGCTTCATCCCCTCTTTAATTGGCAGATGGAGCCCTCCCGAATTGTGTCAGTCCCCTTCGACCGACACACACCGAGACAACTGTCTTGTTTCAACAACAATTAACCCTCAACGGCTTCATGCAGGAGGCAAAGTCTGGTCCGATAACAGGCTTTGAGGATGTTGTTTGGAGGGCAAGGAAGGCAGCTGCCACACCTTGGTCTGCCCTTCTGTCTAAGCTATTTTCCCAATGGAAGGGTGAGCGTTGTGTCTGTCGTTTCCACACAGGGCTTTGTTTTGGGCCTCCTCAGGTTGGTGGTGTGTATGTCTTCGTTGATGGTGTCCATTAGGGCTGGGCAATCATGGTTCTAAATGGTTCTAAGGTACTTACAAAACTGAAGTTCTGGTGGTGAACACTAGGTGGCACTGGTGCTTTTCTTCTAGAGTGTTGCTAAAGTTCTGGTGGTGAACATTTTAGAACTCTAACAAAACTTTCAAAACCTCATTATTAGTTCATAATTGGCAATTTTTAAGACAGAACAAATTAGGAACTGCCATTTAGAACAAAATTTTGAAAGTTTTGTTAGAGTTCTGAAATATTCACCACCAGAACTTTAGCAACACTGTAGAAGCAAAGCACCAGCGCCACCTAGTGTTCACCACCAGAACTTTAGCAACACTGTAGAAGCAAAGCACCAGCACCACCTGGTGTTGACCTCCAGAACTTTAGCAACACTGTAGAAGCAAAGCACCAGTGCCACCTAGTGTTCACCACCAGAACTTTAGCAACACTGTAGAAGCAGAGCACCAGCACCACCTGGTGTTGACCTCCAGAACTTTAGTTTTGTAAGTACTTTAGAACCATTTAGAACCATGATTGCCCAGGCCTAGTGTCCATCCATCTTTCCCTTGGCCTTTCCCTTTTGTCCACGTGGCTCCCGTCCTTCAGTCTCCAAATGCAGTGCTGTTTGTGCTCCTGATGTTGGTTCTCTTCTCATGACGTGGCTGGACCACCATAGCCTTGCTCCCTGCATTTTCTCGCTGACTGTTTTTATTCCTAGTCTTGGACAGATGTCATCTTTTGGCACATAGTTGAGAAGTGTCGAGTCAAGTGTCCATCTCAGCCTTTTCATTTCCATTGTGTTCAGGGCTCATTCCTCTTTCCTTATTGCTGGCCAGCACTCCTTAGCCTTGAGTTGTTCAGGCGTTTTTGAGTCACACTGAATGGCGGTAGTTTGCTTCCATTTCAACCAGGCTGCATTTATTTGTGACCGTACGTCTGGCATTGTGTCACCACCTATGGAGACCAGTCACCCATTGTATTTAACTTGGGTGGCCGCCTTTAGTGCTTGTCCATTACTTTGAATTGTTTTTCCAGTTTGAAGGCCACATTCCAGATACTCTGTTTTAGATATGTTCAGTCAAAGTCCCTTTTCATTGAGTCTCTCACTCCCATGTCTGCAGCAGTGACCAAGTGCTATGTCGTCTGCGTATAGGAGTAGCCAAAGGAGGTTGTACACCTAAAGAAATCCATCCTTGCTTGAAAAATGTTTTATGATTTGGCCCCTGCTGACTTCTACCTGTTTGGGCCTTTGAGAGACAACAACCTATGTGGTTTCAGATTCAATGACTTGAAAGCCATTACTGGATGGCTGCGAGCCGGTAGGTTGAAGGTGAATCCAGCGAATACAGAGATCCTTTGGATGGGTCGCCCGGGCAGTGGGGATCTCCAGCTTCCAACACTGGATGGCGTGGCTATGCCCGTCGTCTTCAGTAAAAAGCCTTGGAGTCCACTTGGACACTTGGCTTTCTATGGAGACTCACATCTCCATGGTTAGCCGAGTTGTGTTTTTCTAACTTCGCCAGGCTTGGAAGCTGGCCCCTTACCTGTCCCATCGCGACTTGGCCTCGGTGATCCAAGCGACGGTCATCTCAAGGTTAGACTACTGTAACGCTCTTTACCTTGGCCTTCCTCTGCCGGTGACCCGGAAACTTAAGCTGGTGCCGAACGCTGCAGACCGTCTGCTCACAGGCACGCCTGTGAGCCACCGTATTACACCCATCCTGCAGGAACTGCACTGGTTGCCTGTTGAATTCCGGATGACCTCCAAAGTGTTAGTTTTGACTTTCGAGGCCTTGTATGGTCTGGGGCCAGTGTACCTGAGGGACCGCCTTATCCCATACTGTCCCATGAGATCACTGAGATCAGAAGACCAGGATCTTCTCCTTGTCCCGAGTGCCAAAGTCTACCGCCTTACCTCGACGAGGAGAAGGGCATTTTCCATTATTGCCCCCACACTCTGGAACTCCCTACCACCGGAGATTAGGTCACTTCGTGACCTCTTGGCTTTTCGGAAAGCCTGTAAGACCTGGCTATTCCGACAGGCCTTTGAAACCTGAGTTGGTCTAACTAGATCTGCTATCTTAATTTCTAAATATTGCTGTTAATGTTTTAAATGTTTTTATGTACTATGCATTGCGCTTTGCTTGATTTGTGAGCCGCCCCGAGCCACCTTGGGAGTGGCGGCCAAGAAATTGAATAAATAAATAATGACATTAAAACAGCTTTGAAATCGTGGGTCAAGAAACAAAACCCTGATTTTTTCCCAACATGGTTTTGCTGCCTGGGTTAAACGATGGCGCAAATGTGTACAAATTGATGGTGACTGTGTTGAATGGTAGTTTTGCATAGAGGACAATTCAGGCTATGATCTGGAGCAACTTCTGCTGTTATAGGTTTGTTCATAATGTTTTTATGACACAGGAGGCAAAACTTTTTGACCCACCTCATGTGTGTTTGTGTGTATACACGTACACACACACACACACGGATTGAGTTACACTTAAAAATGCACCTGTTCCAGGTTGCATACAAATGCAACTTATGAACAGATCTGCAGCACCTCTCTTGTGTGTAACTTGGGGGCTGCCTGTCCTGTTTTTCTGTAGGAATCGGCCTGAGTTGGGGGGCTGCCTTGGAAGGAGGAGGATTGGGGGAAATGGCTACCCGAGGGCAGTTTGGCCGAGCCCTCCTCCTTCAGCCTCCGCAACTTCTCCGCTGGGATGGAATTATTGGTTCGCCCCGTGAACCTCATCCGCTTGCATTCCACGCTGCTTATGCAATGGGCTCCTCTCAGTGGAATCCTTACACTTTGTGGTCGTCGCATTGAGAAGTTATTTGCATGCATGAATTTCCCGGAACAATGCTCCGAGTGTTGGGCACCCCTCGCTGTTTGATTCAGGACAGTGGCTTGTGACAATCGAATGATTGATAACGGCTCGAAGAGCTGCAGGTTTGGCAAAGTAGCCGGGTTAGCAGTTCCCTTCTTCAAAGGGGTCTCTGTAAGGCAGTGTTTCCCAACCAGTGTGCCGTGGCACACTAGTGTGCCGTGAGCGATCATGAGGTGTGCCGTGGGAAATTGGAACCTCCAGTACACTTTCTTCCCCCTCCTGCTGAACACTTTTTCCCAAGCAAACTCTTTCTGTACTTTCTGTTGGTAATGAGAGTTCAATATGCCAAGTTTGGTTCAATTCCATTGTTGCAAGAGTTCAGGATGCTCTTTGATTGTGTGTTAACTATATCTAGGAGGCAAAACTTTTTGACCCAGCTCATGTGTGTTTGCGTGTATACACGTACACACACACACGGATTGAGTTACACTTAAAAAAGGATATCTATGTTGTGTCTTTCATTCCTGCCAGGATATCTAAACAGGCCCAGGTTTCACACTGAGTGTATCAAGACATTTAAAAACCTATGAACTATCTGTATTACTGTGTTCAGAGTGTCATTTTGTGTCATTTTGGTTGGTGGTGTGCCCCAGGATTTTGTAAATGTAAAAAATGTGCCGCGGCTCAAAAAAGGTTGGGAAACACTGCTGTAAGGACCAAAATAACTTGGGGGTTAACGTGGCCTTGTCGTTGTACATTAAGTGAGTGGACTTCTCGTTTCCTTCGGGTGGGCCATTGCATAGGACAGTGTTTCCCAACCTTTTTTGAGCCGCGGCACACTTTTAACATTAAAAAAATTCGGGGCACACCACCAACCAAAATGACACAAAATGACACTCTAACACAGTAAAGAATGGCTGGGGGTTGGTGGCCTGCTGGGAGCAGCTGCTGGGAGTGCCAAAGGTGGGGAGGGGGCGGAGCCAGTCTGCACCATGCCCCGCCCCTTCCCCCCAGCTTCACCTCTCCCAGCAGCTGCTCCAGCCTTGAGGGGGCAGTGCCAAGCCAGCGGTGCCAGAGCCAGCACAATGCTGGCTTGGCACTGTCCCCTCAAGGCTGGAGCAGCTGCTGGGAGTGCCGGCCGGGGAGGGGCAGAGCCAGGTCGCACCATGCCCCGCCCCTCCCCCAGCTTCAGCTCTCCTACAGAGGAGGAGCATGAGCGGTGGATGGGCTTCAGCGAGCGAGGGGCGAGAGTCATGGTGGGAGTCATGGCGGATTGGAGGCTGGCTGGCTGGGGAAACGGCTGAAGGAGGCGGCGCCCCGGTCCCTTCTTCTTTTTCTTTGCCACTGCCCGGCCCTTCCTCCTCCCCCCCCAAGCAGCAGGAGTTCGGCAGGAGGGGGGAGGAAGGGGGGCAGAGAGCTTTTCTCATGGCACAGCAGGAGGTCCGTCACGGCACACTAGTGTGCCACGGCACACTGGTTGAGAAAGACTGGCATAGGATACAGGCCGAGCAAAAAAACCCAGTGCGTTTCTTGAAGGGAGGCAGCTCTGTTTAGATGACAATGAGCCATATTGGATTACTCCTGCTCATCCAAATGCAGTTTGAAATGTCACTGAAGACGTGTTGTTGCCGGTTGCCTTTCAAGTGTCTCAGAGCTGCAGGAAAAGGGGGTCCCCCCCCCCTTGAACTGGCTCATTTTTGAATAGACAAGGCCTGCGTGGGGTGGCAACGTATGTGTACGCAAAGCCTTCCGTTTCCGAACCTGGGAGCTCTAGATCTGAGTAGGCTTCAGTCTACTCTATCTGCAGAAATGTGGCTTCCTCCTTTGGGGAGTGATTCAGCATTTCATTTGAATGCCGTGTCCCTTGCCAAGTGATGCGAGGCACATTCCGGAGGAGTTGTTCCCAGAGCGCCATTCGAGCCCCTCTCTCAGGCAGCGTGCCTCAACTTGGGGGTCGGGACCCCGGGGGGGGGGGTCGGTCGCAAAGGGGTGTCATAGAAGTCGCCAAAGACCATCAGAAAACACAGTGTGTGGGAAGTTTGGCCCAATTCTATTGTTGGTGAAGTTCAGAAGGCTCGTTGATTGTAGGTGAACTATAAATCCCAGCAACTACAACTCCCAAATGTCAAGGTCTATTTTCCCCAAACTCCACCAAAGTGTTCACATTTGGGCATATTGAGTATTCATGCCAAGTTTGGTCCAGAGCCATCATTGTTGGAGTCCACGGTGTGCTCTGGATGTAGGTGAACTACAACTCCCAAACTCAATATAAATGCCCACCAGATCCTTCCAGTATTTTCTGTGGGTCATGGGAGTTCTGTGTCCCAAGTTTGGTTCAATTACATTGCTGGTGAAGTTCAGAATGCTCTTTGATTGTAGGTGAACTATAAATCCCAACAACTATGACAAAATCAATCCCCCCAACCCCACCAGTATTCAAATGTGGGTGTATCAGGCATTTGTGCCAAATTTGATCCAGTGAATGAAAGTACAGCCTTCATATCAGATATTTACACTACAATTCATAACAGTATCAAAATTAGAACTACAAAGTACCAACGAAAATAATGTTATGGAAGAGAGGGGCCAGGAAGGCAGTTCCATCTTGCCTCCTGCACTGTGCGTATAATCTCTCTCGGCATTACTTCGCGAACGAAGATTCAGGAAGGACTCATCCCACGCTTTTTACAAACGCGTTGATGACTAAAAAGGCCCATCTGAGATAGGCAAGTTCGGTTGCAGAAAGCACAGCAAAAAGTCTCCTTGGGTGATGTTGTTTCCAAGTTGCGGTTCTTTCTGCGTTGTCGTTTCTCTTCGAGACCCGTTCGGCATGTCTCCTGGAAAGAGGCCGCAGCATTGTGGAGAGTGCGTCTCCATACCTCCCGATGGGAGGCCAGGGTGGACCATTGTTGGTGGTCAATCTGGCCGAGCCTGAGGTGTTGTTTCAGGGAGTCCTTATATCTCCTTTTGGGGGTGCCTCTCTTGCGCTGACCCGTGGCGAGTTCACCATAGAGTAGTACCTTTGGGAGGCGGTGGTCCTCCATCCTAGAGACGTGCCCTGCCCAGCGCAGCTGCGTTCTCAATAGCATGGCCTCAATGCTGGTGATCCCTGCTTGCTCAAGGACAGCAACATTCGTCACATAGTCGGTCCAGTGTATATTTAGGATTGTGCGAAGACAGCGCTGATGAAAGCGTTCGAGGAGTCGTAGGTGCTGGCGATAGGCGACCCATGTTTCAGACCCATAGAGGAGAATAGGCAGTATGATAGCTCTGTACACACTGTTTTTGGTGCTTTATCAGTGTGCTTATAATATAGTATAATATAATATATTGTATATACATATAATATTGATAATATTATAATGTAATACAATATAATACTACTAATAATAATATGATATAATTATATATTTTACTAGCTGAACCCGGCACGCGTTGCTGTGCCCTATTTAGGAGATGCGAGATGTAAGGGTTGGAAATGATGTTACTTACGGTCTTGGTGGGGTCATGTAGGCATGAATTGCGCACTTTCTATGTGTGCTCCAAATGATGTCATCTGGAAGCATGAGTTGTATTGTCTTATATAGCGGAGGAAGTGTTTTGATTCTGGAGTGTCTCCACTCAGCAAAGTCTGTAGTGGTTGTGGAGGAGTGGCAAGTGGTGGTAGAGAGACTTTACCGGCTAGGCAGCACATTCCTGGTGTTTCTGCTGGGTATTTCAGGGCTTTGCAGTGTGTGCAGATGTGCGTTAGGGTGCCAATGTCGGCCTCTGGCGCCATGCTGTAGTCTTCTGCAGCGTTGTATCTGAAGGCTAGGCGGTGGAATTAGTTGTGGTGTTTTTGAAGTTTTTTTCTGTGTTGCGACGTTGTTTTTCTGCGCTCCTTGCGCGCTGCTGTTGTGTTGCATTTCTGCGTCTTTGTTGTTCCTGGCTGCGCGCTTCTTCTTGTCGTGCAGTTCTTTGCATTTGGTTCTCAGGTGTGCGTCGTGCAGTGACCTGTTGTCTGTGTCTCTGCTGCGCAGTGTGTTTCTGTTCTTGCGTTTGTTCTGCCCTTTTTTAAATGTATGTAGCGCTGTGAGTGTGTCGTCCGATGCTGTTATTTTTATTAGGCATGGCTTGTCTTTTGGGTCAGTTTCTGTCTGTGTGGAAGGAAGGAATGGTTTTTGTTTGTGGTGTTTGCAGTTGTTGTGTATACGGGGTCCCGTAAGGTTGGTGGGATGGGTTGTGATTGGAAGTTGTGTTGTGTTGTGTGGGTAGGAATTTGCTGGAGAATTGCTTCCTCAGAGTTTGGTTTTGGCAGTTTAACCCTCAAACACCAACTGAAATCTCTCAGCATTCTATCCTAGCCTTGGATGGCTCTTGCCAGCATTGCTATGGTAACAGCAGTTATGCAAATCCGCCCTTATTGGCAGCCAATCATGTTGTTCAGAATGTAGAGGCTGGGTGAGTCTTTGGCTGCCCCGGAGGATGCTGGTAAATGTAGTTTTATTTTTACTCGTTGTTTTGGGGGCCTTTTAGGTTTTGGGGGGGAAAGTTTCTTTGCTACAAACGAACCTTGCTTGAGGCCTATTTCTGTTGGCAAGTATTGTTTTTCTGCGTTGTATGGTTTCTTTGTTTGAGGTATACATCACATGACGTGAACCCATTTATATAATAGATATTACATGTAATATTACTAATAATATTACGGTATAATGTTATAGTACAATGTAATATATAATATTAATATTATGCTATGGCAATAATATAATATATTGTATTTATATTTTACTTGCAAGCCGCTCTGAGTCCCCTTCGGGGTGAGAAGGGTGGCATATAAATGCCGTAAATAAAATAAATAAATAATATGGTTGGGGGTTACCACAATGTGAGGGGTATTAAGGGGTCGCAGCACTAGTAAGGCTGAGAAGCACTGTTCTTAGTTTCAGAGGACTAGGTTGGAGAGACGTGGGCTGCAAAAGAAAGCAGCCCATCTGTGTCTGCCCTTGCCACCCGGGTTCAGACCTCATTGATGCACCTGTCGGTCTCCTTATCCGTGGCAGGCTTAATGGCAATGGGGCCTGGTCTCATCCTTTGCCTGCAGCCAGGCTCATCCCGTCCACGAACCATTTTGCAGATTGCATTGTGTGGGGTTTTTGGAATGTGCGGCTGGCAAACGCTCTGGCTGGATTCCTGGCTTGTGACACACTGTCGATGAAATGTCACCGGCAGTGAAAGGGGCTGAGGATGTACAGCTGCAGATAATGGGTTTTCCCCAAATTGTGAAAGCTCTCTTGCAGTCTATGCATGTGGGTATAATCCAGGCACGGGCAAACTTTGGCCCTCCAGGTGTTTTGGACTTCAACTCCCGGCTGTTAGGAATGGTGGGAGGTGAAGTCCAAAACACCTGGAGGGTTGGAATGTGCTCATACCTGGCATAGCCACTACACCAGGGGTGCTCAGAATGGTGATCGGGATCACCAGGGTGATCTTTGGGCCTCATCCTGGTGATCTTCAGGCCCCTGACTAGGTTTTTTGCAGTTTGTCCTCTTCACGCGCCCTTGCAC
Organism: Anolis apletophallus; assembly: GCA_030556195.1. Lineage (NCBI taxonomy): Eukaryota > Metazoa > Chordata > Lepidosauria > Squamata > Anolidae > Anolis > Anolis apletophallus. The sequence goes on along the minus strand of JARBWK010000015.1, from coordinate 43,500,945 downwards.
GCTGCAAAGAAGTCCTCCGCCGTTGCTCCTCCCCGCTCCCTGCTCGCACGCCACCTCCAAAGCTGCAGAGTCCAAGAGGCAAAATGGGCCCCCTCGTTTGGATTCCTCCTCTCTCTATCCTCCTCCAGCCACTCAGAGTCGTAGGAGACCAAAGGGGGCGGGCCTGGATGACGCGATGCATGGCTGGCCCCTCGCGCATGCGCAGAAGCGTCCATTCTGCCTCTCGGACTTCTCGTGAGCTCTTGGAGGCGGCACGCATGCTGGCGGCGTGGAAATAGGAGCAATGAGGGAGGAGGAGAAGGACGCTTTGGGGTCATTTCCTTACCGCATCTCAAAGGTCGGTCTTTTTACTTTGGGGTGGGTGCTTGATTGTTCTGTGGCATGTCTCTTGGTTTATTTTTAATGTTTAAAAATGGCCTTTTAGCTCCAAAGCCTCTCTGCTTGCTTTGTTCCTTGAGAAATATATGTTGGGGAATATGGAAATGTGGGAGAAATGGGGTGGTTGGATGTATTTTTGCATGCCCCTTTGTTTACCTTGCTGAGTATTAAATGGCCTTGCAGTTCAAAAGCCTCTCTTCTTACTTTCTGGCTGATAATATGTGTGGTAATATGGCAGTGTGGGAGAAATGGGGTGGTTGGATGTATTTTTATGCTGTTTTATATTGTTGTTATTAAATTGAAATGTTGATGTTTTATAACTTCATTTTATGTAAACTGCCCCGAGCCTGCTGGAAGGAGCGGTACATAAAAATGAATAATAAATATTGAGCACCCCTGCACTACACATTCCGGAATTTTGCAAATGCGGTGTTCCCTTGCTACTTCACGGTTCGCTTATTGCAGACTCGCTGTTTTGCGTATTTATATATATATATATATATATATATATATATATAAAATGCTGTTTCGTAGGCTTTGCCACCGCCGCTCTCGGAGGTGCTTTCCCTCCTCCTCCGTCTTCCCTCCCACCCTCCCTCCAGCCTTGAAGGGCCTTTCCTTCCTTTCCTTCCTTTCCTTCACTTTATTTGAAGTTTATAAAGACTTAACATATATCTATGTATATAATAAAAGTCAGTGTTCACGGGCGGTGGTGTGGTGGTGCGACAGGAGGAATATGTGCCAGCATTTTGATTGGCTGAAACTGTGGGATTATTTGCCTAAAGGGCTCTGATTGGCCAGCCTCAGAACTCCAACATTCTACAGCCCCAGACAGGGGATTGGTCGCCACTGAAATGGTATTTGCATAAAAGACTCCGATTGGCCAACCACATTCCAACGTTCTAAAGTGACTCAGAGGGAAGAGGAAAGGCCTTAGGCAGTCAGCCACTGTGGCCAACAGCAATGACGGAACAGGACCAAACTTGGCACACAGGGGCCCAATGGCCCACTTCACAACCTGGTGTGGTTTAGGGCAGGATGGACTGATCAATCCCAATGGGATTTGCAGTACCTTCACCTGATTCACCTGCCAAACAGCATTGTAGCCCCTATAAATCACAGACCAGGCCCAAAATTGACAGTAAGGCTACATTAACTTGATTTTCCCAAGTAGGCCTCAGCTCATGGGACATTGTGTATGGCCTGAATTGACAGTAACCTACCTTGGCACACCCCACCCTACATTGTTCTTCAGTTTGGAGGAGGATGGATCATGGATGATGGGACTTGACGTACCTCCATGGATTATGGGATTTGTAGTACTTTCAAACCCTTCATTCCCCACAGACCACTGTGGCCCAGAACCAAGATCCATAAAGACCAAACTTGGCACACAATGCCCACATGTACCCACACTCCATCCGACTGCAGTTTAGAGGAGGGCGGACCATGCATGATGGGATTTCAAGTACCTCCATTCACTTCCCAAGCCCACTGCAACCCTCATCCAGTGATTGACGAAGACCACATTTTGCACACAAAGCCCCCATCACCCACTTTACATCCTGGTGCAGTTCGGAGGAGGGTGGACCACGGATGATGGGACTTGAGGTACCTTCACTCATTTCCCGAGACTGCAGCGACCCTCATTCAATGACTGATCAATACGAAACTTGGCACACACACAGCCCCCATGACCCACCTTACATCCTGGTGCAATTTGGAGGAGGATGGACCATGGATTATGGGACTTGAAGTACCCTCACTAACTTTCAGAGACCACTGCAAGCCACATAACCAACTGATAAAGACCAACCTTGGCACACAATGCCCTTCTCAAATAACCCGGGCACCACCGGGTCCCCAAGCTAGTAGTGTATAACTACTAAAATAATGTATAAATATTAAAATGAACAGATCACGACCCCCAACCATAACATTATTTTTGTTGCGACTTCGTAACTTTAATTTTGCTATTGTTATGAATCGTCATGTACATACCTGATATGCAGGGTGTGTTTTCATTCACTGGATCAAATTTGGCACAAATGCCTGATAGGCCCACATTTGAATACTGGTGGGGTTGGGGCGGGATTGATTTTGTCATTTGGGAGTTGTAGTTGCTGGGATTTATAGTTCACCTACAATCAAAGAACGTTCTGAATGCCACCAACGATAGAATTGAATTAGACTTGGCACACAGAACTCCCATGATCAATAGAAAATACTGGAAGGGTTTGGTGGGCACTGACCTTGAGTTTTGGAGTTGTAGTTCACCTCCATCCAGAGCTCACTGTGGACCCAAACAGTGATGGATCTGGACCAAACTTGGCACGAATACTTTATATGCCCAAATGTGAACAGTGGTGGAGTTTGCGGGGAAATAGACCTTGACATTTGGGAGGTGTAGTTCACCTACAATCAAAGAACATTCTGGACTCCAGTAACGATAGAACTGGGCCAAACTTCCCACACAGAACCCTCATGACTAACAGAAAATACTGCATTTTCTGATGGTCCTTGGTGACCACTCTGACACCGCCTCGTAACCGCCCCAAGGTTGAGAAACACTGGTCTGGGGGTCTCCTGGCATAATGAGGCCTACCTGGGGGCTTCCAGTGCCTCTTGTGTTGCTTATTTGGGGCTTTACAAATAGCTTGTAGTTACCCAGGGCTGTGAAGAGCTGCTTGATATGCTACCTAGAAATGAGAGCCAAATGGCATTTACTTAGGATGAATTCTTCGTACTGCTGGGGGCACAAGGGGATTTCCTTTGACGGGGATGGACGCAAAGGCCCGTCTTGTCTGGAAGGGAGCCATTAATCTGTCTAGGTCAGTCCCGCCTGGCGGAAGGGAAGGAGGGAGGGGTGCCTTTCCAGTGGGACACGGAAATGCCCAGCGAGGGTGTTTTGCATCTAAAGCATGCTTCCGAGGCAAGTGCTTCATGGAGATGTGGATGATAAGATGACAAGGTGGACAACTGCAACAGGTCCAGAGGCCGGCATTATGGTGCAGGAGCCCATATGGACCCAATGCCCACCCCTGAGCCTCAAAAATGGGGATTGCAACCGACTTAACAGGCACATCATTGCACCAGGGGTGTCCAGGGTCAGCAGACCGACGGCCTGAGGATTTTGGAGGTGCCAAGGACCACCAAAACATTTTTATGTCTCTCTCAGCATTACATCGCGAACGAAGATTCTTAGGAAGGACTCATCCCACGCTTTTTACAAGTGCGTTGATGACTAAAAAGGCCAATCTGAGATAGGCAAGTTCGGTTGCAGAAAGCACAGCAGAAAGTCTCCTTGGGTGATGTTGTTTCCAAGTTGCAGTTCTTTCTGCGTTGTTGTTTCTCTTTGAGACCCGTTCGGCATGTCTTCTCGAAAGAGGCCTTAGCATTGTGGATAGTTCGTCTCCATGCCTCCCGATGGGAGGCCAGGGATGACCATTGTTGGTGGTCTATCTGGCCGAGCCTGAGATGTTGTTTCAGGGAGTCCTTATATTTCTTTTTGTGGGCGCCTCTCTTGCGCTGACCCATGGCGAGTTCACCATAGAGTAATATCTTTGGGAGGTGGTGGTCCTCCATCCTAGAGACGTGCCCTGCCCAGCGCAGCTGAGTTCTCAATAGCATGGCCTCAATGCTGGTGATCCCTGCTTGCTCAAGGACAGCAACATTCCTCACATAGTCGGTCCAGTGTATATTTAGGATTGTGCGAAGACAGCGCTGATGAAAGCGTTTGAGGAGTCGTAGGTGCTGGCGATAGGTGACACATGTTTCAGACCCATAGAGGAGAATAAACAGTACGATCGGTCTGTACACACTGATTTTTGTGCTTTGCCTCAGTGTTTGTTGCTCCAGACTCTTGTGAAGCCTTCCGAATGCACTCTATGCCTTTGCTAATCTGTGATCTATCTCTTTATCAATCTTGGCGTCTGAGGAAATGATGCTTCCCAGGGAGGTGAACTGCTGAACGGGCTTAAGCCCGGATGTGCCTATGCTGACGTGGGGATGATGGTGTTCTTCCTGTGGTGCGGGCTGGTAGAGAACTTCCCTTTTCTTCAGGCTGACTTCCAGCCCAAAGAGCTCTGCAGCTGTTGCAAAGCAGGATGTGAGGCACTGCAGAGCTGCTTCTGAATGGGCGACAAGGGCAGCATCGTCAGCAAAAAGCAGCTCACGGACTAGATAGTTTAATTTAGAGTCTTAGTGCGAGCCCTCAGACGGCTTAAGTTGAACAAGCTGCCATCACTACGATAGCGTATATATATGCCGTACTTTTCTTCTTCGAGATCTGCCGTAGCCGTTTGGAGCATCATTGCACCAGGGGTGCCTTAGGGTCAGTAGACCGACAGCCTGAGGATTTTGAGGTGCCAAGGGCCACCAAAACATTTTATAGTAAGTTATATAACAGGCATGGGCCAACTTCGGCCTTACTTCCAGGTGTTTTGGACTTCAAATCCCATAATTCGGTTGTTAGGAATTGTGGGAGTTGAAGTCCAAAACACCTGGAGGGCTCAAGTCTGCCCATACCTGTTATATAACATCCCCAAGTGGAGTGGAGTGAGAAGGCTTGTGAGAACCCTGTGGAAAGCACCTTTGTTCATGTTGCAAAGTCCGCTGGAGAAACCTATTGTTTGCGCCATGTTTCTTTCTGATTCTGGCTCTTTTGTGGACATTCACCTTGAGTCGTATTCCAGGGAGTGGATCCTGCAGGAAAACTGATAAGAGCCTCATTGAGAGATGACATTGCAAAGGAAGGAGTGTGGCAGTAACTATATTATTATTATTGTTAAACTGACACAAAAACACAGTATGTGACAGCAAACGAGATCTATATGCTGAATTTCGTATCACAAAATCACAAGTCGAACACTTCCCAAGCTTTTAGGATTGTGTGATATATATTTTGGATTGATGTGCGCAGATCCAAGTTTATTATTATAATTATAATTATTGTTACCTTGGGAAGTCTGATCTGGCTACGGTTGTCCATGCTCTGGTCACATCCCGAATAGATTACTGCAACGCACTCTACGTGGGGCTGCCTTTGAAGACAGTTCGGAAATTGCAACTAGTCCAACGAGCGGCAGCCAGATTACTAACGGGAGCTACATACAGGGAGCATACCACCCCCCTGTTGTGTCTGCTCCACTGGCTGCCTGTCCACTTCCGAGCTCAATTCAAAGTGCTGGTTTTGACCTTTAAAGCTCTATACGGTTCTGGCCCAGCTTACTTGTCCAAACGCATCTGCCGCTACGTCCCACCTCGTAATCTAAGATCTTCCGGGAGGCCCTGCTCTCGCTCCCGCCAACTTCTCAAATGCGGTTGGTGGGGACGAGGGAGAGGGCCTTCTCGGTGGTGGCTCCCCGTCTGTGGAACGCGCTTCCCAGCGACATATGATCAATTCCATCCCTCCTGGCATTCAGGAAAAAAGTAAAATCCTGGCTATGGGACCAGGCGTTTGCATGCTAGCACAAGGCAGCATTTTAGATTGGATTTTAATGGAAAGTTGATGAATGGGGCTCAATGCTTTTTATGGACGGAACACTGTTTTTAACTTATACTAGCTGTACCCGGCCACGCTTTGCTGTGGCTGACTGTGGTGGTTCCAAAGTGAAGTCCTGAGAAAGTAGTGGTATTAGACTCAGTTGGAAGGGACTCCCAAAGGTCTTCTAGTCCAGCCCCCTCCTTTATGAGAGGCAGAAATATTGAGTTACTATTTTATTAGTATTGATTATTAATATTTTTGGAGTCAGTTGAAAGGGACTCCCAAAGCTCATCTAGTCCAGCCCTCCTTTTTATGCGAGTCACAAAGATTGGAGTTACTATTTTACTATTATAATTTTTAATATTATTCTCAGTCGGGACTCCCAAAGCTCATTGAGTCCAGCCCCCTCCTTTATGCCAGGCAGGAATATAGAGTTACTATTTTATAATTATACATTATTATTATACATTATTTTTATACATTATTATTATTTTATTGGACTAATTTTAAAGGGACTCCCAAAGGTCATCTAGTCCTGCCCCCTTTTTATGGCAGATAGGAAGATGGGAGTTACTATTTTATTATTATACATCATCTTCATTATTATTATTCTCATACAATTGGTATGGGGGGGGAAAGAAAGGGAGGGAGGAAGGAAAGGGAGGGAGGAGTGATGGAGAAAAGGACAGGAAGGAGGGAAAGAAGTAAAGGAAGGAGAAGGGAAGTAGAGAAATGGAGGAAGGGAAAGAAGGAGGGAGGGAAGGAGAGGGTTGGAGTGGATGGGCTTTAGGGCTCCCAATTGGTTAACCATCTGTTGTGAGGGCTTTGATGGTGTCTTTCTGGCCAATGAGGTTGGGCTCTTTTGCAAGTAATGGGAGTTGGATTGCAACCCCTCTGACCGCCACCCTGGCACCTGCCTCCTTCCCTTGTGCTCTGGGAGTGTGTGTGTGGGATGAAGAGACTGAGTGTGTGTGCAGAGTGTGGCCTCCCTCCCTCTGTTTTTGCCTTCTCTCGCTGTCTCTCTCTCCTCCTCCTCCTCTTCTGCCCTTTTCGTGCTGCTGCCTCCTCGGAGCTCTCCTTTCCCAAGGCCCGGCGCTGTGTGGCTGTCTCTCTCTCTCCTCCCTCCCTCCCTCCCTCTCCTCTCTCTCTCTCTCACACACACACATACACACACCAGGGAGGGAAAAGTGCTGCCTGGCTTTGTAATGAAGCAAAGCGCCGCCAGAGCCCCTCCTGTCGCTGCCGGAGAGAGAGAGGGAGAAAAGAAGGTGGCTATGGCTGCATCCACAGCTGGGGCTCCTCTCCAGTAGCACGTGCTTATGCTGTGGAAGGTATGGAAAGTTTGTGATGAATGTTTGTGGCCTGCGTGTTTGGGGCGATTGTTTTGCGTGTAGACTGCTTGAAGGAGGCCCCCCCCCCCGATCCTAGTGGCAGCTGTGGCGGCGGGAAGGAGGAGTGGCTGAGGAGGAGGGGGGGTCCTTTGCTCCTCCTCAGCCGCTCCTTCCGTCTTTGTCCCCGCCGTTCGCGATCCGAGCGGCGGCGGGGGGAAAGAGGAGGAGCCGCTGAGGAGGAGGGGCTAAGGAGGAGCAAGGGAGGCTGCTCCTTCTCCCGGCCCGGCCCCCTCCCTCGGCCCTCAACGTTCTAAAAGTTCTCGCTGGCAGCGGAGAGGCTGGGGTGGGAGTTCCGTTGGCAATTTTTTGGGGATCATTTTTTGGGGTGTTGGTAGGTCCGGTGTTTTTGGCGTTGTCTGTACCTAGTGTAATGGTCCAGTCGGTTGTCAAGTTTGGTGGTTGTGGGAGCCATAGTTTCTTTGTCTATATACGACATTAAACGGACTGAGCAATTTTATATATATAGATGAATGCGTATTATGTTTAATGTAATTGTATTTTAATGTATTTTAATGTTGAATGTTTCGGGGGTTTATATTGTGATTTACTGTGTGGGCATCAAATTGTGCCTTTGTGTAAGCCGCTCTGAGTCCCCCCTCGGGGGTTGAGAAGAGCGGGGTAAAATGCTGGAAGTAAATAAATAAATAAATAGTTATTATTTGAAACACAACAAGATGATTCCACAGCAGACAAGATTACTCAGCTGCCTGTTGTGTTGGATCACACGTCGGACACTTCCCAAGTGCCTAAGACTGTGTGATGTATTGGCGAATGATGCGTGCAGTTCCCAGTAAGGTGGCCTTCTGCAGCTGGCAGATGGTAATTTTGTCAGCGACAATTGTGTTTAAGTGCAGGCCAAGGTCTCGAGGCACTGCACCCAATGTGCCGATCACCACGGGGACCCCCTTGACTGGCTTGTGCCAGAGTCTTTGCAGTTCCATCTTTAAATCCTGATATCATGTCAGCTTTTCCAGTTGTTTCCCTTCAATCCTGCTGTCGCCTGGGATGGCAACATCCACGATCCACACTTTGTTTTTTAACACAATTGTGAGGTCAGGAGTATTGTGCTTCAAAACTCTGTCAGTCTGAATTTGGAAGTCCCAGAGTAGTTACATTGCTGTGGTTACATCCCGTATAGACTACTGCAACGCTCTCTATGTGGGGTTGCCTATGAAGACTGCCCGGAAGCTTCTATTAGTCCAGTGCGCAGCAGCCAGACTACTAACGGGATCGGGGTACAGGGAGCGCACAACTCCCCTGTTGCGCCAGCTCCACTGGCTGCCAATTAGCTTCCGGGCACAATTCAAAGTGCTGGTGTTGACCTACAAAACCCTATACGGTTCCGGCCCAGTTTACCTGTCTGAATGTATTCTCCCTATGAACCGTCAAGAGTGCTAAGATCGTCTGGAGAGGCCCTGCTCTCGGTCCCACCACCTTTGCAGGCGCGTCTGATGGGGACGAGGGACAGGGCCTTTTCTGTGGTGGCCCCCCGGCTGTGGAATTCCCTCCCAAATGAAATCAGATCCGCCCCCTCCCTCCTGACTTTTAGGAAGCGGGTGAAAACGTGGCTGTGCAATGAGGCCTTCACAGAATGAAGGAGGAGATCGCGAAGCGACTAAAGTCGCCAACCACTTGATACGGACCAAATATATGGATGAAGTTGGACTTGATTTTACTTTGGCGAAAGGCTTTTTAAATGTATTTATTTATTGTATTTTATTGTAAATTTAATAGTAAATTTATGATGTTTTTAGATTTTAAATGTTAGCATTGAATACTTGCTGTTTGCCGGTCTGAGTCCCTCTTCGGAGGTGAGAAGGCCGCCGGGGTAGACAAGTTTTAAATAAATAAATAATAGTTTGACGTGCTCATTTTCTGTAACTTTTTCCGGCTTGTGATCCCACCAGTTCTTTGTCGCAGGCAGATGGTGTTTGTGGCACAAGTTCCAATGGATCTGCTTGTAGTCTGTCTGCGGGATCTTCTTGCAGCAGCTGAGGATGGGAGCTATTGTTTCACCTGCTTCCTTGCAGAGTCTACACTTGGGATCCGTCATCGACTTTTCAGTTCTGGCTTTGATGGCCTTGGTTCTAATGGCTTGTTCTTGGGCCCTCCTTTGTCTCCTTTGTCTCCTTTTTCCAAGTTCCATTTCTTGTGAAATGTCAGGAGGGGGGGGGGGTCGATCTGATGTCACTAGGGAGGGCGTTCCAAAGCCGAGGAGCCACCACTGAAAAGGCCCTGTCTCTCGTCCCCGTCAATCGCACCTGCGAAGAAGGCGGGACCGAGAGCAGAGCATCTCCACATGATCTTAAACATCTTGATGGTTCATAGGGAGAGATGTGTTCAGACAGGTAAATTGGACCCGAACCGTTTAGGGTGGGGTGACCACACTTTTTCAGCATGCGAACTACTTAAACTAAAACCAAGTCAGAAAGATCTACCAAGAGAAAACAGGGTGGAGCTGGGGAAGGGGCGGGGCTTGGTGGGGCTTGGCTCCGCCCCTCCTCCCTCTGGCTTCAGCATTTCCACTGCTGCTCCAGGGTAGAAGAGGGTAATCCCAACCCTGTGGTGGCATAGATCCCCACCACTGGCTTGGCATTACCCTCTTCTACTTGAGAAGCTGTGGAAATGCTGAAAACTGGCGGAGGGGCGGAGCTTGGTGGGGCTTAGCTCCGCCCCCTCTTCCTCTGGCTTTAGCATTTCCACAGCTTTTCCAGGGTACAGAAAGGTTATCTATGCCAAGCCAGTGGTGGCTATCTATGCCACCACTGGCTTGGCATTACCCTTCTACCCAGGAGAAGCTGTGGAAATGCTGAAGCCGAAGGGGTGGGGCTTGGCGCGGCATGGCTCCACCCCTCAGAAACGTCCCATCCAGCTGGGATCGACCTCCTGGGTCCCAAGATCGACCAGTCGATCGCAATCGACTTTCTGAGCACCCCTGGTTTAGGGCTTTAAAGGCCAAAGCCAGCACTTTGAATTGTGCCCGGTAGTAAACTGGCAGCCAGTGGAGCTGGCACAACTTTGTCAATTTGGCATTGTTGTTATTATTATTATTATGGTTATTCATACCACCTTTTTCTCTCCACAAAGGAGACACTAAGATACATTAATTATAATTATAATACTAATTATTTATTTATATATATTTACAGTATTTATATTCTGTCCTTCTCACCCCGCGGGGGTCTCATTAAACATGATTATGTTTAATGTATTGTCGAAGGCTTTCATGGCTGGAATCACTGGTTCTGCAACCCCGTTTTCTCGAGCTCTCCTTTCCAAATAACCCGTTCCTCCTTATCTCACCCCTGAGTTTTTAACTTTTTACCCTGCACATGCGGCCCGCCCATTGTCTTTATTGTAATTTTATACTGCTCAGTGCATTCCTGTGTTGTTATGTAATTATGATGTGGCTATTTGTTGCTAAGTGTATTTGCTTTTTATTTTGCTGTACTCTGTTGTTCGGGCTTGGCCCCATGTAAGGCGCCCCGAGTCCCCGTTGGGGGTGATGGTGGCGGGGTATAAATAAAGTTTATTGTTGTTGTTATTATTTTATTATTATTTATTTATTTAAAACTTGTATGCCCCGGCCTTCTCACCTCCGAAGAGGGACTCAGACCGGCAAACAGCAAGTATCCAATGCTAACATTTAAAATCTAAAAATACCATAAATTTACAATAAAATTTACAATAAAATACAATACAATAAATACATTTAAAAAGCCTTTCGCCAAAGTAAAACCAAGTCCAACTTCATCCATATATTTGGTCCGTATCAAGTGGTTGGAGACTTTAGTTGCTTCGCCATCTCTTCCTTCATTCTGCGAAGGCCTCATTGCACAGCCACGTTTTCACCTGTTTCCTAAAAGTCAGGAGGGAGGGGCGGATCTGATTTCATTTGGGAGGGAATTCCACAGCCGGGGGGCCACCACAGAAAAAGCCCTGTCCCTCGTCCTCACCAGACGCGCCTGCGATGGTGGTGGGACCAAGAGCAGGGCCTCTCCAGACGATCTTAGCACTCTTGATGGTTCATAGGGGAGAATACGTTCGGACAGGTAAACTGGGCCGGAAACGTATAGGATTTTGTTTATTTACAACCTGCTTTTTCTCTCCACATGATAATGATGTTTGTTTATACCCTGATGATGATAATCATAATAATGATGATGTTGAACTGCAAAGACTGGCACACGTCAGTAAAGGTGGTTCCAATGGTGATCGGCACACTGGGTGCAGTGCCTAAAGACCTTGGCCTGCACTTAAAAACAAAATCACCACCAGTCAGCTGCAAAAAGCCACCTTACTGGGATCTGCACGCATTATTTGCTGATACATCACACAGTCCTAGACACTTGGGTAGGGTCCGACGTGTGTTCAAAGACAAAATCCAGAGTCGTGATCTTGTTTGTTGTGTACCAATCTCGTTGTGTATCAATAATAATTCCTGTATCATGCAAATCTAATGCGGACCCCAATTTTGGCAAGGCCCTTTTTGCCCAGAAAGGTGGGCATTAGATTGGAGTCAATACCGCATTTTTGAAGGTGGCCGTCTGCAAGAGGAGCATGAGTTCCATTCATGTGGCCATTCATGCTCATGGCTAGCAGTGCATCAGCAGCATTTCTTTCTGCCTCTTGGCTTCTTGGCCAAACTCTGGCTTTGGAGGCGCTTGCTTTGGCGTCTCCTCCTGCAACCTGCTCATCAGGAAGCGGCCGCTTGCTCTCCGTGCGGCCGGTGGGCGCAGCAGCAGCGCAACCGCTTCCTGTTGCCGAAGTGGGGAAACAAAGGAAACGTCAGAGGATGGCTCACTCACTCACGAGGCGCCGCCGCAGCAGCAGAAACTGCATGCAAGACTTTCCATTGTTCCCGGGGAAGGGAGGGGAACAAGAAACACCCAGCAACAACAACAACGCAGCACATTCCCCCACTTTGGGCAGGAATGCAGCCCTGCATTCTTTGCCCTTTGTAGTACGTCTTACTCTGGGGCCTGAAAAACCTTTCTTAAAACGTGAAATCCAAATCTAAATATCAATAATGTTGTATTGTCGAAGGCTTTCATGGCCGGAATCACTGGGTTGCTGTACTTTTTCGGGGCTGCGTGGCCATGTTCCAGAAGCATTTTCTCCTGACGTTTCGCCTGCATCTATGGCAGGCAACGCCTGAGGATGGCCTGCCATAGATGCAGGCGAAACGTCAGGAGAGAATGCTTCTGGAACATGGCCATAGAGCCCGGAAAACTTACAGCAACCCAATCATCATCATCGAATCCTAGAGTTGGAAGAGACCGTGTGGGTCATCCAGTCCAACCCTCTGCCAAGAAGCAGGGCAACCGCGTTTAAAGCACCCCCAACAGATGGCCATCCAGCCTCTGTTTAAAAGCCTCCATAGAAGGTGCCTCCACCACACTTTGAGGTAGAGAGTTCCACTGCTGAACAGCTCTCACAGTCAGGAAGTTCTTCCTCGTGTTCAGGTGGAATCTCCTTCCTTTTCTGTAGTTTGAAGCCATGGCTCCATTGCGTCCTAGTCTCCAGGGCAGCAGAAAGGAAGCCTCCTCCCTAGGACTTCCCCTCACCTCTTGATCCCTGGCCCTCATCTTGTCTCCTCTCAGCCTTCCCTTCTTCAGGATAAACATGGCCAGCTCTTTAAGTCGCTCCTCATAGGGCTTGTTCTCCAGACTCTTGATCCTTTGAGTCTCTCTCTTCCTCTGGACACATTCCACATCTCCTTTCTATTGCAGTGCCCAGAATTGGACACAGTGTGGTTCCAGGTGTGGTCTGACCAAGGCAGAGAGTAGAGCATGAGTGGCATGTCTTCCCTGAATCTAGACCAGGGGTGGGCAATTATTTTTTCCAAGGGGCCACACGAGAGCCAAAAAATATTATGGAGGGCCGCACCTAGAGGCGGAACTGCATTCTAATCTACATTATTTATTTACTATATTTACTATATATTACACATCATTAATATTAACATATTAATATATCATGAAATATTCATATATTATTAGTATTAATATCATAATTATTATAGTATATATATAGACATTATAATATATTAAAATTATAATATAATATAACATTATATTATATTAATATATTATCATAATAAAATTATAATAAAATTATAATAAAAACCACTAAAATTAAATTAAATTCAAGAAGACAAGGTTTGAACCAAGATGGAATGGACCCAGCCCAGAGGATGGCAAAGCGGACCCAGCCGCCGCCACAGCAGAGGAGAGCAGAGCAGCAGGCGATCAGAGGCTGCAGGCCTCCGCCCTCTCTCGCCCCCAGCCATTCCCCAGCTGATCGCCCTGCTATGGAGTGCCTGCCATCCCTGGAGGCGATCCGGGCCTGCAGGGGGAGCAGTCGGCGACGTGATGCGGCTGATCGCCCTGGTGACCCGGAAGACGGTCAAGTCTTCCGGGTCGCTAGGGTGATCAGCCACCGCAGGTCGCCGACTGCTCCCACTGCAGGCCCAGATCACCTCCAGGGATGGCAGGCACTCCAAAGCCGCCGCTCCTCTGGCCTGTCTGCCGACACAGGCCCCACAGAGCCCGCGATAGGGTGGCGGCAGTGGCACCCCTTCCTCTTGGCCTTGCCCCCAACGCCTTCCTCCCCGGGCTGGACAGAATTGGCTGCTGGGCCGCATCCGTAGGTTGCCCACCCCTGATCTAGACGCTAGGCTCCTATTTATCCAGGGCAAAATTCCATTGGCTTTTAAAGCTGCAGCATCACATTGTTGGCTCATGTTTAACTTGTTGTCCACGAGCACTTCAAGATCTTTTTCACACTTAGGAGGGGATTCGTAGCCGATGCAGCCAAAGAAGTGGGCTCATATCCATAGAAGCCAGTTAGCCTTGTTCCTGGTGTGACTCTTAAACTGCTGTGAATCCAAACCGCTGTGTAATCCATCTCTTTGAGTGCGCCGGAGCATGCTGGGTGCCATTGGGGATGCTTGCGGAGCGCTCTGCGCCACTTATCGCCGAGCACCGAATCCTAATGAACGCTTCTCCTTGTTTCCTCCACAGGAATCGATTTCAAAATCCGAACAATAGAACTCGATGGGAAGAAAATCAAGCTACAGATATGGTAAGTTCCTCGGAGGATAATGCGCCATGCTCCCCAAGGCAGTGTCCTTGGCTGTGGCTTCCTGCATCTCTCTCTTGGGATCTCGGCAACATTATCTGGGAAGAATTAGCAACTGTTTGCAGGGCTCTGCACGGCTTACAGATATTAGAAAAACAGTGGCTGCCGAGGCTGTGCAAAAGTGACGGGAATGGGGTTCATGCTTGAGTAGCGAAGCTCGTGCATTGAATTGTAAAGTTTTCTATAGAGCCCTCTTGAGAGGCTGTGTGTCTAGATAAGGAGGCGTCTTTCCCCGCCCAGAGAGCATATGGGGCTTAGGCTAAGGCTTATCAACACTCAAAAAAGCCCCTTTCCCCCTCCTTCTTGCCTTGTTTTGTGTCCAAAGGAGTCCACGATTACGAAAGCCTTCTATTTCATGCTCACCCTGGCCAGCACACGTTTTGGTGCCTCAGATGATAGGCCTGTTTCCGGGTATATAGAATCATAGGGTTGGAAGAGACCTCATGGGCGTTGGCCCCATTCTTCCAAGAAGCAGGAAAATTGCATTCAAAGCACCCCCAAGAGATGGCCATCCAGCCTTTGTTTGATACCTTCCAAAGAAGGAGCTTCCATCACACCCTGGGGCAGAGAGTTCCACTGTTGAACGGTTCTCACAGTCAGGAAGTTCTTCTTAATGTTCAGATGGAATCTCCTTTCTTTCCTGTAGTTTGAAGACATTGTTCCATTCCATCATAGTCTCCAGGGCAGCATGTATAAATATGTGACTCCCGCTCACATATTTATACATGGCCCTCATCATGTCTCCTCTCAGCCTTCTCTTCTTCAGGCTAAACATGCCCGGCTCTTTAAGCCGCTCCACATAGGGCTTGTTCTCCAGACCCTTGATCACGGCTGCCCAGGAAGTCTATAGCAATCGACCAGTCAATCCTGGGACCGAAGGAGGTCGAGCCCAGGATGGGGCGCTTCTCAGAGGGGGGCGGAGCCAGGCTGCGCCAAGCCCCGCCCCCTCCCCCGGCTTCAGCACTCCCAGCAGCTTCTCCAGGCTTGAGGATGGCAATGGCCAAGCCAGTGGTGACATAGCTAGCACAAGGCTGGCTTGGCACTGCCATCCTTTAAGCCTGGAGAAGCTGCTGGGAGCTCCAAAGCCAGAGAGGAGGGGCGGGGCTTGGCACAGCCTGGCTCCGCCCCTGTGGCTTCCACTCTACCAGCAGCTTCTCCAGGCTTGAGGATGGCAGTGCCAAGCCAGCCTTGTGCTAGCTATGTCACCACTGGCTTGGCATTGCCATCCTCAAGCCTGGAGAAGCTGCTGGGAGCTCCAAAGCCAGAGGGGAGGCTTTGGCGCTCTGCCCCCTCTGACCAAGCCCTGCCCCGCCCCCACCCCTCTCCAGCCGTGAGGAGGTAGGTAGATCTTGCTGACTTGGTTTTAATATAAGTAGCTCGCATGCTGAAAAAGTGTGGGCACCTCTGCCCTTGATCATTTGAGTCGCCCTCCTCTGGACACATTCCAGCTTGTCAATATCTCCCTTCAATTGTGGTGCCCAGAATTGGACACAATATTCCAGGTGTGGTCTAACCAAGGCAGAATAGAGCATGGGGAGCATGACTTCCCTGGATCTGGGCACTAAAATCCTATGGATGCAGGCCAACATCCCATTTGCTTTTTTTGCCGCTGCATCATATTGTTGGCAGATGTTTAACTTGTTGCTCACGAGGACTCCCAAGGTATTTTCCACACATACTGCCACATGTCCCCCATTCTGTCACTTTGCATTTCTTTTTTTCTGCCTAAGTGGCGTATCTTGCATTTGTCCCTGTTGAACTTCATTTTGTTAGTTCTGCCCCATCATCTCTCCAATCTGTTAAGATCGCCCTGAATTCTGCTCCTGAATATTGGCTATCCTTCCCTTCGTAAGAGCTTGAAGACCTGGTGGCTTCAACAAGCCTTTGAGAATGACCAGTTCTAGCCCAGCCCCAAACATTGCAGAAAATGGCCTTATACTTTCTACCTATGACCCTGGTCATCCCTCTGGAGATGAGCAGCCACAGAGCCGTACCTGCTGTTGCTGTGAGCACTCTACTTAATTCCCGGCCCCCTCATATTTTGAGTTTGCACTAGCCTCGGCCTGGCCTTTTAATTGCTCTGAACAGGCAGGAGAATTTGAATATATATATATATATATATATATATATATATATATATATATTAGGCATGAGAAAAAAGTTATGAAAATGATTCGTTTCGTAAGAAATTAGTAAGAAATGCTACTTTCGAGCGTTTCCGCACCTGGAACGCCAACCAGGAAGTGGACTTTCTTTTTAGAACCTCGGGGGCCAGGATTTTCTTAAGTGTCGTTATTAGGTCGTAAGGGGGGGGGGGGCACCCTCCTCTCTCACCACCCTCCCGCCTCCCTTGCCAATATTATGGCAAGGCAAGCCCTAAACTCGCTCCTTCCCTCGGCTGGAAGGAAGCCTGGGAAAAATGTAAACAGAGGATTACTCAGAGTAAATCTGCAAGGAGGGCACTTTGGATGAAGGGCCCTCCTTTGCAGATTTACTTGAGTAATCCTCTCTGTTTACATTTTCCAGGCTTCCTGCCTCTCCTGCCTGCCAAGCCAGGATCTAAGGCATCAAAGAGTATTGGGGTGAGAAACCAACCTAATGTATAATAGAATGAATGCTACTGTAAGTGCCACTGCCTAATATTATAAGTAATCCAACTGGTCATACCTAATTCCATGCACATGCAATAATACAGCAGTAATAACAATAACAAGAGGTAAAATTCAAACCGAAGTATTCTGAGTGGTCCCTGCCTCATGCAAACGGGCTCATGCGGTGCAAACGGGCTCATGCGGTGCAAAAGCGGGCTCATGCGGTGCAAAGCGGGCTCATGCGGTGCAAGCGGTGCAAACGGAAATTAGCCCGGGGAAAAGCCAGCTTGGGAGCACACACATACATGTTCTTGGGAGGGGATTTGTTGCAGAATCCCGGCCTCATAGAGAAGATTCTGCAGCAACCCCCCAAAGAATATGTATGTGTGTGCACCCAAGCAGAAAACGCTGTCTTTTCCCGGGCTAATTTCCCGGGCTCACAAAGAAGAGGCAGGGACCACTCAGAACACTTCGGTTTGAATTTTACCTCTTCTTATTCCCATTGTTATTACGGCTGTATTATTGCATGTGCATAGAATGTAGGTATATGACCAGCCTGGGCAAACTTGGGCCCTCGCTCCCTCGGGATCGGGGTGAGAGAGAGGCAGCGAGGAGCGAGGGGGGGGGCTCCTCCTCCTTTTCTTTTGCTGCTTCCAAGAATAGAATACCCCTCTCCCTTTCTCCTTCCCTCCCTCCTTCCTATTTGGAGAGTCCCATCTAGAATTCAGTGTGATTGATTCAAGTTTTGGCCTACAACTCCCAGAAATCCCAGCCAATTTACCAGCTGTTAGGATTTCTGGGAGTTGTAGGCCAAAACCATCTGGAATGCACATGCTCTGGCATACGAACTACTAACGGATTTCGTTAGTACTTAAGTTACATTTCCGAAATTTTTGGGAAATTTTTTGTAAGTCTTTCTTTTACTACTCAAAAAAAATCCCCCCCCCCCATTTGATTTACGATTCACCATTTTAGGATTCTAAACCATGCCTAATATATATATATATCTGTGTGTGTGTGTTATTGTGATAATTTTAAGCTTCTGTTGTTTTGTTAATTTTATGTTTATGCTGTTTACTCTGTATGTTTTGGTGACCGTCCTGAGTTCCCCTCGGGGAGATATATAAATAAGGTTTTATAAGTGTGTGTGTGTGTGTGTGTGTGTGTGTGTGTGTGTGTGTGTAGCCACCTACCAATTGCCATCCACTTACGTGTAGACCAGTTTTTCTCAACCTAGGGGTCGTGACCCCTCGGGGGGGGGATCACAAGGGAGTTTCAGAGGGGTTGCCAAGGACCATCAGAAAACACATATTTCTGATGGTCTTAGGCACCCCTTTTTATGTAAATATTCAAAGCCATTTAACCTGCTGATGCCTCAATTAATATAGTTTTATTGATTTTTATTTTTAAATTTACCCGTAGCAGCCGCATTTCCCACCCTCGGCTCATACTCGAGTCAATATGTTTTTCCAGTTAATTGTGGTAAAATTAGGTGCCTCGGCTTATATTTGGGTCAGCTTATACTCCAGTATATACGGTAATTGCTTCAAAAGATGGCTGCTCATCTGACCATTCCAGAGAGTGAGAAGATGGGGTGGTTTTTTGTGGGACCGACTTCATGCACTCGGAGAACCAGCGTTTGGTGAAGATGGGATCGATGGCTCAGGTGCCCACGCAACAACTCAATGGGCAAAAAGTTATATTAGAATAATGGGGGCGTGCTAACACATACAAGGTCCAAAATGACAGTCAGTTTTTCTGAAGTGTGTGTGGTACTTCTGTTCCAAGCACGTCAAAGCCTAGGACTGTATGGCTTGCCACTTGGGTCACATCCCATACAAAATTGAGTTGGTAAGGCTATGTCACTCATGCACCTAACCTTGTCTTCCAGGGACACTGCAGGCCAGGAAAGGTTTCGCACCATCACGACCGCCTACTACAGAGGAGCCATGGTAAGGGCTTGCGTTTCGGCTTGGCTGGGTTGCTGTCCTCAAGAAAGCACCCCACTTAAGGGTAGCAAGGATTGCCCCGTCCCACCAGTCAACCTTTGGTGGCAGGGCCATCTCCAGCCTGGGTCTTAGGTTCCGAAATGTTCACCACCAGAACTTTAGCAACACTATAGAAGCAAAGCACCGGCGCCACCTAGTTTTCACCCCCAGAACTTTAGTTTTGTAAGTACTTTAGAACCATTTAGAACCATGGATTGCCCAGGCCTAGTGATTAGCTGTCCCTGATTGTCTCTTGTCTGGAGTTCCCCTGTTTTTGAGTGTTCTTTATTTACTGTCCTGATTTTAGAGTTTTTTTTAAATACTGGCAGCCAGTATTTTGTTTATTTTCATGGTTTCTTCATTTCTGTTGAAAATGTCAATATGCTTGTGGATTTCAATGGCTTCTCTGACATGGTGGCTGACAGTGTCCAGCTTGGTCCATCAAGTGCTCTGCTATGGCTGACTTCTCTGGTTGAGTTAACCTTTCATGTTCCTTGATTCATGCCTGAGCTATGCTGCTGCATTTTGGGGGTCCCTAAGGAGACTTCTTGTCCACAGCTGCTTGGTATACGGGAGACTCCTGCACAGGGGAGAGGGTCCCTCTTGGCCTTTGCTGGAGGAGCATTGGTTGGATTTCCTTAGTGCAGGGCTCCCCAGGATGTCGATCGCAATCGACCAGTCGATCCCGGGACCTAAGGAGGTCAATCCCAAGATGGGGCGATCTCAGAGGGGGCGGAGCCAGGCCGCGCCAAGCCCTTCCCCCTCCCCTGGCTTTGGCACTCCCAGCAGCTTCTCCAGGCTTGAGGGTGGCAATGCCAAACCAGTGGTGGCATAGTTAGCACAAGGCTGGCTTGGCATTGCCATCCTCAAGCCTGGAGAAGCTGCTGTGAGCTCCAAAGCCAGAGGGGAGGGTGCGGGGCTTGGAGAGGCCTGGCTCCGCCCCCCTCTGGCTTCCGCTCTACCAGCAGCTGCTCCAGCCTTGAGGATGGCAGTGCCAAGCCAGCCTTGTGCTAGCTATGTCACCACTGGCTTGGCATTGCCATCCTCAAGCCTGCAGAAGCTGCTGGGAGCTCCAAAGCCAGAGGGGAGGGGGGCTTGGCGGGGCCTGGCTCCGCCCCCTCTGGCTTCCGCTCTACCAGCAGCTGCTCCAGGCTTGAGGATGGCAGTGCCAAGCCAGCCTTGTGCTAGCTATGTCGCCACTGGCTTGGCATTGCCATCCTCAAGCCTGGAGAAGCTGCTGGGAGCTCCAAAGCCAGAGGGGAGGGGCGGGGCTTGGAGAGGCCTGGCTCCGCCCCCCTCTGGCTTCCGCTCTACCAGCAGCTGCTCCAGCCTTGAGGATGGCAGTGCCAAGCCAGCCTTGTGCTAGCTATGTCGCCACTGGCTTGGCATTGCCACCCTCAAGTCCAGAGAAGCTGCTGGGAGCTCCAAAGCCAGAGGGGGAGGGGCTTTGTGTGGCCTGGCTCCGCCCCCCTCTGGCTTCCGCTCTACCAGCAGCTGCTCCAGCCTTGAGGATGGCAGTGCCAAGCCAGCCTTGTGCTAGCTATGTCGCCACTGGCTTGGCATTGCCATCCTCAAGCCTGGAGAAGCTGCTGGGAGCTCCAAAGCCAGAGGGGAGGGGGCGGGGCTTGGGGCGGCCTGGCCCTGCCCCCTGGCTTCCGCTCTACCAGCAGCTGCTCCAGGCTTGAGGATGGCAGTGCCAAGCCAGCCTTGTGCTAGCTATGTCGCCACTGGCTTGGCATTGCCACCCTCAAGCCTGGAGAAGCTGCTGGGAGCTCCAAAGCCAGAGGGGGAGGGGCTTTGTGTGGCCTGGCTCCGCCCCCTCTGGCTTCCGCTCTACCAGCAGCTGCTCCAGGCTTGAGGATGGCAGTGCCAAGCCAGCCTTGTGCTAGCTATGTCACCACTGGCTTGGCATTGCCATCCTCAAGCCTGGAGAAGCTGCTGGGAGCTCCAAAGCCAGAGGGGAGGGGGCAGGCTTGGAGAGGCCTGGCTCCGCCCCCCTCTGGCTTCCGCTCTACCAGCAGCTGCTCCAGCCTTGAGGATGGCAGTGCCAAGCCAGCCTTGTGCTAGCTATGTCGCCACTGGCTTGGCATTGCCATCCTCAAGCCTGGAGAAGCTGCTGGCTTGAGCTCCAAAGCCAGAGGGGGGGGCGGGGCTTGGTAGGGCCTGGCTCCGCCCCCTCTGGCTTCCGCTCTACCAGCAGCTTCTCCAGGCTTGAGGATGGCAGTGCCAAGCCAGCCTTGTGCTAGCTATGTCGCCACTGGCTTGGCATTGCCACCCTCAAGCCTGGAGAAGCTGCTGGGAGCTCCAAAGCCAGAGGGGCTGGGCTTGGTGGCCTGGCTCCGCCCCCTCTGGCTTCCGCTCTGGCAGCTGCTCCAGCCTTGAGGATGGCAGTGCCAAGCCAGCCTTGTGCTAGCTATGTCACCACTGGCTTGGCATTGCCATCCTCAAGCCTGGAGAAGCTGCTGTGGCCTGGCTCTCCAAAGCCAGAGGGCAGGGGCTTGGGCTTGAGAGGCCTGGGGCTCCGCCCCCCCTGGCTTCGCTCTACCAGCAGCTGCTCCAGCCTTGAGGATGGCAGTGCCAAGCCAGCCTTGTGCTAGCTATGTCGCCACTGGCTTGGCATTGCCATCCTCAAGCCTGAGAAGCTGCTGGGAGCTCCAAAGCCAGAGGGGGGGGTGGGCTTGGAGAGGCCTGGCTCCGCCCCCTCTGGCTTTGTGCCGCTCTTGGCATTGCCACCAGCAGCTGCTCCAGCCTTGAGGATGGCAGTGCCAAGCCAGCCTTGTGCTAGCTATGTCACCACTGGCTTGGCATTGCCACCCTCAAGCCTGGAGAAGCTGCTGGGAGCTCCAAAGCCAGAGGGGAGGGGCTTCTTGGTGTGGCCTGGCTCCGCCCCCTCTGGCTCTACCAGCAGCAGCTCTCCAGGCTTGAGGGTGGCAATGTCAAGCCAGTGGTGGCATAGATAGCACAAGGCTGGCTTGGCACTGCCATCCTCAAGCCTGGAGAAGCTGCTGGTAGAGCGGAAGCCAGAGGGGGGCGGAGCCAGGCCGCGCCAAGCACTGGCCCTGCCCCTCCTCTCTCCAGCCTTGAAAAAGTGTGGGCACGCCTGCCTTAGTGGGTCTGTAGATAGTTTGTAGGTTGTGTTTCCTCAACAGCTTCCCTCTGCAGTCAGTGGTTCCCTTGATGTATGGCAAGAACTCTTTTTCTCTGGGTGGGTCTTTGTCTTGACTCTCGTGGCTTGTGCTTGACCTTTACCTAAAAACATAAATATCCGACTCTTGCAGAAGAGAAAAGAAGAAAAAGAAGGCGCAATCCTCAGCAGGGGTGGAGGGGTGTGGATGTTTGTGTGGGGGAGGACACCTGCACAGGGCACTGTGTTTTTATGTATATGTTTGTATGGATGGTAAAAAAAAAGGAAAATAATAAAATATTTTTTAAAAAAACAAAAAAAACCCCATAAATATCCGACTCACATTCCCAGAAGAAATCTAGTGCCAGAAGTTGAGAGGTGGCAGTGATGGTAAGGCAGAGCTGAATCCTTAAGCGAAATGGGCAAATACACAAGGCAGATGAGGGAATAGCGATCGTCTCCCAAGCTCAGTCCCCAGTTTGGACATTCTTCGAGAGCCACATAGGAACCTGAATGCTCAAGTTTTAGCTTTGGAGCCCCCTGGTGTTGTAGCAAGTTAAACCGCTGAGCTGCGGAACTTGCTGACCAAAAGGTTGGCTGTTTGAATCTGGGGAGCGGGGTGAGCTCCCTCTGTTAGCCCCAGCTTCCGCCAACTTAGCAGTTTAAAAACATGCAAAATGTGAATAGATCGATAGAAAGGTAACAGCGCTCCATACAGTCATGCCAGCAGCCACATGACCTTGGAGGTGTCTGTGGACAACGCCGGCTCTTCAGCTTAGAAATGGAGATGAGCCCCAGAGTCCCAGAGTCGGACACGATTAGACTTGATGCCAAGGAGAAACCTTTACCTTTACGAAAGAGATGTGTTTGTCTTTTCTTGATATGTCGCACTTGGCAACAGCGACATATGAGTGCATCCCATTTAGGGTACCACAAGGCTTGCTTTGGAAAGGTGGGACTGGGGCTGGCTTTGGGGAGAAAAAACAGTTAGGAAACTTTGGGACTGTTTGCAGGGAAGGCCTCACCCAATCCCTGCGCGACTGATCTTTTCTCCTCCAGGGAATAATGCTGGTCTACGACATCACCAACGAAAAGTCTTTCGACAACATTAAGAACTGGATACGGAACATCGAAGAGGTAGGCGGAAAACATGGAGGCTGATATTTGGAAAGGAAGAGACAGGTAGACTTTAAAGAAGCCGCAAAGGGAATGCATTAAAACACATAATTTATTATTTATTTAATTATTTACAGTATTTATTTACTGTATTTATATTCCGCCCTTCTCACCCCCCAGGGGATTCAGGGCAGATTACAATGTACACACATACATGGCAAACATTCAATGCCATAGACACACAACACTTATAGACAGACAGTCAGAGGCCATTTAACATTCCAACTTCTGGCCACTAGGGGAGCTGTCACTTCACCGTCTATTTCTCTGTGACACTGATGAAGTACTTTCCGTATTCCCAGGCCCGGATCAGGTCCTTTTGCCGCCAAAGGGTCTGCCTCCGCCCCACCCTGGCTCCGCCCCTCCCCGCCCCCCGGCTCCGCCCCACTCCGCCCCCGCCTCCTCGCCGGCACCGGCGCGAGGAGGAGGAAGGAAAGCCCCACCCCCGGAGCCGATGCGGGGCCTCCCCACGGCTGCTCCTCCCTCCCTCCGAAAGCCGCCATGCGGCCGAAATCGCCCTTTTCAGGCTGGCTTTAGGAGGGAGGAGGATCGGCTCCGCGCCAGCAAGGAGGCGGGGGCGGAGCTGGGCGGAGCCAGGGGCGAGGAGGGGCGGAGTCAGGGGCGGAGCTGATCCTCCCTCCTAAAGCAGAGCCGAGGGGAGCAGAGCAAAGGGAGGGGGTGGTGTGGATGGCGCTTGCGCCACCCCGCGCATGCGCCCTTTTTTAAAATAATTTTTTTCCGAATTTTTTTGGGGTCCGGATCTGCTGCCCCCCCCAAAAGTGCCGCCCGAGGCCATGGCCTAGGGTGGCCTTATGGGTAATCCGGGCCTGCACATTCCCCACATGCTTTGCTGGAGATTTTTTTATGGCCTCGTAAATTGTTTAAATTAGCCTCCCCACACATAGGTGGTACCTAAATTTCCTACTTGACAGATGCAGCTGTCTTTCAGGTTGCATATAGACCTGTATCTTTATATATGCATGTGTATATGTAGATGTGTGTGTGTGTATATATATCTATATATATCTATGTATGTATATGAGTATGTATATATATGAGTATGTATGTAATATATATATACACATATATACATATACAGTCAATATATACATCTATATAGACATAGACGTGTGTATATAGACCTGTATCTTTATATATGCATGTGTATATGTAGATGTGTGTGTGTGTATACACACACATCTATCTATCTATATATGTATATGTATATGAGTATGTATGTATATGAGATGCAACTGTCTTTCGGGTTGCAAAGGTCGACAACAGGCTACACAGTTGGCTGGAAGCGCACTCCGACCCGAGCTGGCTTCGAACTCATGACCTTTCAGTCAGTAGTGATCTTAACGCAGCTGACACCCAGCCAGCTGCGCCACAGTCCCGGTGCTGATATTTGGAGGCTGATACTTGGAAAGTAATCTAACTGGAATACGAATTGTGGGAGTTGAAGTCAAAAATGCATGGAGGGAGGGCCCAAGTTGGCCCATGCCTGCATCAGACCTTCAGATTTAACATTCAGAAGGAAAGAAGGGGGAATCCGTCCCAAATGTCTCTGCGACTCTTATGCGAGGAACACATAAATAACCTTGCCGCACACTCCCCCGAAAATGGGGGGTGCGACTATTATGCGATGAAATATATTTAATCTGTGAGTAAACTTGTTTTGTTGCCAGCTGTCAGGAATTGTGGGAGTTGAAGTCCAAAACACCTGGAGGGTGGGCTGAAGTTGTCCCATGCCTGATGGTTTTTTTTGGGGGGGGGGATTAGTTGAGGGTGACTCCAAGAAGACTGGAGAGCAAGCGAGTACGGCTGCAGAACGTAAGATCCTGCCAAATAATGTATTTATCAAGGCCAGAGGTGGTTCTAGTCTCCATCCTTGGATCCCGTCCCTCTGCGCCTCCTTCCTTCCTTCCTTCCTCCTTGGCGGGCTCTGGGCCCAAGCCTCGTCCATTTCCTCCCCTCCTTGTTTCCAAGAGCCTTGTTTACCACCCGTTTGCGCATTTCCTGTCCAGCGCAGCCTGGGTGTCAAAGGTCAGCTTCAGAGAATCAGAGAAAGTGGGAAGTCTTTTTTTTGCGGAGATATATTTGGTGACGCGGTTCTCCTTCTTCTCCTTGCGCGTCGTCCTTCGTTTCCCTCCAGCACGCGTCTTCGGACGTAGAAAGGATGATTCTCGGCAACAAATGCGACATGAACGAGAAGAGGCAAGTTTCGAAAGAAAAAGGGGAGAAGGTGAGCCTGGCCAAATAAATCGTGGGTGATAACACTGCGCGGCACCATGTTTTTCTCTTCTTTCTTGTCTTCCTCCTCCTCCCTTTTCCTTTCCTTCTCTTCTTCCTCTTCCTTCTTCCTTTTCTTTTTCTTCTTCCTTTCCCCCTCTTCTTCTTTTCCCTCTTCTTCTTTCTTCTTCCTCTTTTTTACCTTTTCCTCTTTCTCTTCTTCTACCTCCCTCCTCCTTCCTCTTCCTTCCTTTTCCTTCTTCCTCTTTTCCTTTTCTTCTTCCTCCTTTCTTCCTCTTCCTCTTTTTCTTCTGTCTTGCCTTCCTCCTTCCTTTTCCTTTCTTTCTCTTCTTTTTCCTCCTTTTCCTCTTCCTTTTCTTTTTTCCTTTTCTTCTTCCTTCTCCCCCTCTCCTTCTTTTTCCTCTTCTTCCCTTTTCCTATTTCTCTTCTATCTCGCTCCTCCTTCCTCCTCTTCTTCCTTCCTTTTACTTCTTCCTCTTTTTCTTCCTCCTCCTTCCTTCTTCTTCCTCATCCCTCTTCTCTTCTTTCTTGTCTTCCTCCTCCTCCCTTTTCCTTTCCTTCTCTTCCTCCTCTTCCTTCTTCCTTTTCTTTTTCTTCTTTCTTCTCCCCTCTTCTTTTCCTTCTTCTTTCTTCTTCCTCTTTTTACCTTTTCCTCTTTCTCTTCTTCTATCCTTCTCCTCCTTCATCTTCTTCTTTTCCTCCTTCCTCTTTTTCTACCTTTTCCCCCTCCCTTCCTTCTTCATCATCCCCTTTCTCTTCTTCCTTGTCTTCCTCCTCCTTCCTTTTCCTTTCCTTCTCTTCTTCCTCTTCCTTCTTCCTCTTCTTTTTCCTCTTCCTTCCTTCTCCCCCTCTTCTTCTTTTCCCTCTTCTTCTTTCTTCTCTGATTTTTACCTATTCCTCTTTCTCTTCTTCTATCTCCCTCCTCCTTCCTCTTCTTCTTCCTTTCTTTTCCTCCTTCCTCTTTTTCTACCTTTTTCCTCCTCCCCCCTCCCTTCTTCATCACCCCCTTTCTCTTCTTCCTTGTCTTCCTCCTCCTTCCTTTTCCTTTCCTTCTCTTCTTCCTCTTCCTTCTTCCTCTTCTTTTTCCTCTTCCTTCTCCCCCTCTTCTTCTTTTCCCTCTTCTTCTTTCTTCTACCGATTTTTACCTATTCCTCTTTCTCTTCTTCTACCTCCCTCCTCCTTCCTCTTCTTCTTCCTTTCTTTTCCTCCTTTCTCTTTTTCTACCTTTTTCCCTCCTCCCCCCTCCCTTCTTCATCACCCCCTTTCTCTTCTTCCTTGTCTTCCTCCTCCTTCCTTTTCCTTTCCTTCTCACCCTTCTCCTCCTCCATAAAACAAGAGGATGGGGACTTCTGTTGTGATGATATTGTGCAAACAGAGACGGAAACAAGATGGCTGTTCGCTGGACATCTTCTTGGTTCTTTTCGCCTGGGCTTCTCTTCAAGGCAGCTGTATTGACTGTGGTCTTTCCACAGAAGTGGGTTGTGTCCCTTTCTAGTGCTGAAGCCAATGTCGAAGGAGGCGGGTGAAGTGTCTTGTTTACACCCCAAACCCTTTGCCCCCTTGCAGTTAGCGATCGACTACGGCATCAAGTTCCTGGAGACCAGCGCGAAGTCGAGCATCAACGTGGAAGAGGTAGGCATGCCTGGGATCGCTTTGCCCGAATGCAATGTGATAGCAACCAATGACGTGCCTTCATCAATATGTCATAAGCGACATGCTCCTCGTATTCAAGCGTTGAATGAGTTCGAGAGTTCAGAGCCTGCCTTGGCTTAGCTAGTATTCTAGAGGGTTGAGAGGACGAGACATGGTGAGAGCCCTGTGTATATATGTCAAAGGGTGTCATGAGGAAGAGGGAGAAGGCTTCCTTTCTGCTGCCCTGGGGACTCGGACTCAATGGCACCATGGGTTCAAGTTATAGGAAAAGAGATTCCATTGAATTTCCTGACTGTAAGAACTGTTCAGCAGTGGAACTCTCTGCCTAGAAGTCTGGTGGAAGCTCCTTCCTTGGAGGCTTTGAAACAGAGGCTGGATGGCCACTGTCGGGGTTGCTTTGATTGTGCTTTTCCTGCATTGCAGGGAGTTGGACAGGGTGGCCCTTGGGGTCCCTTCCAACTCTATGATTATACTAGGGTTGAATGAAAAGTAATGCCTCCACCTTCGTAACTCCTCACCAGATGGCAGCACTGGTATGCGGCAGGTACTGGCTTGTTCAGTAGACTCTCCTCTCCAGTTCCATGTTGGCGGGAAGCCTTAGCATTGAACGGTTGGTTGTTAAAGTGCAAAGTATGGAACCCTGCACAGACGGTGGGTCAAAGCAACGTGCCGTTATTGAATTCTTGAGAGCAGAAGGTGTCGCCCCAAAGGAGATCCATCAGAGAATGCAAGCTGTTTATGGGGATTGTGTTGACATGAGTACTATGCGTCGTTTAAAGATGTTGAGGTGGGAACATCTGACTTGCCTGATAAACAAAGATTTGTAACAGCACACGTCCTGTGATAGTAACCACCGAGTTTCACAACCAAAGGGTTGACTGATTGATTCAGGACGATCGTTGTCTCACTCAGAGAGAAATTTCAAGCATAATTGGCATTTCTGTTCCCGATAATGAAAGAAGATCTGCGGGTACATCGTTATGCTCCTGATG
Source organism: Anolis apletophallus (assembly GCA_030556195.1). Taxonomy (NCBI): domain Eukaryota; kingdom Metazoa; phylum Chordata; class Lepidosauria; order Squamata; family Anolidae; genus Anolis; species Anolis apletophallus. Next base: position 43,472,771 of record JARBWK010000015.1, on the reverse strand, counting down.
AAGACGTTAAGAGTGTCGTAGCACAGAGACCAAAGAAGCCAAGCCCAGGTGTAAAAGGGGATAACAAAAGGTTTATTGAACAATCGAATGGAAAGGGGACGAACAAAAAAGCAGCCAACTTGGCTAAAAACCCACCAATATCCCAGGAAATCTAACAAAAACCCTGAAGCACGATGCAAAACAAACTCAGGACGTCCGTCTGCGACGTTCGGTGTGGGATGATCCAGAAGCGTAGTTGAAAGCCAGTCCAGAGGTCAAGGGCAGGAGAATGACGGATGAAAGGAGGAGACAGTCCGAGGTCATCAGGAGCTGAGTATACAGGAATAGTACAAATCATAGTCTCCATAAAACACAGTGTCAGCCTCCCTCCATTTCATACAATACCAAACTCTGTAGCAGGAACTCATGCATGCTCAGCGGAGACCAAGCCCCGCCACAGGAATACACGGCAGGCAACTAAACAGAAAAGCAGATATTGAATTCCAAACCCCCCACCTTTTCCCAATTGTCAGCTAGAGCTGCCATAGCAGCTCACCCCAAGAACAAGGTGGAGAAATAGCCCAGAACTCACGAGTAACTGGAACCAGGAACAAGGCACACAATATCAGGAACACAGGAATGCCAGAGACAAGAACCAGACATCAACTCTTTGACCGCTGCAAATGCAGCCCCATAAACCCATTTCTTATATAGCACTTAAACATCACTGTTGTCTGAAGACCCTCCTTGATCATGAGCACCAGCTGCTGCATCTCCTACAGCTGTTGTGCTCTGTGAAGACCTCCAATCTTGCCAACACTGTTGGAAACTTAAAGTATCCCAATCTGTTCCTGAAGCCTCAGAAGGCCAGTCTAAATCACTGTCGAAGCCCAGGAAGGTATCAGAATTGGACTCTTCATTACACACATCCCTTACTTCCTGAACCAATGTTGATTCTAGATCCATATCACTTTCCTCTGACCACATTTCTTCTTCCCCAGGAAAACCTTCAAAGGTTTCTGAATCAGGAGCTCTAAGTATCTGCCGGATCTTTTTTCTCTGTTCCAACCCTTCAAGACTAGAATCAGTAGCAGCCCTTTTCCTCCCAGCTGCAGAGTCTTGACTACGCAGAGCCTCACCCCATTCCATACTATTGCTTGATGCTATTGACCCAGCATCTTCCCCAATACTACTACTAGTAGAAGCCGAAGGCTCAATTACAACAGAGAGAGCTGTGAGATGCTGGTTGCGGAAACAGAGTGTCGACTTCTTCCGTGACGGCTTCAGAAAACGTGTTCATCGTTGGCAGAAATGTATCCGATTGTCTGGTGATTATGTGGAAAAGTGAATAGTGGTAGTTAAAGGATTATTTCTTCGTTTTGGTTTATTAAAATATTTCCACCCAAACCCAAGTAACGAAGGCGGAGGCATTACTTTTCACTCGACCCTCGTACTTGCATAGTATCGTTGGGTTTTTAGTATTTACTTCCTTTAGCATGTCATCACTTTATTATCAGGATTTTTGGGGCTTTTGTTGCTGGGATATAAATTAGACCAGGTCTGGGCAAAGGTGGGCCTAGTAGGTGTTTTGGACTCCAACTCCCAGCATTCCTAGCAGCCTCAGGCCCTTTCCTTTTCCCCCTCAGCCGCTTAAGCGGCTGAGGGGGAAAAGGAAGGGGCCTGAGGCCACTAGGAAATCTGGGAGTTGGAGTCCAAAACACCTACTAGGCCCACCTTTGCCCAGGTCTGAATTAGACAAATGAGCAGCATTAGCCAGTGTGCGCTCCCACCCGGTTGCCTTTGCCTGACGCCTCTTTTCTCTGCTTCCAGGCGTTCTTCACTCTCGCACGGGACATTATGACAAAACTCAACAGAAAAATGGTTTGTCCTTCTCCTTCTTTGCAACCCAAAACTTGCTGTGTTTACTTTCTGGGCCGGGCCTTTGCTAGAGACCAAAATCCTGGGGGTGGGGGTGGGTGGGTGTTATTTTCTGTTATAGTGAACTTCCTCATAAGAATATCCCACCGGAAACACTTCGTGCCCTGAGAGGTGTGTTTTGCAATTGTGGGTCGACCTTGGAGGCATCCAAACACAGCTTCACGTGTTCCTGTTTGCAGTGGCATGTTGCTTTAGTTCTTTCACATGACACACGGCACCAAGAAGGTCATGTGTAAAAGTCACTCAAGAGCCCCCTCTTTGGCACGAAAACACCAGCAATGAGGTTGGCACTGCGAAGGACACATCTCTTTTGCATGGATTTTGCATTTGAGTAGGGTCAAGGTGCGCAAAGCGTCAGGACCTCCCAGGCCCGGATTAACCCCTTTTGGCGCCCTAGGCCACACTTTGGAATTACGCCCCCAAACCAACCTCTACCGCACCCCCCCCACCTCCTCGCGGCGCCGCACACCCTCCTTCCTTGAGGCAGCGGCCCCGGGGACGGGGCTTCCCTCCGCCTCCTCCTCCTCACGCCCTCCTTCCTTGAGGCAGCAGCCCCAGGGGCGGGGCTTCCCTCCGCCTTGCAGCGCGACGTCCTTCCTTGACTCAAAGAAGGAAGGTGCGCCGCGAGGAGGAGGTGAAGGGAAGCCCCGCCTCCCTTCACCTCGCGCCCTCCTTCCTTGACTCAAGGAAGGAGGGCGCGCTGCGAAGAGGAAAAGGTGCTGTGAAGAGGAAAAGGCAGAGGGAAGCCCTGCGCCCGAGGCCGCTGCCAGGCATGCGCAGAAGGAGGGTGCAAGCGCCTCTGCCTCCTCCGCCATGTTCCTGGGTGCCGTGCATGCCCGGAAGCGGCCCTGGGGGCTTCCCTCCACCTCCTCCTTGCGCCCTCCTTCCTTGGCAAGGGGGTGGGGGCGATGGCGGGGGGGGCGCCAGTCCCTCTATCCCACCCCCTCACAGCGCTCTCCCCCCGCCCTCCCCCGAGAGAAAGAGAGAGAGTCATCTCCATGCCACGCGTTGCGGTTTTGTTTCAACATTTTTTTGTGGTCCATGTGAACTGCGCCCCCTTTGGTTTGCGTCCCTAGGCCATGACCTAGGGTGGCCTTATGGGTAATCCGGGCCTGGAACCTCCACGGATTCAAAAGATAATGCATTTCCTCGATTCTGGTGCATCATCGATACTCATGCGCACCTCCATTTCCAAAAACCTAAAACGAAAAGGAAAAAGGATTTGCTGCCAAATAGAATGCGCAGAAAGCAGCAAAACGTGCACTCTTTGTAATTTGGCCCCAAAAGGTACACATTTGGTTAGAATTCCTTCTTTAAAACACAAATTTATTCATTTACAGTATTTATATTCCGCCCTTCTCACCCCGCAGGGGACTCAGGGCAGATAACAATGTACACATACATGGCAAACATTCAATGCCATAGACCAGGGGTCGGGAACCTTTTTGACTCCGAGAGCCATGAAAGCAAAATATTTGGATATTTATTTCAGTGAGAGCCATATAATATATATAATATATTTTAAGACTGAATCCAACTAAATGTGAGTCTATACGTACATACGATGAGAAAAGGATTCCCCCTTTGGCAGAATGATGGGACACTTCAGACCTGGCTCTGCAAAAGGCACGCTCAGGACTCTGGGAAGTAAGAGAAGGCGGAAGGAAGGAAGGGGGAAAGAAAGAAAGAGAGAGGAAATAAAGGAGGGGGGAGGGGGAGAGAGAAAAGAAGAATGAACTATGGATAAGGAAGAAAAGAAAAGCAGGAGAGAGACAAGGAGGGGAAAAGAAAGAAGGAAATGGGAAGGGAGGAAAGGAAAGGGTGGGGAAAAGAAAGAAAAGGGAGTGAGGAAAAAGTCAAATAATGAAGGGAAAAGAAGAAAAGAAAGAAGGGGAGAGGGGGAAGTGAAAAGAAAGAAAGGAGAAGGAAAGGAAGACTTGGGGGGAAGAATAGAGTAAGGAAGGAAGAGGGAGGGAGAATGGAGGAAAGATGGAAGGGGAGAGAGGGAAAAGTAAGGAGAGAAGGAAAGGGTGAAGAGGAGAAAGGAAGGAAGAGGAAGGAAGGAACGAAGAGGGAGAATGGAGGAAAGAAGGAAGGGGAGAGAGGGAAAAGTAAGGAGAGAAGGAGAAGGAAAGGGTGAAGGGGAGAAAGGAAGGAAGAGGAAGGAACGAAGAGGGAGAATGGAGGAAAGAAGGTAGGGAGAGAGGGAGGAAAAAGAGTGAAAGAAAAAGAGGGCATTTGCGTCACTCCTCCCCGCTGCATGCTGGGAAACCAAGGCCTGGGCTGCTCTGGAGAGCCCGATTCAATCATGAAAAGAGCCACATCTGGCTCCCGAGCCGTAGGTTCCTGACCCCTGCCATAGACACACAACACATATACAGTAACGACAAAGCAGAGTGGGGAAGGGCCAATAAGGAACGGTGTGGTGCTAAAGTGTGCAATATTGTGCCAGATAATAATCGACAAAGGATAAAGAAATAATACCGATGTATTCACAGTGATATGAGAGATAACTCTCCTGCATATATAATACACACAATAGCAAATACAGACGCTGCATAAATATTCATAAAGGACCCATGCCACACGATCCAGAATTCAGAGTAATACAATCAAATAGGCATATACATACAAAATATAGACTAGTAATTCTATACCTCGGTGGACAGGCATAATATAGATGTGCATCACAATTTGTACATATTAACATTTGAGTCAGTCAAGCAATCGGCACAATATACATCAATAACAATAGCAAAGATAATTCTGAGAAGAGCCCGAGTCCATTGCAAGGAGACTCAGACGTGGCTAAATGGGAGACCTCTAAACCACGGCATGTGCTTGAAGTATATATAAACAGAGAGTAAAGAGTCAATTAAGTACAAATAGTGATGCACCTCTACATGTCGTGCCGTTATTCAATTTCATAGTCCGGTTGTTCCATGAATTCGTATAGCTATGCCAGGGGTGGGCAACCTACAGCCCGAGGGCCGGATCTGGCCCGGCAGCAGCTTCTGTCTGGCCCGGGGAGAAGAGCGTCGGGGGGTGGGGCCAAGCGAAGGGGTGCCGCTGCCGCCATCCTATCGCGGGCTCTGTGGGGCCTGCGTCGGCAGACAGGCCAGAGGAGTGGTGGCTTTGGAGCGGGAGCACTCGGTAACCTACAAGGGCTTATCGCCCTGGCGACCTGCAAGACTTCATCGTCTTCCGGGTCACCTGGGCGATGAGTCGCCTCAGATCGCCGAGTGCTCCCCCTGCAGGCCCAGATCGCCTCCAGGTATGGCAGGCACTCCAAAGCCGCCGCTCCTCCGGCCTGTCTGCCGACACAGGCCCACAGAGCCCGCGCGATGGGATGGCGGCAGCGGCACTCCATAGCAGGGCAATCAGCTGGGGGAGAGCGGGCGAAGGCCTGCAGCCTCCGATCGTCCTTTGCTCTGCTGCGGCTGGGTCCGCTGTGCCAACCTCTGGGCTGGGTCCATTGGGCCACTCCATCTTGGGATCCTTCCTCTCTTGTGGATGTCAGCCTTCATCTTGGTTTGCACCTTGTCTTGAATTTTATTTTATTTTAGTGGTTTTTATTATTATTTTATACTAATTTTATAATAATATAATAAACAATATAATATAATGTTATATTATAATTTCAATATATTATAATGTCTATATATATATACTATAATATAAGAATTATGATATTAATACTAATAATGTATGAATATTTCTTGATATATTAATATGTTAATATTAATGCTGTGTAATATATAGTAAATAAATAAATTACGTAGATTGGAATGTAGTTCCGCCTTTAGGTGAGGCCCTCCATAATATTTTTTGGTTCTCGCGTGGCCCCTTGGAAAAAAATAATTGCCCACCCTTGAGCTATGCTGTACTTTGAGAAGCCTGTTCGAAAAGCCAGGTTTTCACATGCCTTCTAAAAGTCAGCAGGGAGGGGGCCGATCTTATATCCCGAGGTAGGGCGTCCCACAGTCGAGGGGCCACCACCGAGAAGGCCCTGTCTCCTGTCCCCACCAAACGCATCTGCGAGGAAGGCGGGAATTAGACCAGGGCCTTCCCGAAAGATCTTTCTATTATTATTGTTAAATGCCTCCCTTTCCTGTCTTAAGCGAGACTCAAAAGCCACTCAGATCAGGCAGTTTGTGAGCAGGCAGGATCTTTGGCCCACTTCTCCCCGAAGCCTTGGCTCCTCCGTATCCACACAGCGCTCCATCTTCTCCTTCTCCTTTCTCTCTCTTTTTCTCCTTGTCTCCCCTTTTAGAACGACAACAGTCCGGCGGGCGCCAGCGGTCCGGTGAAAATCACAGAAAACAGATCAAAGAAGAGCAGCTTCTTTCGGTGCACGCTGCTTTGATGGAACTCCTAATAATATAATAGACTGCAGCATACCTAGAACGAAAGAACGAAGGAACGAGAGAACAAACAGAACAAACCCACCCCACCCACCCTTTTCTGCTTCCCAGCGGCTGCTGCTGAGAGCTCTGTGGGAGACGTAGAGCGCACTAAGGCCCAGGGCATGGATCTTAGTGGGCTCTGCTCCCCGACGCGGCCGTGAAGCCTTCCTTCCTCTTGAAGCTGCGCAGTCGAGGGAGAGAAAGAGAGCGACGCACACCTTCCTCCTCCTCCTCTTCCTTCACCATCCCCACTTTGTCTCACTGCCTGCTTCCAAAGCTGCTAAGTTGTCTTGTTTTTGTCTCCTTCGCACACCTTCTGTTGCCTCCACAGTCTTAACACTGGGGCGTGCGTACGTGCGTGTGTGTTGCACAGCTCTTTTTTTCTTCTTTCTGGGGAGTTTGGTAACCGATCCACGGTTTGTGTTCTTTTTCCAGCCGTGAAAGGATCAGAATGGATCTCTCTCCCACCTTGAATGGGCCTCGATGCTCCTGCCGTTGTTGTTGTTGTTGTTGCCGCCACAACGGGGCCCAGAGGGATTCCAGCCGATGCGCACTTCCCATATTGTCATAGCCTCATCGTTCTCTTCTTTCACACCGTTTACGTTAGCCTGAATTTGAATGACAGTAATGGGCTCGTTCTATAAGTGAGGTTGATATAGAACTGTGATCAACCTATAACATATTTCCGTGAGATTGATATAGAACTGGGCTCATTCTATAGGTGAGATGTAAATGAGTTTATATAGAACCGGGTTCAATCTGCAAGTGAGGTTTGTATAGATACTGGGCTCAGTCTATAACATATTTCAGTGAGATTGATATAGAACTGGGCTTAGTCTATAGCATATTTCAGTGAGTTCAAACTGCTCATTCTATAGGTGAGATTTAAATGAGGTTTATATAGAACCGGGCTCAATCTGTAAGTGAGGTTTAAATAGAATTGGTCTCAGTCTATAACATACTTCAGTGAGATTGAATTCAAACTGGGCTCATTCTATAGATGAGATTTAAATGAGGTTTATATAGAACCGGGCTCAATCTGTAAGTGAGATTTATATAGAACTGGGCTTAGCCTATAGCATATTTCAGTGAGTTCAAACTGCTCATTCTATAGATGAGATTTAAATGAGGTTTATATAGAACCGGGCTCAATCTGTAAGTGAGGTTTATATAGAACTGGGCTTACCCTATAGCATATTTCAGTGAGATTGAATTCAAACTGGGCCCATTCTATAGGTGACATTTAAATGAGGTTTATATAGAACCGGGCTCAATCTGTAAGTGAGGTTTATATAGAACTGGGCTTAGCCTATAGCATATTTCAGTGAGTTCAAACTGGGCTCATTCTATAGGTGAGATTTAAACGAGGTTTATATTTAACTGGGTTCAGTCTATATCATATTTCAGTGAGATTCCTATAGAAGTGGGCTCAGTCTATTACTGAGTTTTCAGTGAGATTTCGATGGAACTGGGCTCGGTCTATGACATTTCAGTGAGATTTCTATCGGCCTGGGATCAACCTGTAAGTGGGATTTCTATAGAACGCTGCTCATTCTATAAGTAAGGTCTATATAGAACTGGGCTACAGACGTGGGATTGATATAGGATTGTGCTCGGTCTATAACTGAGATTTCCGTGACCTAGAACTGGGCCCGTTCTATAAGAAGTTTAGATAAAACTCAGTTCATCCTATAAGTGAGGTTTATATAGAACTGGGTTCAACCTGTAAGTGAAACTGATAAAGAACTAAGCTCATCCTATAAGTGGGGTTTATATCGAACGGTGCTCAATCTGTGAGATTGATATCAAACTTGGTTCCTTCTATAAGCGAGGTTATCCATAGCTCAGCATAGGAATCCTGTGTCAGCAGACTGCCAATCTAATTGTATATGGAATGGCCTGGCCTTGTGGCCTTGTTGTAGGTGAGCTTCACGGCCCGGGCACTTCATGCCTCCCATTTGTTTTGGTCGGGCTCGAAACGCTCTCCTTCGTTGGCACCGAAACGGCATTTTTCTTCCTGAACGTCGAGCGTCACTTTCCCCTTCCTTCCATTTCCATCTCACCTGTGACTTTTCCCTTTAATTCCTACCAAACTGGTCCCCCGAATTGTTTACTCGGCAGCTGTTTGGAGTCTCAAATAACAGCCTCCTGGTCCTGGTAAATATTGGGAGAGGAGGCTCGCTTTGGTCCCTGCAGATGGGCGTAGAACGGGGCTCTTTCTGCGAGCGAGAGGTGTGCCGAACGGGGCTCATTCTGCAGGCGAGGCCTTCGAGGGAGTGAATTTAGTTCAGATCCGATCAGACTTGCGGAGAGAGAAAGAGAGAGCTGCCTTTCTGTCTCGTCTCCGATTTTCCATTTAAACGGGTGCTTTAACTTGACTGATGTGCCAAACAATGGATTCTCTGCAAAAAAAAAAATCAAACCTTTAGGGACCACTTTATATCCTGGTTCACGTTCCGTAACTAAAGGGTCACTTCATGGGTGATGTATCGGTCTTGGCTGCGTCTCACATTGGAAATCAAAACGAAGCCGTTTGGGTCCGTTTACCTTTTGGGTTGTTTCCCTCTAATCTAGAGAAGCAAAAAAAAAAAAGTATTGGAAAGCGTTAAAGCGGCAAAATACTATCCTCTGGGTTGAACTTCAATGTCCGAACACAAGTGCTTTCTTCTTCCGCCAATGAATGTCCCGCTTTAATCACCTCCGACTTGGGATTGTATTCTGATGTTGTTCTATCTCTCTTTTTTTTTTGCGGTCCCTTCTGCACCTCCGTGGAGTTTGTTTTCTTTCTGTTTGCTCTGTTTCCCTTCCATTTCCTGTGTGCGGAGGCTTCGTCTCGATGAACTTCTTCCCTTCCTTTGAGAGAGAACGAGAGAAAAGCTCTGGCCGGAAAACGGGTCTCACAAAGCGCTTCGTGAAGCAGCAGCGGGGAAATCGGGGCGGGATATTTACTCTTGGTTTTATTCAAAAAGAGAGAAGAAACTTTGCTATTTTCTTACTTCTACCTGTGCTATAAAAATAAATAAATAAAATTGTACATACTTTTTTTTGGAGTTAGGACCATATAGGGGGGGGGGGGGGGAATCACTTTTTAAGGTTGCTGAAAGAATGCCACTCGCACACGACGTAAGAGTTCATTTCATGTTTGTTAATGGGGTTTTTTTCCACCCCGCGATTGTCTGTTCCTTGCTGAAGTTTCATAAATATCTATTTCCAAAAAAAAAGTTGTTTGTCTTTAGCCCGTGGATTAGCAGAATCCAGAGCCAGATGTTTGGAGATTTGTTGGTTTTAGACATGGGCACACTTGGGCCTTTCCGGGTGTTTTGGACTCCAACTCCCACAATTCCTAACAGCCTCAGCCCCCTTCCTTTAATTCCTCTTTTCAATTCAATATCTCTTTTAAATGTTTTCTCTTGAACCATAAATCATTTTTGGTGGTACACTTTAAGTCAGGGGTGCTCATTAGGTAGATCGCGATCGACTTGTCAATGCTGAGGTCATCTGGAGTCGATCCCATCCTGATGCTACGCTTCTAGAGGGGGCGGAGCCATGCTGCACGATGCCCCTCCCCCCAGTGTCGGCGCTACCACAGCTTCTGCAGGGTAGAGGAGGGTACTGCCAAGCCAGTGGTGGCTACCTATGCCACCACTGGCTTGGCAGTACCCTCCTCTACCCTGCAGAAGCTGTGGTAGAGCTCAAGCCAGAGGAGCCAGGCCACGCGAAGCCCCGCCCCCTCCCCCAGCTTTGGCGCTACCACAGCTTCTGCAGGGTAGAAGAGGGTACTGCCAAGCCAGTGGTGGCTAGCTATGCAGAAGCTGTGGTAGAGCTCAAGCCAGAGGGGGCGGGGCCAGGCCGTGCGAAGCCCCTCCCCAGCTCCGCCCTGCTTCTCTCTCGGTAGATCTAAGTAGCTCGCATGCTGAAAAAGTGTGGGTACTCCTGCTTTAAGTGTTCCCTCACTATTGCAGGTGTTCCGTTCCAGGACCACCCATGATAACTGAAAATCCGCGAAGTAGGGATGCTCCGCCCACTCAAGTGAGCGGGGTGTCCCTACTTTGCGGCGGCCTCCCCTCACCACCTCCACTTCTCCCCGTCTTGGAGGCCCCTTCCGGCTCTTCCGCCATGGCCATGCTGCCACTTCCGTTCCTTTGCCTACAGATCCCGGCATGCAGCACGCCAGAGGTGGTTTTTCTGCTTTGTGCAAATGCCCGAAGGGAGCAAAAGGAAGCAACGAGAACAAGGGAAGCAGCCGCTCGGGACCTCGTAGGCGCCTTCCTCGCCAGGCTGGGTGCCCAAGCCTAGCTCCCAGCCTGGTGAGGGAGCATGGAGCAGCGGAAGCGGTGAGGAGGAGGCTAATAAAACCAAGCCTGAAAGATCTACCAGGGTGGAGCAGGGGGCAGGACTTTGCGTGGCCTGGCTCTGCCCCCTCCCCCTCTGGCTTTAGCATTTCCACAGCTTCTGGAGGCAAGGGGGGGGATGCCTCCAGAAGCTGCGGAAGCACTAAATCCGGGGGGAAACGTGCGGGGCTTCGCGCGGCCTGGCTCCGCCCCCTTTCCCTCTGGCTTTAGCGTTTCCACAGCACCCAGCCTAGTGAGGGAGCATGGATCAGCGGAAGCAGCAAGTAGGTCGCTGCCAAAGTGGGCCTCCGCTGCTCCCCACCTCCGCTCCTTGCCTCCTCGTGGCCTCCGCTGCTCCCCGCCTTGGAGGCCCCTTCCTCACCAGGCTGGGTGCCCAAGGAGCATGGAGCAGCAGAGGTGGTGAGGAGGAGATAATAACAATTCTGCCTCATCCTAACCAAAAACGATACCCTTTTTCTACCCAACGGAACACAGTCTTCTCCAAGTTAACTCGCCAGGAATTGCTACATTGGCATAACTTCCAAACATTTTGAGATTCTCAAGATGTGGTTTCTTCCCAAACATTTTGCAAAATGGAGCTTTGTTTACACTGGAGGCCCATACTCTGTTAATAACATGGCTTGCAGTTACTACCTCTCCCCATAAACTAAATGGTGATTTGGAGTCTTCCAGCATACAGTCTCTCTTTCCTTTCAACACCCCAATTCTCCTTTCTGCTACCCCATTTGCTTCAGGGCCATATGGGTTAGTTTTCTGCTGCCAAATGCCTTTTAATTTGAACCACTTCTGTAATCTATAGCTCATAATCTCTCCTCGATCAGTTTAGAGGCCCGACACTTTATAATTATATATTTTCAATTAGATTAACTCAATCTTTGAACTTTTCAAATACTTGCCCTTTTCCTTTCAACAATAAGCAATAAGAATAAATGCTAAAATCATCAACTATCACAAACCTATACCTTGCACCCCCTTCCCTTGCGCTAAAGGGACCTGCATGTAGTGATTCAAAAGGTCTTTTGATGTTATTTTGCTAAACTTCGGTACAGTGTTCCCTTGCTACTTTGAGGTTCGCTTTTCGCGGACTCGCTGTTTCGCAGCTTATCAATTAATACAGCGATGTATATATTTACACTGGAGCTGCCATATGTATCGTGCGAGATGCCAGCCTGGGAAGCCACCTCCTGCAGGCGCCCCACTTGCCCAGCTCCTCCTCGCCTGCTTCCTCCTCTTCCTTTCTCCTGCAGATGGGAGCCCTTCCGGGTTGAAAGTGGGATAAGGAAGTAAGGGAAGGATGATGGACAGGTCTAGAGCAGTGAATGGCAGGTGGGTCGGGAGGGAGGGAAGAGGGGGGACTTGTATGATGTCACGAGACCAACCCAGTGCAAGGAAAGAAAGGCGGGAGAGGCGTCAAGCTCCCTAAAAAGAAAAGAGTGTCAGGATATACTCAGCGGATGAATACACACTAGGCCTGGGCAATCATAGTTCTAAAGTACTTACAAAGCTAAAGTTCTGGTGGTGAACACTAGGTGGCGCTGGTGCTTTGCTTCTACAGTGTTGCTAAAGTTCTGGCGGTGAACATTTCAGAACTCTAACAAAACTTTCAAAACTTTATTATTTCATTACTGGCGATTTTTAAGACAGAACTAATTAGGAACTGCCATTTATAACGAAATTTTGAAAGTTTTGTTAGAGTTCTGAAATGTTTACCACCAGAACTTTAGCAACACTGTAGAAGCAAAGCACCAGCGCCACCTAGTGTTCACCACCAGAACTTTAGCAACACTGTAGAAGCAGAGCACCAGCACCACCTAGTGTTCACCACCAGAACTTTAGCAACACTGTAGAAGTAAAGCACCAGCGCCACCTAGTGTTCACCACCAGAACTTTAGCAACACTAGAAGCAGAGCACCAGTACCACCTAGTGTTCACCACCAGAAATTTAGCAACACTGTAGAAGCAGAGCACCAGCGCCACCTAGTGTTCACCACCAGAACTTTAGCAACACTGTAGAAGCAGAGCACCAGCGCCACCTAGTATTCACCACCAGAACTTTAGCAACAGTGTAGAAGCAGAGCACCAGCGCCACCTAGTGTTCACCATCAGAACTTTAGCAACCCTGTAGAAGCAAAGCACCAGCACCACCTAGTGTTCACCACTAGAACTTTAGCAACACTGTAGAAGCAGAGCACCAGCACCACCTAGTGTTCACCACCAGAACTTTAGCAACACTAGAAGCAGAGCACCAGCGCCACCTAGTGTTCACCACCAGAACTTTAGCAACACTGTAGAAGTAAAGCACCAGCGCCACCTAGTGTTCACCACCAGAACTTTAGCAACACTGTAGAAGCAGAGCACCAGCGCCACCTAGTGTTCACCACCAGAACTTTAGCAACACTGTAGAAGCAGAGCACCAGCGCCACCTAGTGTTCACCACCAGAACTTTAGCAACACTGTAGAAGCAAAGCACCAGCGCCACCTAGTGTTCACCACCAGAACTTTAGTTTTGTACCAGAACTTTAGTTTTGTAAGTATTTCAGAACCATTTAGAACCATGATTGCCCAGGCCTAATACACACCAAAACTAAAGTAGGACTTGTGCAGCGGCTTCTTGAGATGCTACTTGCCGATGTGAGATTGAGTGTGTGTGTGTCGTCCCTATTTTGCAGATTTTCACTTTTCACGGGTGGTCCTGTAACGCAACACCTGTGATAAGCGAGGGAACACTGTATAGGGTATATTTTTTTACTTTAACCCTAGAGCGCAGTGCACAGTCTAAGAACTTCTTGTGACTCTTTAAATTAAGCTTTGTCACCTCTGCAAGTCTTCTAATGTTTTGAAAACGTAATATGTCCTAATACCCTATGCCAATAATGTCATGCACTGGAAAATGTTCAGTATTGGTAACATTTACCACATTTTCTTTCTTCCCTATATCCAGCATAACACATAAGTTTTCATGAAGTACATCCTCTGCGCATACTTCACCATTAGAAAACACTTATGTGCTTCACCTTAAGCCAGTGTTTCCCAACCAGTGTGCCGTGACACACAAGTGTGCCGTGAGCAATCATCAGGTGTGCCGTGGGAAACTGGAACCTCCAACCCCCTTTCTTCCCCCTCCTGCCGAACACTTTTTCTTCTCCACTCGGGCTCCCTTCTTCCCAGCCTCGCTCTGTTTGCTTTGCCTCACTTTGCTCTGGGGCGAGTCTGCGCAGTAGCACTCGCACGGGTCACGTCTTCCTCCCTCCCCCCTGAACACGCTCACGCTGCCCCCTCGGATCAAAATGGCGGCAGAAGCGGCAGTGGAGAAGAAAAAGTAAGTGTTGGGCAGGAGGGGGAAGAAAGGGCGCGAAGGGGGAGAGGGAGGAAGAGGTCTCTCGAAAGCTGGCATGGGCAAACTTGGACCTTCCAGGTGCTTTGGACTCCAACTCCCACCATTCCTAGCAGCCTCAGGCCCTTTTCCTCCCCCCCCCCCCCAGCCACTTATGCAGGAAAGGGCCTCAGGCTGTTAGGAATGGTGGGAGTTGGAGTCCAAAGCACCCAGAGGGCCCAAGTTTTCCCATGACTGTTTTAGGGACCTTAAAGTGGTGAGCCTCCTTCCAACATTGTGATTCTGGATAGAAAACAAACAACATAACATCACATTGTTTGAGTCCACAGTGCTCTCTGGGTGTAGGTGAACTACAACTTCCAAACTCAAGGTCAATTCCCACGCAAACCCTTTCAGTACTTTCTGTTGGTAATGAGAGTTCAATATGCCAAGTTTGGTTCAATTCCATTGTTGCAAGAGTTCAGGATGCTCTTTGATTGTGTGTTAACTATAAATCCCAGAAACTGTAACTCCCAAATGTCAAGGTCTATTTCTCCCAAACTCCATCTGGATTCACATTTGGGCATATTGAGTATTCATGCCAAGTTTGGTCCTGATCCAACATTGTTTGAGTCCACAGTGCTCTCTGGATATAGGTGAACTACAACTCCAAAACTCAAGGTCAGTGCCCACCAAACTCTTATAATATTTTCTCTTGGTTATGGGAGTTCTGTGTGGGAAGTTTGTGTCTTTCTGCCATTCCTGCCAGGATATCTATGTTGTGTTCATCAAAACAGGCCCAGGTTTCACACTGAGTGTATAAATACATTTAGAAACATATTAACTATATGTATGACTGTGTTAGAGTGTCATTTTGTGTCATTTTGGTTGGTGGTGTGCCCCAGGATTTGGTAAATGTAAAAAATGTGCTGCGGCTCAAAAAAGGTTGAAAAACACTGCCTTAAGCAACTGAGGGGGAAAGGGAAGGGCCTGAGTCTGTTAGAAATGGTGGGAGTTGAAGTCCAAAACACCAGGAAGGAAGGAAGGCCCAGGTTTGCCCATACCTTGTCAGTTCTATTTCCGAAAGCAAAACATGCCGTTCGTTTCGTTATGGAGATCCTCTTTCCAAGTATTCGATTGCAGAACCCGTTGGCTGTGGATAATGGGGTCTGCCATCTAAAAGCATATGGGAAGGTTCATCTAAAATCAATTGTCCTTTTTTTCCTTTTCTATTGAATGCGTGAAGTAAACGGGTGTTTACAATACGAAGCTGCCTTTTGTCCGGTTGTTTCCGGCAGATTTTTCAGGACTATTTTTTCCCAAGGTTTTTGTCCTCCAATTCCATTTTTGCTGTCGGCGACGCCCCATTAAAAAAGCCTCTGTGAAAACAGTAGATTTGTTTTCTCTCTCTACGTAACCATTAATGACGATTCAGGGACGGAGAAATCTAGATTTCCTCATTCAGCTTCTGCTTTTTCTACGGATTTTCCATTCCAGAGAATGAAAACCACCTTTGACCGGCCTTTCGAAACCTCAACTGTGTAAAGTTTTACACATTGTTCTAAAGCAGTGTTTCTCAACCTTCCTAATGCCATGACCCCTTAATACGGTTCTTCATGTTGTGGTGACCCCCAACCATAACATTACTTTTGTTGCTACTCCATAACCGTAGTTTTGCTACTGTTATGAATCGTAATGTCAATATCTGCACCAAATTTGGCACAAATAACTGATACTCCCTAATTTTAATAGTGGGTTGGGCGGGATTGATTTTGGTCATTTGGGACTTGTAGTTGCTGGGATTTATAGTTAACCTACAATCATCTATAATCAAAGAGCGTTCTGAACTCCACCAACGATGGAATTGAACCAAACTTGGCACACAGAACTCCCGTGACCAACAGAAAATACTGGAAGGGTTTGGTGGGCATTGTCCTTGAGTTTGGGAGTTGTAGTTCACCTCCATCCAGAGAGCACTGTGGACTCAAACAATGATGGATCTGGACCAAACTTGGCCTGAATATCCCATATGCCCACTGGTGGAGTTTGAAGACAATAGACCTTGACATTTGGGAGTTATAGTTGCTGGGATTTATAGTTCATCTACAATCAAAGAGAATTCTGAATCCCACCAACGATAAAATTGGGCCAAACTTCCCAGACAGAACTCCTAAGACCAACAGAAAACACTATGCTTTCTGATGGTCTTTGGCGACCCCTCTGACACCCCCTCACGACCCCCTCGGGGGTCCCGACCCCCAGGTTGAGAAACACTGTTCTAAAGCTTCGTACACATTGAAAGTGATATACTTCTTTTAATAGACTTTTTTGGGGTCCTCTGTGTACAATAATTCTTGTAAAATGCCTTTCTTTTTTGACGATTGCCGGTTTCCAAGAGGAAGTCTTACCTGTCCCAAGTGCAATCTTGCTTCTCGATTGGAGACCGGAGAAAGTAACAAAAGGCCCAAAGGGATGCCGTGTTAGATAGATTTGTTATTGGTGGTTAATAATAATGCCAAGCGATATAAACATGGCGCCGTTTCTGGTGGTGACGGCAAAGGCTTGGTGGAATGGAGATAAGTGGACTTGTGAGCCCTTCCTCTGTCGTATGCCGATGCTCTCTACAAAGGACAACGTGCGGGGAGCGTTGTTTCAAGAGAACTCTTTTATAACGATGTGCGTCTCCAATAAAACTATATAAGGAAGCCTCGGGTTTGTCGCATGCCGTGCGCCCACCAACCATTGCTTGATATCCGCAGAGCATTTGGGGGATCCTCGGGTGTTCAGCAAAGGGAGAGGCCCAAGGTTCATCACACGGGCGATTTGGGGGCACAACGGGGTGGCTTTATGTAAGGTATGGTTATAGTCTATATCAGTGTTTCCCAACCAGTGTGCCGTGAGCAGTCATCAGGTGTGCCGTGGGAAATTGGAGCCTCCATTACCCTTTCTTCCCCTTCCTGCCGAACACTTTTACTTCTCCACTCGGGCTCCCTTCTTCCCAGCCTCGCTCTGCTCGCTTTGCCTCACTTTGCTCACACTGCCGCCATTTTGATCTGAGGGGGCAGCGTGAGCGTGTTCAGGAGGGGAGGGGGAGGGAGGAAGATGTGGGGTGAGTGCGCAGTAGTGCCCGCACGGCTCACATCTTCCACCTCCCCTCCTGAACACGCTCACGCTGCCCCCTCGGATCAAAATGGGGGCAGAAGCGGCAGTGGAGAAGAAAAAGTAAGTGTTGGGCAGGAGGGGGAAGAAAGGGCGCGAAGGGGGAGGAAGAGGTCTCTGTCGAAAGCTGGCATGGGCAAACTTGGACCTTCCAGCTGCTTTGGACTCCAACTTCCACCATTCCTAGCAGCCTCAGGCCCTTTTCCTCCCCCCCCCCCCCCAGCCACTTATGCAGGAAAGGGCCTCAGGCTGTTAGGAATGGTGGGAGTTGGAGTCCAAAGCACCCAGAGGGCCCAAGTTCTCCCACGCCTGTTTTAGGGACCTTAAAGTGGTGAGCCTCCTCCCAACATTGTGATTCTGGATAGAAAACAAACAACAACATAACATTGTTTGAGTCCACAGTGCTCTCTGGGTGTTGGTGAACTATAACTTCCAAACTCAAGGTCAATTCCCAAGCAAACCCTTTCAGTACTTTCTGTTGGTAATGAGAGTTCAATATGCCAAGTTTGATTCAATTCCATTGTTGCAAGAGTTCAGGATGCTCTTTGATTGTGTGTTAACTATGAATCCCAGAAACTGTAACTCCCAAATGTCAAGGTCTATTTCTCCCAAACTCCATCTGTGTTCACATTTGGGCATATTGAGTATTCATGCCAACTTTGGGTCCCGATCCAACATTGTTTGAGTCCACAGTGCTCTCTGGATATAGGTGAACTACAACTCCAAAACCCAAGGTCAATGCCCACCAAACTCTTATAGCATTTTTTCTTGGTTATGGGAGTTTTGTGTGGGAAGTTTGTGTCTTTCTGCCATTCCTGCCAGGATACCTATGTTGTGTTCATCGAAACAGGCCCAGGTTTCACACTGAATGTATAAATACATTTCAAAAACATATTAACTATATGTATTACTGTGTTAGAGTGTCATTTTGTGTCATTTTGGTTGGTGGTGTGCCCCAGCATTTTGTAAATGTAAAAAGTGTGCCGCGGCTCAAAAAAGGTTGGGAAACACAGATCTATATAAACAAAAATGTAATGTTAGTTTGTGGGAATAACATAACTCAAAAACCACTGGACGAATTGACACCAAATTTGGACACAAGACACGTATCAGGCCAACAAGTGGCCATCCCTCATAAAAACACTGAAAAACACAGCAGAAGGGACTTCAAAAGCCAAAAAAAATTCATTACAATGCATGTGCAAAACCCACACATATATATGCAAACACATATACACAAATATATTCACACACACACACAACACATATACACTGACTGGGCCACAGTAATGCGTGGCAGGGGGCGGCTAGTAATGCTCATTTGTGCGATTAACATGACTCGAAAACCACTGGATGAACTGGCACGAAATTTGGACACTATACCCCTAACAGACCAATGAGTGAGCATCAGTCATACCTCCACCCCCCACAAAAAAAACCAGCAGAAAGGACTTAACCCCCCATCCCCAAAAAAGAATTACAGGTGGGTGGGAGAAAGAGATGTCAGATGGACAGATGAGTCAAGGCCTGCTCTCTGTTTTGGTTGCAGAACTCAAGCTGCCACTAGATGGAACCAAATCCATGTCCAAGCTTTGAGGTGGTGGACACCTGTGTTTCCAGAGGAAAGTGGGCCTGGATTAAGCTTGGAGTACCTTTGTAAATTGCATGCTTGCAAGTCCCCACAGCATTATTTGCAAACTTGTTCCATTATTTGCATACCTATCCAATTAACAGTTGCACGTTTTCCAGCATTCGTTTTTCCATTGGTGTGAGAAGCAACCGCCTGTTTTGCACCAAAGCAAGGATTTTTTCGCCAAGCCTCTTACGAATATGTTGTCGAAAGCTTTCGTGGCTGGAATCACTGGGTTACTGTACGTTTTCCGGGCAGTATGGCCATGTTCCAGAAGCATGCTCTCCTGATGTTTCGCCTGCATCTATGGCAGGCCATTCCCAGAGGTTGAGAGGTTGCTTGCCATAGATGCAGGCGAAACATCAGGAGAGCATGCTTCTGGAACATGGCCATACTGCCCGGAAAACGTACAGCAACCTACTCTTTTGAATAAATACCCCCTTGTGTGTGTAATAGTATATATATTCATTCTCTCTATGATATATTATATATAGAATATATTATTTAATACTATATATTAATAAATATCTATGAAATAGATTAGATTATATATATATAACACATCTATTATATTCTCTCTATATAATATATTACATATAGAATATTATTTAATTCTCTATATATATACACACACAGTATATATTCATTCTCTATATAACATATATATAGAATATTATTATTTAATACTATATATTAATATGATATATATCTATCATATTAATAGATTTTAAAAAGCATGGGATGAGTCCTTCCTAAGATCTATGAAATATTAGAGATTATATATATAACACATCTATATATTCTCTCTATATAACTTATTACATATATAATATTATTATTTAATTCTCTATATACACACACACACACACACACACTAGCTTGGGGACCCGGCGGTCGCCGGGTTATTTGAAGAAGGCATTGTATGCCAAGGTTGGTTCCTATTAGATGTTTATGTGGCTTGCAGTGGTCTCAGGAACTTAGTGAAGGTACTGCAAGTCCCATTGGCCATGGTCCACCCCCCTTCAAACAGCACCAGGGTGTAGAGTGGGTCACGGGGGCTCTGTGTGTCACATTTGGCCTTGATCATTCTCTGGATGAGGGTTGCAGCGGTCTCGGAAGGTGAGTGAAGGTATTTCAAGTCCCATCATCTGTGGTCCGTCCTCCTTGAAACAGCACCAGGGTGTAGAGTGGGTCAAGGGGGCTCTGTGTGCTAATTTTGGTCTGTATTCGTCATTGGGTGAGGCTCGCACGCAGTGGGAGCCAGGTGATGGTGGCTGCGCCGCGCAGCCTAGCCTCACGGGGAGCCTCTCGCTTGGCTCCCGCCTCCTGCGTTCTGGCACGCAGTGTGAGCCAAGCGATGGTGGCTGCGCCGCACAGCCTAGCCTCACGGGGAGCCTCTCGCCTGGCTCCCGCCTCCTGCGTCCTGGCACGCAGTGTGAGCCAAGCGATGGTGGCTGCGCCGCACAGTCTAGCCTCACGGGGAGCCTCTTGCCCGGCTCCCGCTTCCTGCGGCCTAGCAGGTGGCGGGAAACAAGCAGTTGAGGTTGCGCCACATGGCCCAGCCTTGCGAAGAGTCTGTCACCCGACTCCTGCCTACTGAGGCCTGGCAAACAGCGGGAGCCAGATGATCAAGGGTGCACCACATGGCCCAGCCTAGCGGGGAACTTCTCACCTCCAAATGGCCTAGCCTAGTGGGCAACTTTTTACCTGGCGCCGCACCATTTTGAGGAAGCAAAGTGGGCGGGGACAAAGAAGAGGGACTCACGATTCCTCCTAAATGGCCAATTGACCACGCTTGGGATCGCAACCCCCAGTGATTTCAGCCATGCTTTCACCACCCCCTTACAGTGATTCATCGCCCCCCAAATGCACCTGTGGCCATCACTGCCCCCCTGGATCACTCCAGCGCCCCCCCCAGGGGGGGTAGCACCCACTTTAGGAATTACAGGTCTAAATGAATAAATAATGGTGGGACCGCAAGCCATATTTTCATTGGTGATCCACGGACCACTGGTTGGGAACCACTGCAATATAGAATTCTTTTAAAACAGAAAAGGAAAGAAAGAAAAATAAACATTTGAAGTAAGAAAGGGAGTGGCCACTAAAATTATCATAAATACGTTTATTATTGTACAGTTTTCCATAGAGAATGGAAGACGTATCTAAAAGACATGTCACCCTATAAGAAGATGAAGAACATTTTTCATTATGGTCAATGCATCCCATAATAGTAATATTACATCCACCACAATCTTTATTTCTAGCTGCCGTTCTCTTTTGCGCATCAAGCATTTTCCACCCATTTTCGGTCCTATTATTAGTTCGAATGTTGACGGTAGTGTCTCCTAGATCTAATGCATGCAACGCCTTCCTAATATTTGAAGCCATGCCCCTTAGATCAGGCCTGGGCAAACTTCGGCCCTCCAGGTGTTTTGGACTCCAACTCCCACAATTCCTAACAGCCGGTAGGCTGTTAGGAATTGTGGGAGTTGGAGTCCAAAACACCTGGAGGGCCGAAGTTTGCCCAGGCCTGCCTTAGATGCCTTTTCATTGGTACAGTCGACAGGCATGAAAAGCGTCCTCCAGACCCGAATCTCAAGGATTTTTCTGGCAAACCTTAAGAGCAGACCCTAAATCTCACCGTCAATCAAACTCAACACAACCTGAGATCCTCCTCAGCAACTTAATGGGGGTCATTTTGGGACATTTTGGATACGCAACCAATCTGTCTTTCCAGATAGTCGCTGGGTTAGGGTTGCACTTGACTTAAATGGATGCAGAAAAGTGATACATCTCCTGAACATTGAGCAAAACCAAGGTATGTGTGTCATTGGCTCCCTAGGACAAATCCTAGGCCTTGGAGGCGTCTTCTTCCTCTTCTCTGACCGCCGGCTTGTAGGCAACTCCTTGGCCCTCCCTTGTTTGTTTGCTGCGGAAAGAGAGAAAGAGGGGTCAACCTGCATTCATTCAACAATATCGGATCCTGTCGGTGACCTCAAGTGACCTCAAACTGCATTAAGTGTAGAATCCTGTGCGTGACCATAAGTGACTTCAGACTGCATTCATTCAACAATATTGATTCCCTAAAGTGACTTCAAACTGCATTCATTCAACAATATAGCATCCTGTTGGTGACCTAAAGTGACGTCAAACTGCATTGAACAGTGTAGAATCCTGTTGGTGACCTAACGTGACCTCAAACTGCATTCATTCAACAATATTGATAAGCTAAAGTGACCTCAAACTGCATTCACTCAATAATGTAGGATCCTTTTGGTGACCTAAAGTGACCTCAAACTGCATTAAACAGTGTAGAATCCTGTTGGTGACCCAAAGTCGGGTCAAACTGCATTCATTCAACAATATTGGTGACCTAAAGTGACCTCAAACTGCATTCATTCATTCATCAATAGTATAGGATCCTGTTGGGGACCTAAAGTGACCTCAAACTGCATTAAACAGTGTAGAATCCCATTGGTGACCCAAAGTGACCTCTAACTGCATTCATTCCACAATATAGGATCCTGTTGGTGACCTAAAGTGACCTCGAAACACCATTAACTGTAGAATCCTGTTGGTGACTCAAAGTGACCTCAAACTGCATTCATTCATTCAACAATATAGGATCCTGTTGGTGACCTAAAGTGACCTCAAACTGCATTCATTCAACAATATAGGATCCTGTTGGTGACCTAAAGTGACCTCAAACTGCATTAAACAGTGTAGAATCCTGTTGGCGACCTAAAGTGACCTCAAACTGCTTTAAATGTAGAATCCTGTTGTTGACCTCAAACTCCATTCATTCCACAATATTGGTGACCCAAAGCGACCTCAAACTGCATTCATTCCACAATATTGGATCCTGTTGGCAACCTAAAGTGACCTCAAACTGCTTTAAATGTAGAATCCTGTTGTTGACCTCAAACTCCATTCATTCAACATTCATTCAACAATACTGACCTCAAACTGCTTTAAATGTGACAAACTCAAACTCCATTCATTCAACAATACTGATGACCTAAAGTGACCACAAACTGCATTCATTCATTCAACAATATAGGATCCTGTTGGTGACCTAAAGTGACCTCAAACTGCATTGAACAGTGTAGAATCCCATTGGTGACCTAACGTGACCTCAAACTGCATTGAACATTCCAATCCCATTGATGACCTAAAGTGACCTCAAACTGCATTGATTCATTCAGTGTAGGATCCCATTGGTGACCTAACGTGACCTCAAACTGCATTCATTCAACAATATAGGGTCCTGCTGGTGACCTAAAGTGACCTCAAACTGCACTAAGTGTTGAACCCTGTTGGTGACCTATACTGGGGTTAAACTGCATTGATTCTACAGCATAGAATCCTGTTGGTGACCTCAGCCTGCCTCGGGTCACCAACAGGATGCCAGTCCTTGTGTTTGATCTCCGTGCATTCCCAGTGGACGTTCCTTCGTACCCAACCCAGGAAAGATGGTGGAGGATAAATCTCACACCCAAACAGCCCCCCACAATATTTTATTTGTTTGCAAGCGCACCTCCTTTTCCTCCGGATGAGCCAAACGGCGATGGCGGTGAAGGTGATGGTGCCGAAGAGGCTTCCCGTGGCCACCGACGCGACGAACCCTGCAGGAAAACAAGACTATTAAAAGTCCCATAATTGCTCATAATGCTCTAATTGCAGAGGCCAGGGAGCCCATAATCCCCAGACGGGAGGGATTAACATTAATTGGGCTGCGTTGGGAGCAGAAAGTGAGGCACTCCGATGGCGTTGTGTGGTTTGTTTCCTGTTATGTGCAGAAACGCTCTATGTTTCAATGTGGAATATATTGCATTATATCGCTTTGAGGCGCACGTTTCATTTCCTTGTGATGACGTTTGCAGATTTCCTGTGTGACGGGAACCTTGAAAACCCAGTGTTTTGTATGCAAAAAGCAGGCTGGATAAGGGATTATTATGATAATTATATTTGGGTTTGCTTGCATGCAAGGAGGCCAAGGTGGGGGAGAGATGGCAGCAAAAGAGTATTGTTGTTGTTGTTGTTGTTGTTGATATATCCCACGTAATCTCTCCCTGTAAGGATTCCCTGTAATGACCACAGTGCAAATTGCAAAGGTGATGATAGAAAAAGAGTCTTGGGGGAAACAAACAATGGCAATAAAAGTCCTAACAACAACAACAATAATAATAATATTGACAAAAAGCAACTGGAAAAGTTATTTAATTACATAATGGAGAAATAAATAATAAATAAATACAAAGAAATAATATATTATCATAAATGGAGGTCTAAAGTCTAAACATATGAAAACATTATTATTATTATTATACCCATCTCTCCTAAAATAATAAACATAAACTAAATAATAATAACAATAATAATAATATGTTTCACTTATTACCTGAGTCTCCTGAAATAATAATATATGGAGGAGGGATAAATGATTAATAACAACAACAATAACACAGTTTATTTATTCCTCACCTCTCCTGAAATAATAATAAATGGAGGCAGGATTCTATTAATATTAATAATAATAATAAATTCTATTATTATTCATTTATCCCTTCTCCATTTATTAATATTTCAGGGAAAGTGGGTAATAAATAATAAATATTATTTATTTTTATATTTATTTATTTATTATCCTCTATCCCTCCTCCATTTATTAGTATTATTATTTCTGGAGAGATGGGTAAATAACAACAACAACAATAATAAGAATAATAACACAGTTTATTTATTCCTCATCTCTCCTGAAATAATAATAAATGGAGGCCTTATGGGTAATCCGGGCATGAGTTAGAGACCACATCAAACCAAATTGGGACGACTGGAAAGCATGCAACGCTCATGCAATATCGCATGCCTAGAGAAATGGAAGCCTGCAGAATGCGATCCTCAAGAAACGCGCTGCAAGCGTCGACGGGAAACTTGCACCCGGTTGTCGTTTCTGGGCATTTGCACGGCTCCCATTTCTACCTGACTTGGGCCTCTGCTTTGGGCGTCTTCGGTGGGAATTGGAGCAAAAGGAAGGGAACGGGAGCAATTTTGCAATTTCAGAGGTCTGGACACTGTCTACTTCGGACGGCTGGAAATAAACACAGTTATCTGGAGAGAAACCCGAAGCCCTTATAAAGCCGGACACCTGCAAGACGGCATTCCTTGCAAAACGGCATTCTTCGCACACACACAAGTCATTCCTTTCATTCCAAAAGGAAACAACTCCCAATCCATTGCAAAGAAAATACAGAATATAGACATCCAATGGGTCCAAACACTCGGGTTCCTTCGAATTCGATGCCGTATTTCTTTCAATGGACTGATGCATGATAGGGATTAATTGGGATTTTGACTGCCAAATTGGGATGGCAATGAAGCCACGCTGCCGTTGTTTCCCTCCTTGGTCTTATTCTATTGCAAAATTCACTTTGGAATTTTGCACGATGCAAACCAAAGAATGTTTACAAACCACCTTACTAAATTATTGTCATGTATGGTCTATTAAATAATAATAATAATATATATTAATAATAATAACAACAACTTCTCATAATTTAACCAAAATCTGACTGAGTTTTCAGGTCTAATATTGTTATTAATATTATATTATTAATATATTATTAATTATATAATAATAATGCTTGCCATTTTAACTCACTTGGTTTGCAGATAGTTTACATTTATTATATTAGGCCTGGGCAATCATGGTTCTAAAGTATTTACAAAACTAAAGTTCTGGTGGTGAACACTAGGTGACGCTGGTGCTTTGCTTCTACAGTGTTGCTAAAGTTCTGGTGGTGAACACTAGGTGGCGCTGGTGCTTTGCTTCTACAGTGTTGCTAAAGTTCTGGTGGTGAACACTAGGTGGCGCTGGTGCTTTGCTTCTACAGTGTTGCTAAAGTTCTGGTGGTGAACACTAGGTGGCGCTGGTGCTTTGCTTCTACAGTGTTGCTAAAGTTCTGGTGGTGAACACTAGGTGGCACTGGTGCTTTGCTTCTACAGTGTTGCTAAAGTTCTGGTGGTGAACACTAGGTGGCGCTGGTGCTTTGCTTCTACAGTGTTGCTAAAGTTCTGGTGGTGAACACTAGGTGGCACTGGTGCTTTGCTTCTACAGTGTTGCTAAAGTTCTGGTGGTGAACACTAGGTGGCGCTGGTGCCTTGCTTCTACAGTGTTGCTAAAGTTCTGGTGGTGAACACTAGGTGGTGCTGGTGCTTTGCTTCTACAGTGTTGCTAAAGTTCTGGTGGTGAACACTAGGTGGCGCTGGTGCTTTGCTTCTACAGTGTTGCTCAAGTTCTGGTGGTGAACACTAGGTGGCGCTGGTGCTTTGCTTCTACAGTGTTGCTCAAGTTCTGGTGGTGAACACTAGGTGGCGCTGGTGCTTTGCTTCTACAGTGTTGCTCAAGTACTGGTGGTGAACATTTTAGAACTCTAACAAAACTTTCAAAACTACATTATTTCATTATTGGCGATTTCTAAAACAACCAATTAGGAACTGCCATTTATAACGAAATTTTGAAAGTTTTGGTTAGAGTTCTGAAATGTTCACCACCAGAACCTTAGCAACACTGTAGAAGCAAAGCACCAGCGCCACCTAGTGTTCACCACCAGAACCTTAGCAACACTGTAGAAGCAAAGCACCAGCCCCACCTAGTGTTCACCACCAGAACCTTAGCAACACTGTAGAAGCAAAGCACTAGCGCCACCTAGTGTTCACCACCAGAACTTCAGTTTTGTAAGTACTTTAGAACTATTTAGAACAGGGGTCGGGAACCTTTCTGACTCAGAGAGCCATAAAAGCAAAATATTTGGAAATATTAATTTCAGTAAGAGCCACATAATTAATTAATTAATTAATTAAAAATATTTGGTAACTCCTATCGTGGGTGCAAGCGGCTGAGGGGGAAGGAGATCCCCTCGCCCCTGGAGCTGCGAGGACGGGCCGAGAAAGCTGCGGGAAACCGCGTCGAGGGCCCTTCCTAGCCTAGAGCCAATGGTGAGGGGGGGCGTGGCCCCCACAAGACCTCCCTACTCTGGAACAAAGGCCAAAACAAGGCTGCAGCATGCATGGCTCCATTCCCCCCAATAGCCTTGGCGGGGCCGGAAGCCCGAACGAAGGAAAAAACCCCAAAACCGACTGGAAAATTCCTGAAGGCTGTGGTAGGCTGCTGCTCCTGTTGCTGCTCCATGCTGCTCTCCTGCTGCCGAATGGAAAGGGCGCTCTGAGGAACCGTGGTGCTTTTTGGACGGGGCAATGTTTCCCCACACGGAGCCAAAGCAGCTGGCTATGAGAGTGGCCCCGCCAGAAGAAAGGAGGCCAAGCTGCTCCAGCCAGCTCAGCTGGAGGCGGGGCAACCTCCAAGCTCTCCATGCCTTTGCCCTCATTTGCCCCAAATTCTGCGTGCGCAGCTCTGCTGGAGGCAGGGACAGCGCCAAGCTCTCCAAGTTGGCTCTCAGCTGCGCGCGTGGAATTTGAGGCAAAGGAGGGCGAAGGCCGTGCGTGCAGCTGAGAGCCGGCATGTGAGGGATAGGCGGAGAGCCAGGTGGAATCCTTGAAAGAGCCACATATGGCTCGCGAGCCATAGGTTCCCGACTTCTGATTTAGAACCATGATTGCCCAGGCCATATATATATATATGTGTGTGTGTGTGTGTGTGTGTGTGTGTATCTACCTTGAATAAATACCGGTAAATAAATAATACTTATTTATTTATTTTATTTACCCTCTCTCTAATCCTGTGCCAAAGTCCTTTGTTTGGAAGCTTCTCCTATTATGTTTTTTTGCATAAGAAGAGAAGCATTAATTCCCACTAAAGGTACATTTTTTCTCCTGATATAGTAGTCTCGCTTATCCGACCTTTGCTTATTCGACATTTCCTCTTATCCGATGCTCCCCTTTTCCTCCAGCATTTCCCCTTCCTCTCCAACTGTCTCTGCATTCCCAATAAGTGGAAAAGGCAAGACGAGGAAGAGGAGGAAGAGGAAGGGGGAAAGGGGGGAAGAGGCAGGACCGGAAACGGAAGCGTCCTCCCTCCTTCTCTCTGTGATTTCCACGCTCCTCTTCCGCATCCGGGCACTTCCTGCCGGGCCCTTCACGCCCCGGGGCGATGCCTTTCCTTAACTCTTTGAGTCCCTGTTGTTAGTATTCTAGGTGTCTGTCTACCGCTGTGTCGGATGAGTAACAGGAGGAGACTCCCTATTATCCGACATTTTCTTTATCCGACGGCAGGCCCAGATTAATGTTTTGTGGCACCCTAGGCCACACTCTCTAAATTCCGCCCCCTGGGGGCGGGGCCTCTTGAGGGGGCGGGGGACACTTGTGGAGGGGCAGAGCCGGCATGAGGGAAAAGGAGCCGGGGGAAGTCCCGCCCCTAGGGCAACTGACGTGGTTTCCCCCGCCGCCTCCTCGCTCACACGGCCGCCCCTCCCCCTTCACTGAAGGAAGGAGCGGCGCCCGCCCACACAAGCAAGGAGGCGGCGGGGGAAGCCACGTCAGACGCCCTAGGGGCGGCGGAACTTCCCCCGGCTCCTCCCTTGCTCCTTCTTAGCGTGCAGGCGCAGAAGCAAGCGCCCGAAGATCGCATTCAATTTTTTAATTTTTTTTTCAATTTTGGGGGGTCCGGATCTGCTGCCCCCCCAAAGCTGCCACCCTAGGGCATGGCCTAGGGTGGCCTTATGGGTAAGAGCAACGACCTGCCCAACGGACCCTTGCCCATCACACCTAATTAAGTCCAGTATTGACTTCATGTCGGGTGCTCTGAGGGACCTGGTGAATCTCTCCCTAGAGACAGGCACCTTTCCGAACTCTCTGAAAGAGGCCAGAGTCAGCCCCTCTTGAAAAAGAAGAACCTTGACCCCGATGACCCAGCAAGCTACCGCCCGGTCGCCAACATACCCTTTCTGGGTAAGCTCGTAGAGCGAGCGGTAGAAAGCCAAGTACGGGACAACCTAGATCGTTCCGGGGGCCTAGACCCGTCCCCGTCGGGTTTCCGCGCAGGTCACGGAGTGGAACTGGTCCTCGTAGCGATCACAGACGACATCCGCCGTCAACTGGACCAGGGAGGCTCGGCAGTCCTAGTCCTTCTGGACCTAACCGCGGCTTTTGACACCGTTGATCACGACTTGCTCCTCGATCGCCTGGCTGCCTCTGGGATCCAAGACAAGGCTCTGACCTGGCTGGAATCGTTCCTGCGAGGCCGCCGCAGCGGGTCGAATGGCAAGGTCAAGTCTCTAGGAAAAGCGAATTGGAATGCGGAGTCCCCCAGGGCGCCATCCTATCCCCCACCCTCTTCAACATCTACGTCCAGCCTCTGGCTAGCATTGCCAGGAGCTATGGGTTCTCCTGCTACCAATATGCGGACGATACACAGCTGCTCCTGAAGCTTGACCCAGGGTCATCGTCGGTGCCAGACAGTTTCAGCCAAGGATTGGGAGCGGTGACGAGCTGGCTCAGAGCTCATAGACTCAAAATCAACCCGGCAAAAACGGAGATCCTCTGGCCTGGCCGACCCGACCCTCACCCATCACTGCCACCCTTTGAGGGCGAGCCCTTATCCCCGGCTCCGGCAGTGAAAAGCCTGGGAGTGATCCTGGACGAAAAACTAACGATGGAGGCCCAGATCCAGGCGGCAGCAAAAGGCGCCTTTTTCCATCTCCGTAGGGCCCGACGGCTGGCCCCCCTACCTACCATCTGAGGCGCTGAGAACCGTGGTACATGCCACCGTTGTCTCGCGTCTTGATTATTGCAACGCCCTATATGTGGGCCTCCCCCTCTCTACAACCAAGAGGCTGAAACTCATCCACAACGCAGCGGCCAGACTCATCTCTGGGTCACCAGTGAGGGACCACATTTCTCCTATTTTAAAAGATCTCCACTGGCTGCCCCTAGAGTTCAGAGTGCTCCACAAACTTCTGGTGCTCACCTTTAAAGCTCGGCACAACATCGGGCCAGCCTACCTGAGTGACCGGGTTGGCGGTCCAACGCAGCGTGAGGCCAACACGTGCCATAAATGGCGATCGCATGACCATCCCTGGGGTGCGAGAGGCTCGGCTGATGGAAACCCAGCGGAGAGCCTTTTCCGTGGCGGCCCCCAGGATCTGGAACTCACTGCCACCTGCCCTCAGAGCCACTCTGTCCCTAACTAGATTCCGGTCAGACTTAAAGACCTGGCTCTTCCGCCTAGCGTTTGGGGCCTGATCGGTACCTCTGAATGTCTGAGCCTTTCCTCAGACATGTATCTGTTTTAAATTGCTGTATATTGTTGTTTTAGGGTTTTTAAATGATGTAAGTCGCCCGGAGCACCACGGGTGGAGGGCGACTCACAAATATTAAAGTATTATTATTATTATTATTATTATTATCTGACGTTCTTCCCACCCATTTATGTCGGATTAGCGAGACTCTACTGTACTTGGTTTATCCAGTTTGAGCCCCAAACAAAGGAATAATAATTTGGGGGTTTTTTTTCTAAAAACTTCTTTCCTGGAATGAAATATTCTGCACAAGGTCAATCATCAGGGCATACGCTTTATTAGAAATCTGTAAAAAAAAATACAAAACATAATAATAACAATATTCCAGAAGAGCCCCTCCCTGCACCATCTGTCATACATTATTTCCGAAATCATGACTCGTATTTAGAGAGAATAATGGAATGAATTAATATATTTGCAGAAAAATTAGCCATCTTTGTTGCGTTAAAAAAAAAAAAAGCAAAATGAAGGGAGGAAATAAAATTATTTTTTTTGTGTTGCTAATAAATGGACCCAAAATTCTGCATGCGTTGCTTCTGAGTAAACATTGTAAAACAGCACAATTTTGAACAGCCGTCCAGTTTTGCACAAAGGAATAAAAAGCAATAATAATAATATAAATAATAATATAATAATTAATGACAATAACAGTAATAAAATGATCTGTTGGAGTTTTTTTGTTTTAAACTCCTGATACGATACATAAATAATGAAATAATCAATAATAATAATATAAAATGATACAATAATAATATGCCTAGTGGTTTTGTGCATGTTTCCCCTTTTGTAAGAAATAACAATACAAGTATAATAATAATGTTAATGATCATAATACCAATAATAATAATAAGCAATATTAATGTGTCTAGTGGTTTTGTGCATGTTTCCCTCTTTGTAAGAAATAATAATACAAATATAATAATATTAATGTTCATACCAATAATGATAATAATAATAAGCAATATTAATGTGTCTAGTGGTTTTGTGCATGTTTCCCCCTATGTAAGAAATAATAATACAGTATAATAATATTAATAATGATCATAATAATAATAATAATACCAATAATAATAAGCAATATTAATGTGCCTAGTGGTTTTGTGCATGTTTTCCTTTTTTTTGTACTTTTGTAATAAATAATAAACCTTTTTTGTATTATTTGTAATAAATAATCCCATTAATAATACAATAAATAATAATAATAATATGCCTAGTAGTTTTGTGCATGTTTCCCTCTTTTTGTTTATATTATTTGTATTAAATAATAACACAAGTATAATAATAATATCAATAATAATAATAAATCTAGTGGTTTTGTGCATGTTTCTCCTTTTTTTGTAATTATGTAATAATACCATTAATAATAATAATGTTGGAGCATGCAAGAAATCGGTTAATGTGTATGTGTGTACTGTAAAATAAGATGCATGGTGCTGATTGGTGGGGCTATGCCCGGGAAAATAGCTGAGCCTGGGTCTTTTGGATACTGTTACATCGGGAATGTGGCACAGCTGGCTAAGTGTCAGCTGCATAAGATCTCTCTGACCAATAGTTCGAGGCCTGCCCAACAAGGGGCACTGGGAACGCTGAGAGACGAGGAGTGTGTCAGCTCCCCCTGGTGGCCAGAGTTTGGTGGGGTTCAGAATATAGGTATAAATCCCAGAACCTCTGTTTAAACTCTATATGTTGTGTGTGGAAATGGCAGGGATTGTCTGCTAAGTATGTGTACCTGTAATCCACTCTGAGTCGCCTTCGGGGTGAGAAGAGCGGAATATAAATAAAGTGTATTATTATTATTATTATTATTATTACATTTATCAGGCTTGAGCTATGCATGTGCTCGGAGAGAAGCAGAGTGAAGAAAAAAGAGAAGTACACACACAGATACAGAGTGTGCTCTAGTGGATTGTGCATGTATCTCTCTTTCTTTGTATTATTTGTAATAATACCATTAATAATAATACAATTACAACTAATAATAATAATATTTATTATTTGCATGAGACTTGGCTCTCCTCCCCAAAAGAGCCCCAAAAACCCAATGGGATTCTATGCTTTTCTGCTAACGAGATGGCTAATTTTTGCTCCCATGCATCGCCATGGGCCTTTCCTCCCATTTTACGTGTCAAACTCTATTTCCGGAAGAAGAAGAAGTGCTTCGTCGGATGCTCCAAAATGCCCCAAAAAGGGTCTCCCTAGAAGGCAAAGTGTTATGCTATGGTCAACGTCTGCTGGAGGACCAAGAGGGGCCCAGAGAGCTATTCTTTCAGGTTACAAAATCAGTTTAATATGCATTAGTCCATTACTAATTAATTGAGTTGAGAAGCAGAAATACAGATCTGAGGAATATATTATTTTCTCTAGGAGTGTCCATGCCATCCAGTGTCTGAAGCCCTTGATACCAAGCGTCACTGACGGTTTTCTCCTATACGTTTTGTGACATTTCTCTAGCGCTGCATCCTCTCATTTTGTGCAAAGTGTCTGTGTATTTGTTTTTAAGTGAAATATTGCATTGCATTGCATTTTTATTTGGTTATTTATTTATTTGCAGGATAGTAAAGCTACACTACATTTACTAATTTGCAAGACGGTAATTTTGTAATTCATTAATTAATTTATTTATTTGCAGGACGGTAACACTGCAGTGCATTAGTTAATTTATTTGCATGATGGGTAAAATTGCATTGCATTTATTTATCTGCAGGCTAGTAAAGCTGCAATGCATTATTCATTTGCCAGATGATAAAGCTGCAAGTGATAATTTGCAGGATGATAATTTTGTAATGCATTTATTTATTTGCAAGATGGTAATGTTGCAATGCACTTATTTATTTGCAGGATGGTAACACCACAATGCATTAATTTGTCATTTGTCTGCAAGATAGTAATGCTGCAATGCAGTAATTTATTTATCTGCAGGATGATAAAGCTGCAATGCATTTATTTATTATTTGCAGGATGGCAAATTTGCAATGTATTTATTTATTTGCAGGCTGTTAAAACTGCCATGCATTTATTTGTTTGCAAGATGGCAACACTGCAATGCATTTATTTACTTGTTTACAGGATGGTAATGCCGCAATGCATTTATTTATTTGCTGGCTGGTAAAGCTGCAATGCATTTATTTGTTTGCAAGATGTTAATGCTCCAATGCATTTATTTATTTGCAGGCTGCTAAAGCTGCAATGCATGTATTTGTTTGCAAGGCGATAATGATCCAATGCATTTATTTATTTACAGGCTGGTTAAGTGCCAATGCATGTATTTGTTTGCAAGGTGATAATGCTCCAATGCATTTATCTATTTGCAGGCTGGTAAAGCCGCAACACATTTTTGTTTGCAAAGGCGATAATGCTCCAATGCATTTATTTATTCACCGGCTGGTAAAGCTGCAATGCATGTATTTGTTTGCAAGGCTATAATGCTCCAATGCATTAATCTTTTTGCAGGCTGGTAACGCTGCAATGCATATATTTATTATTTGCAGGATGGTAAAGTTTCAATGCATTTATTTATTTGCAGGATGGTAAAGTTGCAGAGAA
Source organism: Anolis apletophallus (assembly GCA_030556195.1). Lineage (NCBI taxonomy): Eukaryota > Metazoa > Chordata > Lepidosauria > Squamata > Anolidae > Anolis > Anolis apletophallus. The sequence continues at coordinate 43,439,196 of JARBWK010000015.1, read as the reverse complement.
TGCGATCATTTTCAGAAGGTATAAATTATATTCTATTATATCTCGTTTACCTTGACGGAAGGAGACCGAAACCAGCCTTTCGTCGAATTCTTGTATTTTCCGGAAATTGTTCACCATTTCAAGGGGCGAAGGGTCGTCCGGCTGTGTGCAAAATAGGGCCGTTTCCAGGGCCAAGAGCTGCGAAGACATAACGTTTGCGCATCATTTCCATTGTCAGTAAAGTAATGAGAGGAGTTAAAAAATAGAAATTACCCCTCCCAAAAAGGAGGAGACGCAAACAGCGCCGCAAATGCAATAGTTGAACAAAGGAGGTAGTGATATCTTGTTACATGTGAACACTGCGAATTGAGAAATATAGGGCCAATCAAGTTGCGCATGATCAGAGGATGCATCCAACCCAGGGAAGGTGTCATTGAAGCAAGAGTATAAAAACTTTCTTAACTGCGCCACAGTTATATTAATTTATTATATTTTATTATTATTATGTTGTTGTTGTTATTATTATTCTGTAATGCCGTACGTGCATCCTTGGCTGCTGACCTGTTCCTCTGAGACCTGGACTGGCTTCCGGAAGACAGTCCAGAGGACGCTTGGGAAGCAGGGCGGGGTGGTCAGTGACCCTTCATAGCGGAAATACTCGTCCAGCTGGTCTGGAAGCAGAGCTTGGACGTTGAAGCCAGGGATGAACGTCTCCTGGTCTGGAGGGAAGAAGGAAGGAGACATTATCATCATCATCATCATCACCACCACCACCATCATCATGCCATCTGTCAAGAGGATACACAGAAGCACAAGGCAGGGGTGCTTGCACAATATATACAAACAAGTAGTAAAAGCAAACCATAGAATTAGAAAAGTATCATGCAGTATAGGCATACAATGCAGTCTGGGTGAGTGCACCTCTTAATGTAGGCTACAATGAGCAAGGAGAAGCATCACGGGTATATTCAAAGAATTTATCAAAAACATATATGTGCAAATACAGTCAATGTATTACAAAGATACACAGCTCAAAGCATATAGCATATAACGTTAGTGGAAGCATAGACAGGTAAAGGAAGTGCAACACATTCAATATTGGGTCTTATAGATAGTAAACAATATACATCCGTATGGGAAACAATGCACAGTCTGAATAATCGTTCAACACATATTAATACATCTATCTGGTGGGGCTACACATATGAGTACCCTGGGGGTGCGTTGGAAGGGCGCAAAAACCCAGGTGAATGCCTGGGAGTGCGAGGCGGTCAAGCCGCGGCTTCTCTGGCGCTGATAGCGAAAGAGTTTGTTTTGCTGTTGGCAGGAGGTGGGACACAGTCGGGATATTGACGTGTCCTGGGTCTACACATGGGGTTGGGGGTCCAACGATTCCGTGTAGGTACTCACTCAGAGACAGGGACGTGCGGGGAAGTGCCGCGAAGTCCGGAGTTCAACCGGCTTGTAGCCGTAAAGTAAAGTTCGAGTCGCAAGGCTGCTGCAAATGAAAATCTTGTCGCATGAATGGCGCAAGGGGTTCCCTCGTAGTAGCGGGGAGCCTTTGCCAATGAGGTGAAGCACACAAGGCAATGGACCTTCACACCGATGGTGGAAGTCTTGCCAACGGCTTAGAGTGACTTGGCACCATAGCGTTTTGCCGTTTCGTGGGTTTCGCTTCGTCAGGGCAATTACGAGGTGGCTACACAAAGGTCAAGCAGCGGAGCGTTCCAAAATAGGTTGTCATCAGGGCTTCACAAATTTCAGAGCAGCTTTTAAACTGATTCCTAGGGGAAAGTCGACAGGAGCTGGGCAGCTTCCGGTTCAAGAGGGTGAAATGCCAAGTATGGAGGACGAAATCCATACACAAATGGCTGAGTCAACAGAAAAGATAGATAGTAGTAGTCGAGAGGTAGGACATGGTAGGCCTTCTACAAATTCTCACAAACAGCCAAAGTTGAAAGTGCACCAGAGAAATAAATATAAATGTCTGTACACAAACGCTAGAAGCCTTCGAACAAAAATAAGGGAGTTGGAATATTTGGCAAAAGAAAAAAATATTGATATTATTGGCATAACAGAAATCTGGTGGACGGAGGAAAACAAATGGGACACAAAGATTCCAGGTTATAAAATGTACAGGAAAGACAGGAGAGGGAAAAATGGTGGCGGTGTGGCCCTGTACATAAATGAAGAGCTAGAATCTCATGAATTAGAATTTCAAGAAAATCCAAACTCACCTACAGAAACATTGTGGGTAAAAGTCCCAGGACAAAAAACTAATCTAGCACTAGGGATCTGCTATCGCCCTCCCAACCAAACCCCAGAGGCAGACTGCTATCTGGAAAATGAAGTTAAACAGGCCTCAAAAAGAAATACATTAGTCATAATGGGGGACTTCAACTATCCCCGAATAGATTGGCCAAATTCTTGTTCTACGCATGAAAGAGAGACAAGGTTCCTCGACATGCTAGCTGATTATTCCCTTGAGCAGATGGTCATGGAACCAACCAGGGGAAAGGGGATCCTGGACTTGGTGCTAACTAATGAACAAGATCTCGTTCAAGATGTCCTTGTAACTGAGCCCATAGGTACCAGTGACCATAACACAATAACCTTCAACGTAAGTTTGGATAGCAAACTGTCAGTGAAAACTAACACAGAGACATTAAACTTTCACAAAGGGAATTTCACCAAAATGAGAAAAATTGTAAAGAACAAACTAAAAGGAGCAGTAAAAATCAAATCCCTCCAAAATGCTTGGAAACTGTTTAAAAATACCTTAAAACAGGTCGAACTAAAATGCATTCCAATAAAAAGAAAGAGGCATGGAAAGTCCAAAAGGACACCAGTATGGCTTACAAATGAAGTAAAAGATGTGATTGGAAAGAAGAAAAACTCATTTAAGAAATGGAAGGCTCTTCCTACCGAGGAGAACAGAAAGGAACACAAGCTCTGGCAAACTAAATACAAAGCAACAGTCAGGAAAGCCAAGAGAGATTTTGAGGCACACATAGCAAAGAATATTTAAAAAACAACAAAAAAACTTTAGGTACATCAGAAGCAGGAACCCAACTAGAAAAGCAGTTGGGCCACTGACGACAATGGTCAGAAAGGGAAAATCAGCGAAGACAAGGAGATTGCTGAGCGGCTAAATGACTTCTTTGCCTCCGTTTTCACAGGAGGACAGACAACATATGCCTGCAGCTGAGTCAGTTTTTTTCAGGGAGGGAATTAAAAGAATTAAAACAGATAGAGATAAACAAGGAGGATGTTCTCATATGCCTTACTAAACTAAATGTCAACAAATCACCAGGCCCAGACGGCATCCACCCCAAAGTTCTTAAGGAACTCAAGTGTGAAATTGCTGAACTTCTAGCTAAGATATATAACCTTTCTCTAAGATCAGGCACTGTACCCGAGGACTGGAGGGAGGCAAATGTAACTCCGATCTTCAAGAAAGGATCCAGGGGTGATCCAGGAAATTATAGGCCAGTTAGTCTAACCTCAGTTCCAGGCAAAGTGATGGAAACCATTATTAAAGAAAAATTACTAAGCACATAGAAGAACAGGCATTGCTGAAGGAAAATCAACATGGTTTCTGCAAAGGCAAATCATGTCTTACTAACTTGATAGAATTCTTTGAGGGTGTAAATAAACACATAGATAAAGGGGACCCAATTGATATTGTTTACCTTGACTTTCAAAAGGCTTTTGACAAAGTCCTCACCAAAGGCTCCTAAATAAGCTCTTCAGCCATGGAATCAGGGGACAGGTCTTGTCCTGGATTGGAACCTGGCTAAACTGTAGGAAACAAAGGGTGGTAATAAACGGACACTTCTCTGGGTGGAAAGAGGTGAGAAGTGGCGTACCACAGGGTTCAGTTTTAGGACTGTTACTTTTTGATTTATTCATTAATGATCTGGATGTAGGAGTGAATTCTGAGGTAGCAAAGTTTGCAGACGACACTAAATTGTTCAGGGTAGTTAAAAATGAAACTGATTGTAAAGAGCTCCAGAAAGATCTCTCGAAATTGAGTGAATGGGCAACAAAGTGGCAAATGCATTTTAACCTAAACAAGTGTAAAGTCATGCACATCGGGGCAAAGAACCCCAACTACACCTACCAATTGATGGGGTCAAAGCTTTCCCAGACAAACCAGGAAAGGGATCTTGGGGTTTTGGTGGACAGCTCAATGAAGATGTCAACCCAGTGCGCAGCAGCAGCGAAAAAAGCAAATTCTATGCTTGGCATGATCAGGAAGGGAATCGAAAATAGGTCAGCAAACGATGTATTACCTCTCTACAAATCTATGGTAAGGCCACATTTGGAGTACTGTGTACAATTCTGGTCTCCGCACCTTAAGAAGGATATAACGGAACTGGAAAAGGTACAGAAAAGGGCAACAAGAATGATCCAAGGGATGGAGCAGCTCCCTTATGAAACCAGGTTGCAACGCCTGGTCTTTTCAGCCTTGAAAGACGGCGTTTAAGAGGTGACTTGATCAAGTATATAAAATCATGCATGGGATAGAAAAGGTGAATAAAGAAAAACTATTTTCTTTGTCACAAAACACTAGGACTAGAGGGCACTCCCTGAAGCTCCAAGGTAGGAAAGTTAGGACTAATAAAGGGAAATATTTCTTCACCCAGAGGGTCATTGGGTTATGGAACTCACTTCCAGAGGAGGTTGTGACAGCGGTCAGCCTGGACAGCTTCAAGGCAGGATTAGACAGATTCATGGATACCAAGGGAATCAGTAGCTACTGAAATGGACATCCAAGTGCCACCTCGAGTTGGTTGAGGTAGGCAGGATTTCCTGGCTACTGGTTGTGGGGGTCGGGAGCAGGTCAGGGTTTTGCCCTCCCTTCTGCTCGAGATCCCCGTCTACAACTGGGGGCCACTGTGTGATACAGAATGCTGGACTAGATGGGCTGAGGTCCGATTCAGCATGGCTCTTCTTATGTTCTTATGTTCTTATGTTCTTAAGATCCTATGGGGCTGAATCCAGCCCCATAGGATCTTCAATTTGTGAAGCCCTGATGACAACCTATTTTGGAACGCGACGAGATTTTCGTTTGCAGCAGCCTTGCGACTCGAACTTTACTTTACGGCTACAAGCCGGTTGAACTCCGGGACTTCGCGGCTTACTTCCCCGCACGTCCCTGTCTCTGAGTGAGTACCTACACGGAATCGTTGGACCCCCAACCCCATGTGTAGACCCAGGACACGTCAATATCGGGACTGTGTCCCACCTCCTGCCAACAGCAAAACAAACTCTTTCGCTATCAGCGCCAGAGAAGCCGCGGCTTGACCGCCTCGCACTCCCAGGCATTCACCTGGGTTTTTGCGCCCTTCCAACGCACCCCCAGGGTACTCATATGTGTAGCCCCACCAGATAGATGTATTAATATGTGTTGAACGATTATTCAGACTGTGCATTGTTTCCCATACGGATGTATATTGTTTACTATCTATAAGACCCAATATTGAATGTGTTATAAGACCTAATATTGAATGTGTGGCACTTCCTTTACCTGTCTATGCTTCCACTAACGTTATATGCTATATGCTTTGAGCTGTGTATCTTTGTAATACGTTGACTGTATTTGCACATATATGTTTTTGATAAATTCTTTGAATATACCTGTGATGCTTCTCCTTGCTCATTGTAGCCTACATTAAGAGGTGCACTCACCCAGACTGCATTGTATGCCTATACTGCATGATACTTTTCTAATTCTATGGTTTGCTTTTACTACTTGTTTGTATCTGTCAAGAGGAATCATATTTTGTCCATTATTATTATTATTATTATTATTATTAAGCAGGAGAAGGATGACCATCTATCTAGAGGGATTGGATTGTGCCTATTATTGTTGTTATTATTATTATTATTAAGCAGGGGCTGGATGGCCATCTGTTGAGAGGGATTGGATTGTGTCCTCATTGGCGGAAGAGGGTTGGACTGTAGAAGCAAAGCACCAGCGCCACCTTTAGTTTTGTAAGTGCTTTAGAACCATTTAGAGCCATGATTGCCCAGGCCTAATGGGCGCCCCAGCCAGATACACACACATTTTCACTTTTATGATGTGTATAGAATAGATAGAATGAATATGCAGCGGCTGGATGGCCATCTGTCAGGAGAGATTGCATTGTGCCTTTATAGCAGAAGGGGGTTGGACTGGATGGCCTTTGGGGGTCCCTCCCCTCTAGGAGCCTATGATTCTGGTGGCGCTGGTGCTTTGCTTCTACAGTGTTGCTAAAGTTCTGGTGGTGAACACCAGGTGGCGCTGGTGCTTTGCTTCTACAGTGTTGCTAAAGTTGTGGTGGTGAACACCAGGTGGCGCTGGTGCTTTGCTTCTACAGTGTTGCTAAAGTTCTGGTGGTGAACACCAGGTGGCGCTGGTGCTTTGCTTCTACAGTGTTGCTAAAGTTGTGGTGGTGAACACCAGGTGGCGCTGGTGCTTTGCTTCTACAGTGTTGCTAAAGTTCTGGTGGTGAACACCAGGTGGCGCTGGTGCTTTGCTTCTACAGTGTTGCTAAAGTTCTGGTGGTGAACACTAGGTGGCGCTGGTGCTTTGCTTCTACAGTGTTGCTAAAGTTCTGGTGGTGAACACCAGGTGGCGCTGGTGCTTTGCTTCTACAGTGTTGCTAAAGTTCTGGTGGTGAACACTAGGTGGCGCTGGTGCTTTGCTTCTACAGTGTTGCTAAAGTTCTGGTGGTGAACACCAGGTGGCGCTGGTGCTTTGCTTCTACAGTGTTGCTAAAGTTCTGGTGGTGAACACCAGGGTGGCGCTGGTGCTTTGCTTCTCCAGTGTTGCTATAGTTCTGGTGGTGAACACCAGGTGGCGCTGGTGCTTTGCTTCTACAGTGTTGCTAAAGTTCTGGTGGTGAACACTAGGTGGCACTGGTGCTTTGCTTCTACAGTGTTGCTAAAGTTCTGGTGGTGAACACCAGGTGGCGCTGGTGCTTTGCTTCTACAGTGTTGCTAAAGTTCTGGAACTCTAACAAAACTTTCGAAATTTCGTTATGAATGGCAGTTTCTAATTGGTTCTGTCTTAAAAATCGGCAGTAATGAAATAATAATGAAGTTTTGAAAGTTTTGTTAGTTCTGAAATGTTCACCACCAGAACTTTAGCAACACTGTAGAAGCAAAGCACCAGGGCCACCTAGTGTTCACCGCCAGAACTTTAGTTTTGTAAGTACTTTAGAACCATTTGGAACCATGATTGCCCAGGCCTACCTGGGATTCTACTTTTTGGATAACGGCTCAATGCTTCCTTCCCTGGGTTGCAAAAAAAGTAATGAATGGTCAATTATTGCAATTCTTTTTAAAATGCAACTACAGCTGCTCTTCTGGGATTGCAAATGTACGTTTTGCAGATGCCAATTTTTTGGAGATGCCAAAGGGTTCCCTTGCACTGGAGATCTGCTTTGCATTAAAACGAGCAAATTGGATTTCGGACCCTTTGCAACGCCCTTTGCCTTACCTTTGTATTTCACATTCTGGGCGTGATGGAAGATCTTCTCATAGGAGGGATTGAAGGAGCCGATCTGCAACACAAGAGACACACAACAATTGCACGAGACTTTAAGGCGGCACCGTTTGGGGGAGAAAGCCGCAATGTTTTGGCCTGACCTTCCTTCTCTTTTGGGGTTTTGACCTTCGTCTGCGGATGAAATAATCACCCCACAATTTTGTGGCCAGAGGTAATTCCCCATTGGAAGGCGCCCTATCATTACGCTCCGTCTTGTTTTTCAATAGGCTGCTCATCGCAAATAATTACGGCACATTAGGTGAGCAAAACACTTAATGACACCCTCGTTCTCACTGGCCGGGCCTCAAACAGGGTTTCCCTGTGTCTTTCCATTCTTTTGCAGGGAGAGGTTTTGAGGGATTTCTGGATCTCTTGCGAAGGATTTTGTTTTCAAAATAACGTGCTTTCCTGATTATGATTATGCGTTGTCGTTTCTCTTCGAGACCCATTCGGTGTGTCTTCTCGAAAGAGGCCGCAGCATTGTGGATAGTGCGTCTCCATGCCTCCCGATGTGAGGCCAGGGTGGACCATTGTTGGTGATCAATCTAGCCGAGTCTGAGATGTTGTTTCAGGGGGTCCTTATATCTCATTTCTGGGGTACCTCTCTTGCGAGTTCACCATAGAGTAGTATCTTTGGGAGGCGGTGGTCCTCCATCCGAGAGACAAGCCCTGCCCAGCGCAGCTGTGTTCTCAATAGCATGGCCTCAACACTGGTGATCCCTGCTTGCTCGAGGACAGCAACATTTGACACATATTCGGTCCAGTGTATATTTAGGATTGTGTGAAGACAGCGCTGATGAAAGCGTTCGAGGAGTCGTAGGTGCTGGCGATAGGTGACCCATGTTTCAGACCCATAGAGGAGAATAGACAGTACGATCGCTCTGTACACACTGATTTTGGTGCTTTGCCTCAGTGTTTGTTGCTCCAGAGTCTTTTGGGAAGCTTTCCAGGTGCACTCTATGCGTTTGCTAATCTGTGATCTATCTCTTTGTCAATCTTGGCGTCTGAAGAGATGATGCTTCCCAGGGAGGTGAACTGCTGAACGGACTTGCCTATGCTGATGTGGGGATGATGGTGTTCTTCCTGTGGTGGGGGCTGGTAGAGGACTTACATCATCATCATCATCATCATTATTATTATTATGCATCTCTAATTGCTGATTTCCTTGCTACTTGCCTAGTTTCCAACAGACCTCACAACCTCTGAGGATGCCTGCCATAGATGCAGGCGAAACATCAGGAGAGAATGCTTCTAGAATGTGGACAGACAGCCCAAAAAGCCCCACAACAACCCAAAACCCAAATACCTTTGCTCCATCTGGAGGAGGAATGTTTGTCAATGGGGTCTATTGTTATTTATGTGTGTCAATTATTATGCAATTGAGAACTCAGCTGCGCTGGGCAGGGCACATCTCTATGATGGAGGACCACCGCCTCCCAAAGATACTACTCTATGGTGAACTCACAAGAGAGGCGCAAGAGAGGCGCCCCGAAAAAGAGATATAAGGACTCCTTGAAGCAGCCTCTCAGGCTCGGCCAGATTGATCACCAACAATGGTCCACCCTGGCCTCACATTGGCAGGCATGGAGACGCACTCTCCACAATGCTGTGACCTCTTTCGAGACGACACACCGAACGGGTCTCAAAGAGAAACGACAAAGCAGAAAGAACCGCAAGTTGGAAACAACATCACCCAAGGAGACTTTCTGCTGTGCTTTCTGCAACCGGACTTGCCTATCTCAGATTGGCCTTTTTAGTCATCAACGCGCTTGTAGAAAGCGTGGAACGAGTCCTTTCTAAGAATCTTCGTTCGCGAAGTAATGCCGAGAGAGAGAGAGAGAGAGAGAGAGAGAGAGTGAGTGTGTGTGTGTCAATTAATAGGGAATTGAGCCTCTCACCTCGAGCAAAACAGCCAGGACGGCCAGACCATCGGATTTATCCATCGCCGCTTGCAAATCAGGATATCGTTCGGAGTTATAATGCACGATGTGGAGCTATGCATGGAAAGCGCAAAAGAGTGCAAATCAATGCATCAATAACCAACTTGCACGCAATTGAATTATTAAAATGAAATAAAGTTATAAAAATAAAAATAAAATAATAAGTAATATCATCATTGTTAACAAATTAAAAACTATCCTTATTAATGACAATAAAATTAAATCATTAAAATAAAAATAAAATTGTTATCATTAATGATAACAAAAATAAATTATTAAAATAAAATTAAAAACAAAATTATTATTATTATTATTAATTCCACATCCAATTGCTCGGAAAACGTACTTCGGCGGCAAAGTGTTTCCCCCCGATGGTGTGCTCCGACCCTTCTTGTTTATTCCGGTTTCCCCAATGTAAGTGAAGCTGAGCTGCGGTGTATTGAGAAGGGAGGCTCCGGATGAGCATCGAGGGCGAAAGGATCATTTTCACTGCAAAAAAAAAAAGAGAGACGGTGAAAACGCTTGGAACAGAACCCCGTCACCATGCATGACAAGGACTCGATGAGAAAGGCCCTTTGCAGCTGCATATGGTCAGAGTCCGGCAGGCGAATCTCCCCTTATTCTTTGCATATATCGGGATATATAATTATTATTAGTCGTTGCATTTGTATTATTAAGCTTGAGCTTCTCTGACCGAGAGCCCTGGAAAACATTGCATTCCTTGTTGGACATTGCAACATTCTTCTAGCCTCCTCTAGGAATTTGTTTGTCTATATTCCTGTTGTTTATTTATTGTATGTATGTTTTGGTATGCAGATTTCTTTCCTTGCTCTATGTTTTCCTGAGAAGATGTGGGAGGGTGGATGGATGGATAGATAGATAGATCGATAGATATTGACATGGATGAGTCCATGGATGGATGGATGGCTGAGTAGACAGATGGATAGATCAATAGGGTGATAGATGGACAGATGGACATATGGATGTATGGAGAGATGGATAAGTCCATGGATGGATAGATGATTGAGTAGACAGATGGATAGACCAATAGGGTGATAGATGGACAGATGGACATATGGATGTATGGAGAGATGGATAAGTCCATGGATGGATAGATGATTGAGTAGACAGATGGATAGACCAATAGGGTGATAGATGGACAGATGGACATATGGATGTATGGAGAGATGGATAAGTCCATGGATGAATGGATGGCTGAGTAGACAGATGGATGGATCAATAGGGTGATAGATGGACAGATGGATGTGTGAATGGATGGATGGATGGATGGATGGATGGATGGATGGATGGATGGAGAAATGGATAAGTCCATGGATTGATAGATGATTGAGTAGACAGATGGATAGACCAATAGGGTGATAGTTGACAGATGGATGTGTGGATAGAGAGATGGATAAGTCCATGGATGAATGGATGGCTGAGTAGACAGATGGATGGATCAATAGGGTGATAGATGGACAGATGGACAGATGGATGTATGGAGAGATGGATAAGTCCATGGATGGATAGATGATTGAGTAGACAGATGGATAGACCAATAGGGTGATAGATGGACAGATGGATGTGTGGATGTATGGAGAGATGGATAAGTCCAGATGGACAGGTGGATGTGTGAATGAATGGATGGAGAGATGGATAAGTCCATGGATAGATAGATGATTGAGTAGACGGATGGATAGATCAATAGGGTGATAGATGGACAGGTGGATGTGTGAATGAATGGATGGAGAGATGGATAAGTCCATGGATGAATGGATGGCTGAGTAGACAGATGGATGGATCAATAGGGTGATAGATGGACAGATGGATGTGTGAATGGATGGATGGAGAGATGGATAAGTCCATGGATGGATAGATGATTGAGTAGACAGATGGATAGACCAATAGGGTGATAGATGGACAGATGGACATATGGATGTATGGAGAGATGGATAAGTCCATGGATGGATAGAGTAGATGGATGGATAGATGATTGAGTAGACAGATGGATAGACCAATAGGGTGATAGATGGACAGATGGACATGGATGTGGATAGAGAGATGGATAAGTCCATGGATGAATGGATGAATGAGTAGACAGATGGATGGATCAATAGGGTGATAGATGGACAGATGGACATATGGATGTATGGAGAGATGGATAAGTCCATGGATGGATAGATGATTGAGTAGACAGATGGATAGATCAATAGGGTGATAGATGGACAGATGGACATGTGGATGTATGGAGAGATGGATAAGTCCATGGATGGATAGATGATTGAGTAGACAGATGGATAGACCAATAGGGTGATAGATGGACAGATGGACAGATGGATGTATGGAGAGATGGATAAGTCCATGGATGGATAGATGATTGAGTAGACAGATGGATAGACCAATAGGGTGATAGTTGACAGATGGATGTGTGGATAGAGAGATGGATAAGTCCATGGATGAATGGATGGCTGAGTAGACAGATGGATGGATCAATAGGGTGATAGATGGACAGATGGATGTGTGAATGGATGGATGATGGATAAGTCCATGGATGGATGGATGGCTGAGTAGACAGATGGATGGATAGATGACAGATGGACATGATAGAGAGATGGATAAGTCCATGGATGGATGGATGGCTGAGTAGACAGATGGATGGATCAATAGGGTGATAGATGGACAGATGGACATATGGATGTATGGAGAGATGGATAAGTCCATGGATGGATAGATGATTGAGTAGACAGATGGATAGATCAATAGGGTGATAGTTGCCAGATGGATGTGTGGATAAAGAGATGGATAAGTCCATGGATGAATGGATGGCTGAGTAGACAGATGGATGGATCAATAGGGTGATAGATGGACAGATGGATGTGTGAATGGATGGATGGATGGATGGAGAGATGGATAAGTCCATGGATAGATAGATGATTGAGTAGATGGATGGATAGATCAATAGGGTGATAGATGGACAGGTGGATGTGTGAATGGATGGATGGATGAATGGATGGAGAGATGGATAAGTCCATGGATAGATGGATGATTGAGTAGACGGATAGATAGATCAATAGGGTGATAGATGGACAGATGGATGCGTGAATGGATGGATGGATGAATGGATGGAGAGATGGATAAGTCCATGGACAGATAGATGATTGAGTAGACAGAGGGATAGATCAATAGGGTGATAGATGGACAGATGGATGTTTGGATGGATGGAGAGATGGATGGAGAGATGGAGAAATCCATGGATGGATAGATGATTAAGTAGACAGATGGATAGATCAATAGGTCAATATATGGATAGATGAATGTGGGGGAGGAGGGATAAATTGTTAGATGGATGGATAGACAGATATGTGGATGGAGAGATGGATAAGTCCATGGATGGATGGATGGTTGAGTAGACAGAAGGATAGATCAATAGGTCAGTCGATGGATGGATGTAGAGATGGATAAGTCTATGGCTGGATAGTTGAGTAGACAGATGGGTAGATCAATAAGTGGATGGACTGATGTGTGGATGGATGGATGGATATGTGGATGGTGGTCCCCCTTTACCGGAATGCCCGTTGTTGGTCAGAACGAACTGCTCCTCGCTGGAGACGTTGTATCCCTGGAGTTCAATGGGCAGGAGGGTGGCGTCGTATTGCAGGACATCGTTGTGGAAGTCGATGGGGGACTGGAAGGTGCCTCCGCAGAAGGGGAACCGCTTGGGCCAGCCCTTCTCTCCATCCGCACCTCAAAGCCCAAGGAAGTCAAGGGGAAATAGAGGCCATTAGTCCCTTGGAAAACTACAACTCCCAGGATCTTATAGTGTTTTTCAGATCAGTGTTTTTCAACCTTTTTTGAGCCGCGGCACATTTTTTACATTTACAAAATCCTGGGGAACTCCACCAACCAAAATGACACAAAATGACACTTTAACACAGTAATAGATATAGTTAATATGTTTTTGAATGTATTTATACACTCAGTGTGAAACCTGGGCCTGTTTCGATGAACACGACATAGGTATCCTGGCAGGAATGGCAGAAAGACACAAACTTCCCACAAGTTTTGGAGTTGTAGTTCACCTATATCCAGAGAGCACTGTGGACTCAAACAATGTTGGATCAGGACCAAACTTGGCATGAATACTGCCCAAATGTGAACACAGATGGAGTTTGGGGAAAATAGACATTTATAGTTATACACAATCAAAGAGCATCCTGAACTTTGCAACAATTTGAACCAAACTTTTGAACTCTCATTACCAACAGAAAGTACTGAAAGGGTTTGCTTGGGAATTGACCTTGAGTTTGGAAGTTGTAGTTCACCTACACCCAGAGAGCACTGTGGACTCAAACAATGTTGTGTTATGTTTTTGTTTGTTTTCTATCCAGCATCACAATGGGGAGGCTCACCACTTTAAGGTCTTGGCATGGGAAAACTTCGCCCTCTGGGTGCTTTGGACTCCAACTCCCACCATTCCTAACAGCCTGAGGCCCTTTCCTGCTTCAAGTGGCTGAGGGGGAAAGGAAAGGGCCTGAGGCTGCTAGGAATGGTGGGAGTTGTAGTCCAAAACACCTGGAAGGTCCAAGTTTGCCCATGCCAGCTTCCGACAGAGACCTCCCCCTCCCCCCCGTCGCGCCCTTTCTTCCCCCTCCTGCAGCCCAACACTTACTTTTTCTTCTACACTGCCGCTTCTGCCGCCATTTTGATCCGAGGGGGCAGCGTGAGCGTGTTCGGGAGGGGAGGGAGGAAGATGCTACTGCGCAGACTCGCCCCAGAGCAAAGCGAGGCAAAGCGAGCAGAGCGAGGCTGGGAAGAAGGGAGCCCGAGGGGAGAAGAAAAAGTGTTTGTCAGGAGGGGGAAGGAAGGGGATTGGAGGTTCCCATTTCCCACGGCACACCTGATGATCGCTCACGGCACACTAGTGTGCCACGCCACACTGGTTGGGAAACACTGGTATAGATAATACTATGCTTCCATTTGAACGCAATCCCGGGATTTACAAGTTGCAGTACTGAGAGAACGGTGGCACGTCAGACAACAACAGAGGCACAACAGGTGTGGCAGAATTAGAGCCATTCAATGATGCAGCCTGGAAGGACCTTTCAATCCCAGTTTAATATCGTAAGTCGCAGCAATTACTTACCAACATAAGACCATTTGGACCCTGGAAAGGAAAGGAAAGAGAAAGGGATGAGAAGGATGTCATAGGAAAAGGTTCGGATTAAGTCCAATAATAATAATAACAATAACAGTAATACATCACACAGTCCTAGGCGCTTGGGAAGTGTCCGACTTGTGATTTTGTGATACGAAATCCAGCATATAGATCTCGTTTGCTGTGACAATTTCCCTCCCTTCCTCCCTTCTTCCCCTTCTTCCCCATCTCCCTCCTGTCCTTCTCTTCCCTTCCCTTCCACTTTTCCTCTTCTCTCTTCCTCATGGTCTCACCTGCCAAGGGACGCCCCCGCCCGTCTCTATCAAACCCTGGGCCAGAGCTGGGTTTTTCCTCTTCTAATGCCAGTGTTTCCTGGCCGGCCAGGGCCAGGCATGCGTGGGGGGCGTCAGGCCAGGCCAAGCCAGGCGTGGAGCCCTTTCTCCCCACAGAAGCCTCAGGTGTGCCTCTGGGTGTTTGGCCTGCCTCTTCCCCAACACAAGGGCCCTCCTGTCTCCTTGCAAAACAGGAGAGAAGCCCTGAAAGGGTTCCTGGTCCCTTTCCCCATTGCAAGAGAAGGGAGGGGTGGAGGCCAAGGGCTCCAGGAATAATAACAATAATAATAATAAAAATATTTCCATCCCTTCCTCATTCTCCTTCCCTCCCTCCTTTTCAATATAATCTTCCTCATTCTCTTTCCTCGCCCTTTTCTCCTTCCTTCCTTCCTTCCTTCCTTCCTTCCTTCCTTCCTTCCTTCCTTCCTTCCTTCCTTCCTTCCTTCCTTGATTCCTTCCTTGCTTCCTTGATTCCTTGCTTCCTTCCTTCCTTCCTTCCTTCCTTCCTTGATTCCTTCCTTGATTCCTTCCTTGATTCCTTCCTTGATTCCTTCCTTGATTCCTTCCTTGATTCCTTCCTTCCTTCCTTCCTTCCTTCCTTCCTTCCTTCCTTCCTTCCTTCCTTCCTTCCTTCCTTCCTTCCTTCCTTCCTTGATTCCTTCCTTGATTCCTTCCTTGATTCCTTCCTTCTCTCCCTCTTTCCCTCCCACTTTTCTTCCTTATTGTCATCCTTCCGTCCTCCCTTCCTTCTTTCTCAACATCCCTGCTCCCTTTTCTCAAAAAGTTATAATATTTGTATACATTGTCAATATTTAACTGCATTTTCATCATCATCATCACCATCCCAGTTGCAGCATGCAAGGGTCCATTCTCCATCCTGGGTAGTATTAAATGGAACTCAATTGTGTAATAATAATAATAATAATAAATAATAATCTATCTATGTATATATAATAAAAGTCAGTGTTTGCGGGCGGAGGTGCGGAGGAATATCTGGCAGCGTTTCGATTGGTTGCCACTGTGGGATTATTTGCATAAAGGACACTGATTGGCCAGCCTCAGAACTCCAACACTCTAAGGCACCAGACAGAGGTAATTGGTTGTCACTGAGACACTATTTGCATAAAGGAGTCTGATTGGCCAGCAAAACAGAATGCAACTGAATGCTTGAGTTAGCCGAAATACAGTGTTTTTCTGTTGGAAATGGAATGCTCATTTTCTGGGAGATGCGGAGGTGCCAAGGAATATGTGACAGCGTTTCGATAGGTTGCCACTATGGGATTATTTGCATAAAGGACTCTGATTGGCCAGCCGCAGAACTCCAACATTCTACGGCCCCAGACAGAGGGGATTGGTTGCCACTGAAATGGTATCGGCATAAAGGACTCTGATTAGCCATCCACATTCCAACATTCTAAGGTGCCTCAGAGTGAAAAGGAAAGGCCCCAGGCAGTCAGACACTGTGGCCCACAGCACTGACAGATAAGGACCAAACCTGACACACAGGGGCCCAATGGCCCACTTCACAATGCGACCCTCACCCAATGACCAATACAGACCAAAATTAGCACACAGAGCCCCCTTGACCCACTCTACACCCTGGTGCTGTTTCAAGGAGGATGGACCACAGATGATGGGACTTGAACTACCTTCACTCACCTTCCGAGACCGCTGCAACCCTCATCCAATGAATGATCAAGAGCAAACGTGACACACACACAGTCCCCATGGCCCCCTCTACATCCTGGTGCTGTTTGGAGGGGGATGGACCATGGCCAATGGGACTTGAAGTACCTTCACTAAGTTCCTGAGACCACTGAAGCCACGTACACATCTAATAGGAACCAACCTTGGCACACAATGCCTTCCTCAAATAATCCGGGCACCGCCGGGTCCCCAAGCTAGTATAATAATAAATATAATAATTAAAAGTATAGCCCCAATTGCAGTATGCGAGGGTCAGTATTCCATCCTGTGTGGAATCAAGTGCAAATTGATTGTGAAATAATAATCCTACAATATAATAATAATAATCCCATGCAAGGGTCAGTTCTCCATCCTGGGCACTTTAAAGTGTAATAATAATAACAACAACAACAACCCCAATTGCAGCATGCTAGGGTCAGTTTTCCATTCTGCATGGAATCAAGTGCAAATGAGTTATGGAATAATAGTAATTATAATCCCAATTGCAGCACGCAAGGGTCCATTCTCCATCCTTGGTACTCAATAATAAAGTAATAATAATAAATATAATAATTATAAGTACAACCCAAATGCAGTATGCAAGGGTCAGTTCTCTATCCTGTGTGGAATCAAGTGCAAATTAATCGTAAAATAATCATAAATATTTTTATTATTTTATTATTATATAATAATATAATAATAATCCCATGCAAGGGTCAGTTCTTCATCCTGGGCACTTTAACGTGTAACAACAATAACAACAACAACCCCAATTGCAGTATGCAAGGGTCAGTTTTCCACTCTGCATGGAATCAAGTGCAAATGAATTGTGGAATAATAATAATAATAATCCCAATTGCAGCACGTAAGGGTCCATTCTCCATCCTTGGTAGAATTAAATGGAACTCAATTGTGTAATAATAATAAATAATAATATTATAATAATAAATATAATAACTATAAGTATGACCCCAATTGCAGTATGAGAGGGTCAGTTCTCCATCCTGTGTGGAATCAAGTGCAAATTGATTGTGAAATAAAAATACTACAACATAATAATAATCCCATGCAAGGGTCAGTTCTCCATCCTGGGCACTTTAAAGTGTAATAATAATAACAGCAACAACAAGGGTCCATTCTCCATCCTTGGTAGAATTAAATGGAACTCAATCGTGTAATAATAATAAAGTGCAAATGAATTGTGGAATCAAGTGCAAATGAATTGTGGAATAATAATAATAATAATAATCCCAATATTTTTATTATTTTTATTATTATATATTAGTATAATGATAATCCCATGCAAGGGTCAATTCTCCATCCTGGGCACTTTTAAGTGTTATTATTATCATTAATATCATTATTATTATTATTATTATCATCATCATCATCCCAATTGCAGCATGCAAGGATCAGTTTTCCGGCCTGTGTGGATTCAAGTGCAAATGAATTGTGTAATAATAATAATAATAATAATAATAATAATAATCCCATGCAAGGGTCAGTTTTAAGTGTGATGATGATGATTGCAACATGGAAGGGTCTATTCTCCATCACCCTGTGTGGAATTAAGTGCCGATTAGTCACTGTCCAGACCCTATGAGTCGCATAACCTCTGACCCCAATTGCAGAATGCCATTCCCCAGGTAAGTCATAATAAATAGTTATTGATTAGCCCTTCGGCCATATCACCATACTGAACAAATCTCAATGCAACTTAATAAAACTCTATGTAATAAGTTAAATAAGGCACTTTATAATAATACAGTAAATAAATAAGTGTCATAAAGCAGAATGTATACATCCTATTTCCTGATTTTCCCCTACAATTTACCCCAGGTGGAGACAGACCCCAAAGACATCCTGAACCTGATTACCATTGACCGGTGCTTCTCTTGACAGGTGAGCCTGCAGGACGAGAGCCAAGAGGGCTGCGGCCAGGGTGGCCTTGCAAGGCAGCATGGCTGGATGGCAGGGTCAGAGGGTCAGCCGGATGCCCTTTCTGCGGCCACCTGGCTCGGGAGTGACCTGCCTTCTCTCTCCTGCAGCTGCTCTTCTCTCTCTGCCTTCCTTCCTTCCTTCCCAGGACGACCGCTTTTTCCACTTTGCTCTGCAGCCACTCTAAACAAATGATGTCAGACAGGGACTGGCCTTCTCCTCCGAATCAGAAGCAGAAGTGGAGAAGTCTCGCCCTCGCATGCCTTCGCTCCGCAAGGTTTCTCACTCCATAGAGTCCTTCCATAGACTATTATTATTATTATTATTATTAGATGCACAACAAGATGAGTGCACAGCAAACAAGATCACTCTGCTGGCTTTTGTATTGGATACCACATCGGACCCTTCCCAAGTGTCTAGGGCTGTGTGATGTATCGGCGAATAATGCATCCAGATCCGAGTAGGGTAGCCGATTGTGTTCAAGTGCAGGCCGAGGTCTTGAGGCACTGCACCCAGTGTGCCCATTACAACTGGGACCCCTTTGACTGGCTTGTGCCAGAGTCTTTGCAGTTCGATCTTTAAATCCCCTTACAGTATTATTATTATTATTATTATTATTATTTGAAACACAACAAGATGAGTCCACAGCAGACACTCTGCTGGCTTTTATATTGGTTCACAAGTTGGACACTTCCTAAGTGCCTAGGACTGTGTGATGTATCGGCGAGTAATCAGGCCCGGATTACCCATAAGGCCACCCTAGGCCATGGCCATGGAGAGGCGGCAAGTCCGGACCCCCCAAAATTAATTTTTAATTTTTTTAAAAAAGTTCACTCTTCGGGCGCTCCTGCGCCTGCGCACGGAGCGCCATAGGCCCTAGGGCCTCTGACGCGGCTTCCCGCCGCCCCCTCCTCTCTCATCGGCCCCGCCCCTTCTTCCTTCAGTGAAGGAAGGAGGGGCGGGGCTGATGCCGACTCAAGTGAGGAGGAGGCGGAGGGAAGTCCCACCGCCCCCCTCGCCCGCGCAGCGGCCCTCCTTCCTTCCTTCCTTCACTCATGTCGGCCCTCCATTCCTTCAGTGAGGAGGAAGGAGGGCCCCCCCACAAGGGCCCCCCTGCAAGCAGCCCCACCCCCCACCCGCGGCCGTGCCCCCTGCAAGTGGCCCTGCCCCCACAAGCAGCCCGCCCCCGCAAGTGGCCCCGCCCCCACAAGCGGCCCCCTGCAAGCACCCCCGCCCCACAAGTCGCCCGCCCCGCAAGCAGCCCCACCCCCCCGCCCCACAAGTGGCCTTGCCCCCGCAAGCATCCCTGCCCCCGCAAGTGGCCCCGCCCCGCCCCGCGGCCCCCCTGCAGCGGCCCTGCACCCCATGGCTGGGGCGGCGCTTCCAGAGTGTGGCCTAAGGAGCCACAAACAGTTAATCCAGGCCTGCGAGTAATGCATGCACATCCGAGTAGGTGGCCTTCTGCAGCTGACAGACGGTCATATTGTCAGTGCCGATTATGTTTACGTGCAGGCCAAGGTCTTGAGGCACTGCACCTAGTGTGCCGATCACCACGGGGACCCCCTTGACTGGCTTGTGCCAGAGTCTTTGCAGTTCGATCTTTAAATCCTCCTATCGTGCCAGCTTTTCCAGTTGTGCTCCAAAACTCTGTCAGCCTGAATTCGGAAGTCCCAGCGGAGTTTGGCGTGTTCATTCTCTGTAACTTTTTCCAGCTTGTCATCCCACCTGTTCTTTGTCGCAGGCAGATGGTATATTTATGGCACAGGGTCCAATGGATCATCTGAGAAACGGTGTTGTGCCTCTGTTGTACTCTGTCTGTGTAAACTTCTTGCAGCAGCTGAGGATGGGATCTTTTGGAATTTGTTACCTAGGTCAGTGTTTCCCAACCGCTGTGCCGCAGCACACTAGTGTGCCGTGAGCGACCATCAGGTGTGCCATGGAAGAACCGACCACCCTGCCAGGAGTCATCTGGGCAGCCTGCCTCTCGCTCTGTCTCTCCGTTTCTCCGTCTCCCTCTCTCTCTGGGGCGCCAGCAGAGCCAATCAACGTCGGCCAAGAAGCAAGCCCCACCTCTCTAAGGGTCTCCCACCCGGCACCACCATGTTTGTTCAGGGCGGAAGTCCCGAGGGAATGGGAGGGGGCGGGGCCTTGGCTTTCTGGAGAAGCGGTTGGTTGGAGGCTGAGAAGGGGAGGAGCCAGGCGGCGCCTTTCCCTGTGAGGTCACTTCCGGAGGAGCCGGAGAGCTTCCGGAGAGGAGCGTTGGGTTTTGTTTTCCTCTCAGCCGCCTGTTTTCCCCTTCTGGCTCAGGATTCCTTCAGGCTTTGGGGCCAAGGCGGCTCCGGGGCCTCCTCCCTTCTTCCTCTCCTGGCCTGGGCTCTGCCTCGGCCTCTCCTGCTCTCAGGCCTTCTTCCTTCCTTCCTTCCTTCCTTCCTTCCTTCCTTCCTTCCTTCCTTCCTTCCTTCCTTCGCGGCCTGCCTCTCGGCTTCAGAAGGGAGCGGCCTGCCCCTGAGCCTCCCTCCCTACCTGCCTGAGGGAAACCCAGGTGAGCAGTGGCCTTGAAGCACCGGGTGGTGCTGATAGGGCAGCGTCGGCCCAGGCGACCCAGTCCAAAGCACACAAGGCGGGATATCTATGTTGTGTTCATCGAAACAGGCCCAGGTTTCACACTGAGTGTATAAATACATTTAAAAACATATTAACTATATGTATTACTGTGTTAGAGTATCATTTTGTGTCATTTTGGTTGGTGGTGTGCCCCAGGATTGTGTAAATGTAAAAAATGTGCCACGGTTCAAAGAAGGTTGAAAAACACTAACCTAGTGGGAATCGGGGCTTTGGAGGAGAGTTCTGAAGGCATGAAAGCCTATTTTGATAGAGATTAGATCATTAGAGGATCAGGAAGGTGGGCCAAATGCCCTTGTGTTTTGCATGTGTTTTCCTTGCGGCTTTGGCCATAATTGCTGCTGATCATCATCGGTTGCCGGCCTCTTGATTTTTTCCCAGGCTTTGTTTACTTCTTGACGCTTTCTTTTCAACAGAACAAAACATATTATAGAGTCTCTCTATTCTGGCCGGCTCCTCTTCCTCTGTCCGGCTGGAAAGGTTATTTAGCAGCCGCATTGTCAAAGGCTGCCTTGGCCAGAATCACTGGCTTCCTGATAGATGGCCATCCAGACCCTGAATAATAATAATAATAATAATAATATAGAATTATAGAATCCAAGGCTTGGAAGCGACCCCCTTCTGCCAAGCTGGAGAAGCACCATTCGATCTCTCCCAACAGATGGCCATCCAGACCCTGCATAATAATAATAATAATAATAATAATAATAATAATAGAACTATGGACTCCTAGACTTGGAAGAGAATCCCAAGGGCCATCCAGTCCAACCCCCATTTGCCAGGCAGGAAAAGCACCATTGATTGATTGATTGATTTTATTATTTATGAGTCGCCCTCCACTTCAGTGCTCCGGGCGACTTACACATAAAACACATAAAAAGAGTTCAATAGTTAAAAGCTAAAAGAATAGGAAAATTAATTAAAATAGTTCCAGTAACTCAGGCTAAGTCTGGAGGGTGTCCTCAGCCGTAAGCCTTTCGGAAGAGCCAGGTCTTCAGTGCGGTCAGGAACTGGGGCATGTCCCGGATAGCTCTCTGATCTGCTGGCATCAAGTTCCAAAGGACAGGGGTCGCGATGGAAAAGGCTCTCCGTCTCGTGGTGTCGAGGCGACCTCACTCACACCTGGGATGCGGAGAAGGTCCCTGTTTCCTGAACGCGGCGACCTTAAATGAGCTGGTTCGGACAAGCGGTCTTTTAAATAAGCTGGGCCGGCGCCATGGAGGGCCTTAAAGGTGAGCGACAAGATCTTGTGGGTGGCTCTGAGCTCGACTGGCAGCCAGTGCAGGCGCTGTAGAGATGGCGCGATATGGCATCTCAGCGGTGTCCCGGTGAGGAGTCTGGCGGCTGCATTCTGCACTAGCTGGATTTTACGAGTGGTTGACTGCGGCAACCCCACGTACAAGGCACTACAGTAGTCCAGCCGTGATGTCACTGTGGCATGGACCACCGTAGCCAGCGCATCTGATGGGAAGTAAGGTGCCAGTTGACGTGCCTGGCGTAGGTGGAAGAAAGCTCCCTTACTTGTCGCAGCGACCTGGGCCTCCAGTGAGAGTCTCGAGTCTAGTATCACACCGAGACTCTTCACCGACGGGGCCGGGATCAGCGGCTCTCCCTCAAAGAGAGGCAGCGGAATGGGTGGCTCTGGGCGTCCCAGCCATAGAATCTCAGTCTTTGATGGGTTGATCTTGAGTTTGTATGAGCGGAGCCATCTGGTCACTGCCTCTAGTCCTTGTCTGAAGTTCTCAGGCACCGATGTTACGCCTGGCTCAAGCTTCAGCAGAAGCTGGGTGTCATCTGCATATTGGTAGCACCCAAATCCAAAACTTCTGGCTATGCTTGCCAAGGATTGGACGTAGATGTTAAAAAGCGTTGGTGACAAAATGGCGCCTCGGGGGACTCCACAGTCCAGGGTGGACATCAAAGCCCTCCCAGCAGACGGCCATCCAGCCCCTGATTTATTATTAATAATAATAAGAGAATGATAGAATCCTAGGCTTGGAAGAGACCTAAAGGGTCAGCCAATCCAACCCCTTTCCGCCATGCAGGAAAGGCACAATTAAAGCCTTCCCAACAGATGGCCACCCATCCCCTGCATCATCATCACCATCATCATGATGCCACGCAGCAAAAGCACCATCAAAGCCCCCCCCCCATGGCCATCCAGCCCCTGCTTAACAACAAAAACAACAACAATAACAGAATTATAGGATCCTAACTTGGAAGAGAACCCTTCCAGGCAGGAGAAACATAATCAAAGCCCTGCTGATGTTACCGAACAATTTAGGACAGCCTGGCCCTTAGGGGGCAGAGGCCCAGACAGGGACGGACCGAGGTCTCCCGGGGAGGTACGCAAAGTCATTTTGGCGCCCCTCCCCGCTGGCTCCCACACATGCGCAGAGCTTTTCTGCGCGTGCGCGGGCCTCTGCGCGTGCGCGCTGGCTCCCGAGCGCGTCTCCAGGTGGGGGCGCGCTCGGAAGGCAGTGCGTATGCGCCCCACCTGGAGGTTCACGCGCGCGCGGAGGGATCTCCGCGCATGCGTAGAGCCAGCGGAAGGGGCTACAGGCGCTGTAGCGCCTGTAGAAACCTCTGCGCACGCGAAAAATCTTCGCGCATGCGCAGTGCGGGTGGAGCGCCCCTGGTGCCGGAGTCCCGGCTGACGCGGCGGCGGAACGGGGCAGCGCGGCGGGGGCGGCGGGGGCGCGGTGGCTCCCCAAAAAAGGTGGCGACGCCACCCAAGAAGACATTGCTCTACACGGCTGCGTAGGCCGCCTTATGGACGCACCGGCCCTGGGCCCAGAAGTACCCCTAAAGCGAGGATTTCAGCAGAACCTCTGGTGAAGTTTTAAAAGCAATTTAAAAATCCCTTTCCCAAATGATCTCACCAAAGAAGTCCAGAAGAAGATGCCACTGAAGCTTTTTACTCTAGTCGGCTGAGAAGGATGACCACTGCAGATTCCTTGTCACAAAGCAGTCATCAAGTTACATTCAAACATATGCCATTTGTATACACTTTGCAGAACTGTCAAATTCAAACTTTCCCGCCCCTGCATGCTGTAGGCTTCATGATGATTGGTTGGAACCTTGGAAGCTAGCCATAGCGGAAACCAATCGTGAAACAGCACCGCTTTTGCCCTGGCGAATGGGAAGCGAGGGACAGGAATGTGTTCAAAACAAAGACCAGCTGGAGTTTTCTTGATTAGATCATGTCCATATGTTAATGAAGATCCAAGGCTTTGACCTTTCGGGCCAAAGGAATTCTTTTGTTCTTGGTGAAAAACAGGAATTGTCCTTAACGACCCTCCCTTGTTGACAAAGGGCCACGTGCAGATTCTATCTATGAGAAGTTTCAGCTTTCTGGATGGTAAATAAATGAAATAACTGTAGCTATGTGCTGGTTTCCGAGGCCAACAGTG
Organism: Anolis apletophallus; assembly: GCA_030556195.1. Classification (NCBI taxonomy): domain Eukaryota; kingdom Metazoa; phylum Chordata; class Lepidosauria; order Squamata; family Anolidae; genus Anolis; species Anolis apletophallus. The sequence continues at coordinate 43,414,594 of JARBWK010000015.1, read as the reverse complement.
ACGGCCGGTTATGAAATATGAAATATAGTTATGCCATAGGTTCTATAAACGCGGGATGAGGCTAATCTCAGAGGGTCCAGCATTTATGAAACAAAATAAGTCTTTCAAAATAGGGAGAAGGGAGAGAACCTTCTCCAAAACCAGAAAGAGTCCTCTGTTATGCAAATTGTTCCAAAGATTGGATTAAAGGGTGCAGCCAGGAATGTGGTCACATCCTGATCTCAAAACAACAGCTGGGTCTTTCACCAACATGTAGCATTTCTTCATATTATTTTACACATGGGGAGGGGGGGAAACATGCAGGAAAATTACATAGGAGGGTTTCAGGGGAATATCACCAATATCTCATAATTATTTCATATGCAAGAAGTAGAAAGAAAGTCCATATGATCTTGAAAAGCATCAAATCCATATGCTTTGGAGAAAGTCCATCTGTGTCCTTGGGAAAAACTATAAGAGAAAAGTCCTTTTTGCTAATAGCCAGAGGAGAGTCCAAACACACGGAAGTCCTTGGAAAACTATGTCTCCAGCACACTCTGGACTTGCCCCTGTTGGCCTGTCCGCATGCAACTCCGTGCACAAAGAGTCCATGGCTTCAGGTTAAGTGAGGTAGAAATGGCTGGAGGTCTTTTGATGCTGAATCCCAGCTTTTTGTGCTAGAGATGCCTCACCACATGTGTAGGAACGTTGGAACTCCCTGTTGCAGGTCAAACCAATTAGGATGCAGATGGGCTCTTTCTGGGGCTCTCCTTCACTGACAGATGGCCATCCAGCCCCTGCTTAACAACAATAACAACAACAGAATTATAGAATCCTAACTTGAAAGAAACCCCTTCTTTCAGGCAGGAGAAACACAATCAAAGCCCTCCCGGCAGATGGCCATCCAGCTTCTGCTTGAAAACCTGCATTACACTTTATCTTAGAGGGTCACTATATATGAGAATCAATAGATTCCAATCAGGGAAGCCTTGCAAGACATGAGCTGGTCTCTGGAGGCCTGTCATACACGTATATGCATGTGCATATATACATTGATGTTGACTCCATGGCAAATGAACGATGAGTGATGTTTCTTCCCGGGCATTTTGGGTACCAAGCGAGCGCCCTTTGGCCGCAAGTGTGTCAAGGTTATTATTTATCCCTTCGCCTTGTTTGTCCAGCCAGAAAAACAAAGCAAACACCTGGGGAAGGAATGCCCAGGCACAATATTGCATTCCTGGCCTTAATCCCGCTCTCTTGGCCCAGAAACTGCAAACGGGCAGAAGGAAGTGCCAATCGTGATGTTTTCCAGACAACAACTCCCATCAGCCCCAAACAGGGTCGGTGACACTCGGTCACCCTGTTCCTGGGTTATCACCAATGCCATTTTCTAATTGGATCTAGCCTAAAAACATGGGGAAACTTTGCAACATGTTTTTAAACCCAGTGCAGTTTTTCATCTGTGTATTGATTTATTATGATGTCATTTTTTAAATTTTTAGTTATGATAATTGGTTATAGATTATGTCTTGTATTTTTGGTTCTTGCATATGTATGTCTGTATTGTGATTTGATTCTGTAGTGAGCCGCCCCGAGTCCTTATGGAGAGGAGGCGGGATATAAATAAAGTTATTATTATTATTATCATAATATATTATTATTATACTATTATTAATTTATTATTGATGTATTATTATATATTATTACGGAAGTCCTCTACCAGCCCCCACTACAGGAAGAACACCATCATAATCCCCACGTCAGCATAGGCAAATCTGTGCTTAAGTCCGTCCAGCAGTTCACCTACCTGGGAAGCATCATCTCTTTAGACGCAAGATTGATAAAGAGATAGATCACAGATTATTTTGTATTATTGTTATATTATTATTATAATAATACTATTATTATATTATATTATTATATTATTATTATATTATACTGCTGTGGTCCAGTCTGTGTATATGTGTTTTATGTGTCTATATATATGTGTGTGTGTATATATTTGTGTATATGTCTGGTTTTGCGCATGCATTGTAATGTATTTTTATTTTTTGGCTTGTTAAGTCTCTTCTGCTGTGTTTTTCAGTGTATTGTGTCCAAATTTGGTGTCAATTCACCTAGTGGTTTTTGAGTTATGTTAATCCCACATAAGAACATTACATTTGTATTTATATAGATATTATTATACTATACTATATTATTATAATACTACTATTTTTATTTTATTATGTTTGTATTATTATTATATTATATTATTATAATACTATTATTGTATATTATTATTCTATTATAATATTATTACAATCATTTTATTATTGTATTATTACATTATATTCCTATTGTATTATACTATACTATATTATTATACTATTATTATTATGTTATTATATTTGTATTATTGTTATATTTTATTATTATAATATTATTATAATAACACTATTTTTATTATTGTATTATAATATTATAATATATTATTATTATATTATATTATAATCATTATTACACTTTCAAACCAGGAACAGGTCCCCCCAACCCCCATTTTGTGACATGTTGTAATAGGCGTTTTCGTGTGTCCCCATCCCACTTGGCCTTTCCAGTCTTGCAAAGCTTCTCGTGGGAAATGCATGCAGCCTGGCCCCACAAAGATGAGATGTATAGATCATCTCCCTGCAATCAGCTGCGATTGCAACCGGTCTTTAGCACCAGGATGATTATGGAACTGGTTCTTCCATCTGAGGGACAAAAGTTCCTTTGTCGCAATGGCAAGACATTTGAACGTTCCAGGAATGATAGTTTTTGAGATGTTTGTGGCTGTTTTGCAGGCAGAACCTGCTTTTTCCTTGCAGAATGAATGCACCTTGACCCCACTTGAACTGCAGTTGTGTTGACATTAATCAATACCATTAAAAAGGTATAAGGGATGTATGAGATACATAAGAATGGTGCATAAGAATACCTCTCTCTCTCTCTCTCTCTCTCTCTCTCTCTCTCTATATATATATATATATATATACACACACACACATACATACATACATACATACACACACATATGGTTATATGGGATACATAAGAATGATGCATAGAATTGTGTGTATTTGTGTGTGTATATATATGAGATACATAAGAATAATGCAGACAATTATATGTGTGTGTATATAGATGTATGCAATACGTAAAAATGATGCATAAGAATACCTATATATATATATATATATATGGTTATATGCAATGATACATACAATTGTGTGCATGTGTGTGTGTGTATATATATATGATACATAGGAATGGTTTATAAGAATACTTACAGTATATATATACACACACACACGGTTATATGGGATACATAAGAATGATGCATACAATTGTGTGTATGTATATATAGATGTATGTGATAAATAAGAATGATGCATAAGTGTGTGTGTATATATATATATGGTTATATGTGATGATGCATACAATTGTGTGTATGTATATATATGTATATATGAGATACATAAGAATGATGCATAAGAATACCATGTATATGGTTCTATGGGATACATAAGAATGATGCATACGATTGTGTGTATTTGTATATATGTATATATGAGATGCATAAGAATGACAGATACAATTATATGTGTGTGTATATATATGTGTGTGTGAGATATATCTATTTATATATCTATCTATATCTACAGTATCTATATCTACCTATATATATAAGAAAAGAGAATGTTTGCGGCAGGAGGGCGAGAGGTGCGGAGGAATATGTGGCAGCATTTCGATTGGTTGCCAGTGTGGGACTATTTGCATAATGGCTCTGAATGGCCAGCCTCTCAACATTCCAAGACTCCTAGGCAGCAGAGAAAGGAAGGGAAAGGGCTGAGGCAGACACACAGAGCCCACCTGACCCATTCTACATCCTGGTGCAGTTTCAAATAGGACGGACCATGGATGATGGGACTTGAAGTACCTCCACCCACCTCCTGAGAACGCTGCCAGAGAGGGTAAAAGACAGGGCCTGACTGAATTAACACAAGATTTTTTTCTGGACTAGGCCCCAGTTACTCCAGAAAGGGCCTGAAAGGGCCTGACTGAATTAACAGTCAGGCTTCCTAAGCTTCATTTTCTGGACTAGGCCTCAGTTACTGGGCTACTATGCAAGGACTGAGTTAACAGTAAGGCTTCCTTAACTTGGTACTCCAGATTAGGCCGCCAATCATGGATCCTGTGTATAGCCTGAATTGACAGTAACACTTCCTCAACTAGATTATCATGACTAGGCCAAAGTTACTGGGATACTGTGTAACGACTGAAATAACAGTAAGGCTTCCTAAACTTCCTTTTCCTGACTAGGCCTCAGTTACTGTGATACTGTGTCAAGACAGATCCCGCTGCGACCCTCATCCAGTGCATGATCATGACCACACTTTGCACACAAAGCCCCCATGATCCACTTTACATCCTGGTGCAGGTCAGAGGAGGGTGGACCACGGATGATGTGACTTGAAGTACCTCCACTCACTTCACAAGACCGCTGCCAACCTCATCCAATAACTGAGCAAGACAAAATTTGCCACACAGAGCCCCCATGACTCATTCTACATCCTGGTATAGTATTGAGGAGGATGGACCACGGATGATGGGAGTTGAAGTACCTACACTCACTTCCCAAGACTGCTGCAACCCTCATCCAATAACTGAGCAAGACAAAACTTGCCACACATAATCCCCATGACCCACTCTACATCCTGGTGCAGTTTGGAAGAGGATGGACCAAGGACGATGGGACTCCCAGCACCTTCCCTCTCTTCCCGAGACCACTGCAAGCCACATAAACAACGGATAAGGACCAACCTTGGCACAAAATGCCTTTCTCAAATAACCCAGGCAGCGCCGGGTCCCCAAGCTAGTATGGTCCGCCCCAGGAGACTTATGGATCCGAATGGATTCCTGACGGCTCTTGGGGATTTCCCCGCCTCCTCGGTAAGTGACCCTGTTGAGGCTCTTGTCTCACTCTGGGAGAGGGAGATGACAAGGGCTATTGACACGATCGCTCCAGAACGCCCCCTCTCGAGTAACCGAGCTAAACCAGCTCCTTGGTTTTACTGAGGAGCTGGCAGCAATGAAGCGAAAAAGAGGAGGCTAGAGTGCGTCTGGCGTCGGAAACGGAGCGGATCAGCTCAGGCGCGCCTGGTCTCCTATTTGAGGACCTATGACGCAGCAACAAAAGCCGCACAAAAAACATCTATCGCGCCAAGGTGGCCGCCGCAAGAACCGTCAGCGGAACTGTTTCGAGTCGTATGGGGTCTTTAAATCCGCCGCAGTGCGAGATCCCTGACGGCTCGGCGGTACGCTGCGATGAATTTGCCAAGGTCTTCGCGGATAAAGTGGCGCTGATCCGTTCTGATTTCAATACCACTTTAACGGCAGTCTCTGAGGATGTGACACGAGCACCTGCTTGTCCAGTTTTAATGGATTCGTTTCAATTGGTTCAGCTCGAGGATGTGGACAAGATCCTTGGAGGCGAGGCCCACCACATGCATCCTAGACCCCTGCCCATCCTGGCTGATCAAGGAAGCCAGAGGGGTTTGGCAGAGTGGGTGAAGGTGGTGGTTAATGCCTCCCTTCGGGAAGGCATCATTCCAGCCAGCTTAAAGCAAGCTGTTATAAAACCGCTGTTGAAGAAACCATCCCTGGACCCCACTCAATTAGCGAACTATCGGCCAGTTTCCAATCTCCCCTTTTTGGGCAAAGTCAAGGAACGTGTGGTGGCTTGGCAACTCCAGGGCTTCTTGTAAGACACTGATTATCTTGATCCGGCACAGTCTGGCTTTAGGCCGGGACATGGCACTGAAACAGCCTTGGTCGCCTTGGTAGATGATCTACGCCGGGAACTTGACAGGGGGAGTGTGTCCCTGTTGGTTCTGCTGGACCTCTCAGCGGCCTTCGACACCGTTGACCACGGTATCCTTCTGGGTCGCCTTGCAGACATGGGGCTTGGGGTTACTGATCTGCAGTGGCTCCAATCCTTCCTGGAAGGTCGTACCCAGAAGGTGTCATTGGGTGACACCTTTTCGGCTCCACAGCCGTTGTCCTGTGGAGTCCCTCAGGGTTCAGTTCTGTCCCCGATGTTGTTTAACATCTACATGAAACCGCTGGGAGAGATCATTCGGAGTTTCGGAGTCAGGTGTTATCTGTACGCAGATGACGTCCAGATCTGTCACTCCTTCCCACCTGTCACCAAGGAGGCTGTCCAGACTTTGAACCGGTGCTTGGCTGCTGTGTCGGACTGGATGAGGGCTAGCAAATTGAAACTACCGTATTTTTCGCACCATAAGGCGCACCGGATGATAAGACGCACCTAGATTTTAGAAGAAGAAAATTGGAAAAAAATATTTTGGGCCAAAAAGTGCTTCAAGCGCCGGGGCCCACTTTTTGGCCCAAAATATTTTTCCAATTTTCTTCTGGAAGGGTGGACCCTCCTCGGCGCCCTCCGCCATCCCTAAGCCTTTCCCTTGGCCGCCTCCTCCTCGGTCCCGCCTCCTCCTCCGCCTCCTCTGCCTCCGTCACCGCCGCCCGTCGCCGCCCGCCCCCGCCGCCTCCGCCGCTTACTGCCGCCTCCGCTGCTTTCCGCCGCTTTCGCCGCCTCCGCCGCTTACCGCCGCCTCCCTCCGCCTGCCGCCGCCTCCCTCGTAGGTCCCAAGCGTCTGGTCTGCGTCTGGCGTCTGGCGCTGGAGGTGCGCCAGGCGTGCCTGCGTCAGCGCGCCAGCGTCAGGCGTCAGACGCGTCAGCGCTTGGGACCTACTGCGCATGCGCGGCGGCGGCGAGGGAGGTGGCGATAAGCGGCGGAGGCGGCAAAAAGCGGCGAAAAGCGGCGGGAGGCGGTGGAAAGCGGCAGAAAGCGGCGGGAGGCGGCCTCCCGCCGCTTTTCGCCACGTTTTGCCGCACCTGCGTCAGGCGTCAGACGTGCCAGAACGCGCTTAGGACCTACTGCGCATGCGGCGCGGGAGGCGGCGGTAAGTGGTGGAGGCAGCGGAAAGCGGCGGAAAGTGGCGTGCGGCGAAAGCGGCGGTAGCGGAGGCGGGGGCGGGCGGGGCGGTGAGGCAGAGGAGGCGGAGGAGGAGGCGGGACCGAGGAGGGGCCAAGGAAAGGCTTTCTATCGCCTCCCCCCTTTCGCTCCATAAGACGCAGCTGATTTTTCCTCCTACTTTGGGAGGAAAAAAACTGCGTCTTATGGTGCGAAAAATACGGTAAATCCAGACAAGACAGAGGTGCTCCTGGTCAGTCGAAAGGCCGAACAGGGCATAGGGTTACAGCCTGTGTTGGATGGGGTTACACTCCCCCTGAAGACGCAGGTTCGCAGCTTGGGAGTGATCCTGGACTCATCGCTGAGCCTGGAACCCCGGTCTGGGCGGTGGCCAGGGAGCTTTTGCACAGTTGAGACTCGTGCGCCAGCTGCGCCGTACCTTGGGAAGTCTGATCTGGCTACGGTCGTCACGCTCTGGTCACATCCTGAATAGATTACTGCAACGCACTCTACGTGGGGCTGCCTTTGAAGACAGTTCGGAAATTGCAATTAGTCAGCGGGCAGCAGCCAGATTACTAACGGGAGCTACATACAGGGAGCACACCACCCCTGTTGTGTCAGCTCCACTGGCTGCCTGTCAATTCTGGGCTCAATTCAAAGTGCTGGTTTTGACCTTTAAAGCTCTATACGGTTCTGGCCCAGCTTACTTGTCCGAACGCATCGGCCGCTACGTCCCACCCGTAACCTAAGATCATCCGGGAGGCCCTGCTTTCGCTTCCGCCGACTTCTCAAATGCGGTTGGTGGGGACGAGGACAGGGCCTTCTCGGCGGTGGCTCCCCGCCTGTGGAATGCGCTCCCTATGGAGGTACGGTCCACCTCATCCCTCCTGGCATTCAGGAAAAAAGGTAAAATCCTGGCTTTGGGACCAGGCGTTTGCACACCAGCACTAACAGCATGTTAGATGGGGATTTTAATGGAATGGATGAAGAGGGCCAATGTTTTTATGGAGTGAATATTGTTTTTAACTTGGAATGACTGTGTATGTTGCTGATGGAACTGTATTTTAATGTGTTTTAATGTATTTTAATTGTTGTGGGGTTTGGGGTTTTATACTGTATGATGTGGCATCGAATTGTGCCGTACTGTAAGCCGCTCTGAGTCCCCCCTCGGGGGTTGAGAAGAGCGGGGTAAAATCCTGAAATAAATAAATATATATATACATATATATACATACACACACACACACACACACACACATATATATATACATACATACATACACATACTAGCTGTACCTGGCACGCGTTGCTGTGCCCTATTTAGGAGATGCGAGAAAGTCTGAGTATGTAAGGGTTGGAATTGTTGTTAGTTATGGTCTTGGTGGGGCCCTGGCTGTGTCGTTGTGGGTTGTTCTGGTGGGTGGGATGTTGAAGTCCTGGGGAGTTGTTGGTGTGTGGTGTTGCTGGCGTTCTGCATAGCTTGTGGATATACAATGTTTTTTGTCTTTCCGTCTGCTGTGTTGATGTAGAGGTTGATGCTTGTGTGGGTGGGGTACTTTGGAAGTGAGTGGAGGTACTTGAAATCCCATTATCCATGGTGTGTCCTCCTCTGAACTGCAGTCGGATGGAGTGTGGGTCATGGGGGGCATTGTGTGCCAAGTTTGGTCTTTATTGGTCTTGGTTCTGGGCCACAGTGGTTTGTGGGGAATGATGGGTTTTGGAGTAGTACAAATCCCATTCTCCATGGAGGTACTTCAAGTCCCATAATCCATGGTCCACCCTCCTCCAAACTGTAGTAGAATGTAGCGTGGGTCATAGGGGCTCTGTGTGCAAAGGTAGGTTACTGTAAATTCAGGCAATACACAATGTCCCATGAGCTGAGGCCTAGTCAGGAACAACAAGTTAATGAAACCTTTCTGTTAATTCAGGCCATACACAATGTCCCATGAGCTGAGGCGTAGTCGGGAGAATCAAGTTAATGAAGCCTTACTGTCAATTCAGGCCATACACAATGTCCCATGAGCTGAGGCCTAGTCGGGAGAATCAAGTTAATGAAGCCTTACTGTCAATTCAGGCCATACACAATGTCCCATGAGCTGAGGCGTAGTCGGGAGAATCAAGTTAATGAAGCCTTACTGTCAATTCAGAGCGTAAACAGCATTCCATTAAGTGAGGCCTAGTCAGGGAAATTAAGTTAATGAAGCCTTACTGTCAATTTTGGGCGTGGTCTGTGATTTGTAGGGGTGTAAATTATCTGTGGGAAGTGAATTGGGTGTTTGTGTTTGTGCCTCAGCCCTTTGCCTTATCCTCCTCTGACAGTTTATTATGGGTCGGAATGTTCATGTTGGCTGGCCAGTACAGGAGTTATGCAAATCCGCCCTTATTGGCAGCCAATCATGTTGTCAGAATGTAGAGGCTGGGAGAGTCGTTGGCAGCCCCGGAGGATGCTGGGAAATGTAGTTTTTTTAACTTGTTGTTTTGGGGGCCTTTTAGGTTTGGGGGGGGGGAGTTTCTTTGTTACAAACCTACCTTGCTTGAGGCCTATTTCTGTTGGCAAGTTTGGTGTTTCTGCGTTGTAAGGTTTCTCTGTTTGGGATGGTTGTTCCATGACGGGAACCCCTTTATATAATAGATATGAATGATGCAGAAGGTTAGATAGATAGAGAGATATATATGAGATACATAAAATGGTGTGTGTATGTGTGTGTATGTGTGTGTGTGTGTGTGTATGATGCAGAGGATTACCTATAGATATCTTTAAGCCTATTGAGTCATGCTGGAGCAAAGAGCAACCCCTCCATGTGTTTGTGTTTGTTGTGTTCCACCCAAAGCCACGACAAAGAGCCCGAAAGCGCAGAGAACAGGACATTCGGGATAAATAATGATGCAGGACGGGAGAGGAGCCCTATTTCTGGACTGGGACAGACCCCCCCCCCCTTGGGGACAAAAGGGGCCTCTTCTTTGGGCCTGACTTGCGTTGCTCCTGTTTGCAGAGAGAGGCCAGACGTCTGATTGCAGACGGAGGCAAAATACTCATTTTGCAGCCGCTGCCCTATGATTTGCTTTCCATATAAAGCCGGCCTTGCCAGGACCGGCCACTCGGTTTCAGTGCAACCAAAGGGAGGTTTTTGCATCCTGGACTGTGCGCTTTTACTAGCCAACAGGAGGTTAAACCAACCTCTTAGAAGGATTGCACACACACACACACACATATATATATGGGTTGAATGAAAAGTAATGCCTCCACCTTCGTAACACCTCAACCGATGGCAGTATTTCTATGCGGCAGGTACTGGCTTGTTCAGGAGGCTCTCCTCTACAGTTCCATTTTGGCATGAAGCTTTAGCATTGAACGGTTGTGTTGTTAAAGTGTGAAATATTGAACCCTGCGCAGACGGTCGGTGAATGCGACTTAAGCAACGTGCACTCATTGAATTCTTGACCGCAGAAGGTGTCGCCCCAAAGGAGATTCATCAGAGGATGCAAGCTGTTGATGGGGATTGTGTTGATGTGAGTAATGTGCGTCGTTGGCAGGGCCGGATTAACCCCTTTTGGCGCACTAGGCCACCCTTTGGAATTACGCCCCCAAAACAACCTCTACCACCACCACCAACTCTGCCTCCTCCTCTTCGCGGCGCCACGCTCCCTCCTTCCTTGAGTCAAGGAAGGAGGGCTGAGGGCGCGAGGAGGAGGAGGAAGGAAGGGAAGCCCCGCCCATGGTGCTGGCATCGGCCCCGGGGGCGGGGCTTCTTTCCACCTCCTCCTCTTCGCTGCGCCACGCCCTCCTTTCTTGAGTCAAAGAAGGAGAGCCGAGGGTGAGAGGAGGAGGAGGAAGGATGGGAAGCCCTGCCCCCAGTGCCGGCATCGGCCCTGGGGGTGGGGCTGCCCTCCACCTCCTCCTCTTCATGGCGCCGTGCCCTCCTTTCTTGAATCAAGGAAGGAGCGCCAATGATGGCGGGGGGGGGGCGTCATTCCCTCCTCCCCCGCTCCCTCGCAGTGCTCTCCCCCCGCCTTACCCCAAGAGAGAGTTGCGTTGTGGTTTTGTTTCAACATTTTAATTTTTTTGGGTCCGTGTGAATTGCGCCCCCCTTGGCTTGCGCCCCTAGGCCATGGCCTAGGGTGACCTTATGGGTAATCCGGGCCTGGTCGTTGGGCGAGTAAGTTTAAAGGTGTTAAGGTGGGAACATCGGACTTGCGTGACAAACAAAGAGTTGGGCGTCCTGTGACAGCAACCTCCGAGTTTCACAAGCAAAAGGTTGACAGGTTGATTTAGGACGATCGTCATATTACTCAGAGAGAAATGTCAAGCATAATCGGCATTTCACAAGAACGTGTGGGTCGCATTATTACTTTGCTTGGCTATCGGAAGATCTGTGCACGACGGGTACCCAGGATGTTGATGCCTGAAATGTCAGATACCACCACATGCCACCACAGCAGAACTTCAGAGACTGGATCTCACCCCCGTACGGCATCCTCCATACGGTCCAGATTGAGCACCGTCTGACTTCCATCTGTTCTCGATAATGAAAGAAGATCTGCGGGTACATCGTGATGCTTCCGATGAAGACGTCGAGAGAACTGTGAGACGCTGGTTGCGGAAACAGAGTGTCGAATTCTTCCGTGACGACTTCAGAAAACTTGTTCATCGTTGGCAGAAATGTATCCAATTGTCTGTTGATTGTGTGGAAAAGTGAAGAGTGGTGGTTAAAGAGCACCTTCTCAGGATTGTTTCTGCATTTGGTTTATTAAAATATTCTCATCCAAACCCAAGTACTGAAGGTGGAGGCATTACTTTTCATTCAACCCCTGTGTGTGTGTGTGTGTGTGTGTGTGTGAAATGGAGCAGCAAGACGACCTGCCTTTTTAATTTTCCAAATGGCAAAGGGGTTTGCAGGGAAGCGTCCTGGGGAGTTCTGCACGAGGCCTCCTTACGATCCCTTTGCCACGTTTCCGTCGAAGAGTGAGCCCAACGTCATTGTTTACCCAAAACAACACAACCTGCAATTGGTTTTCAGACTGAATGACGGTGGAGGGTTTGCAATAGGGTTTGCAACAAGAAGAAAGGTGTGCATGCCTTCTTATGGAACGCAAGCCTCCCACAGAACGCAAAGCTCTTCTTTGTATATAGATATCATTTTTGTGCATGCATATGTATGTATGTGTGTATATATATATATTAGCTTGGGGACCCGGTGATGCCCGGGTTTTTTGAGGAAGGCATTGTGTGCCAAGGTTGGTTTTTATTAGATGTCCCATTATGTGGCACCAGGATGCAGTGGTCTCAGGAATTCTCTGGATGTGAAGGTAATGTTCAAGTCCCATTAGCATCTGGTCCACCCCTTCCAAACAGCACCAGGGTGTAGAGTGGGTCAAGGGGGCTCTGTGTGCTAATTTTGGTCTGTAGTGGTCATTGGGTGAGGGTCGCGTTGTGAAGTGGGCCATTGGGCCCCTGTGTGGCAAGTTTGGTCTTGATCCGTCAGTGCTGTGGGCCGCAGTGTCTGACTGCCTAAGGCCTTTCCTTTTCCCTCTGCATCATCTTAGAATGTTGGAATGTGGATGGCCAATCGGAGTCCTTTAGGCAAATACAATTTCAGTGGCAACCAATTCCTTCTGTCTGGGGCCATAGAATGTTGGAATTCTGAGGCTGGCCAATCAGAGTCCTTTATGCAAATAATCCCATAGTGCCAACCTATCGAAAGGCTGTCGCATATTAATTGGCACCTCCGCACCTCCCAGAAAATGAAAATTCAATTTCCAACTGTCTTTTGGCTAGCTCAAGCATTCAGTTGCATTCTGTTTTGCTGGCCAATCAGATTCCTTTATGCAAATTTTCCCTCAGTGGCAACCAATCCCCCTCTGTCTGGTGCCTTAGAGTTCTCTGTCTGGTGCCTTAGAGTTGGAGTTCTGAGGCTGGCCAATCAGAGTCCTTTATGCAAATAATAAGAGTGTTGGAGTTCTGAGGATGACCAATCAGTGGCAGCCAAGTGGCAGCCAAAAGCTGGCACATATTCCTCCACACCTCCCACCCTCCGCACCTCCGTAAACACTGACTTTTATTATATACATAGAATAGATATGGTTTGCATTGGGCCAGCCATTGTTTGGATGCACCTACACTGGAACGATAGCAGTTTGGCGCCACTTGAACTTGCATTATGGATCCCTAGAAGTTTGGCAGACTTTTATTTCTGCAAAACTGCAGCTTCCAGGATTGCATTGCCGTTTAAAGTGGCGTCAAACTGCATTAAGCGCGCAGTGCAGATGCCAAACTCTGCCCCGCAAATGGCTCTGAGCTTGAATGTCTCTTTGCTTCAAAACCCCGAATGAGAGGCTTCTTGTTCTGCCTCAAAGGCCCTTTGAGAAGCATCAATGGCATCGATGCAAACACTCCCCCAGCTTCCGCCGTCGGCAGAAATAGTCCGCCAAGGGCAGAAACATGACGTGGGGGTGTGAAGGAGGGCAAACCACAGAGCGCTTGCTACAATGCAGCCTGCGCCCTGCCACATGCACAAGGGAGGACCTTCTGAGAGCAGCACCAGAGGCACTCCAAGTGGCCAGGCATGGGTCAAAGGACATTTACCATATTTTCCGGCGTATAAGACGACCCCCAACTTTTCCGGTTAAAATATAGAGTTTGGGATATACGGTACTCGCCGTGTAAGACGACCCCTCTTCCAATGCACACCAAATAACAATTTTAAAAGCATCAGATTTGATTTCAATATGGTATTTTTCCTATGACTGTCCCTCCTTCTCTGCCTCTCAGATCTCGCACATGAGCACCTGCACCGCTTCACTGCCGTCTTCAGGAGTGAGATCTGAGAGGCAGAGGAGGAAGTACGGTAAGAGGATACAAGGGCGGGCCAGGCAGGTCAAAGAGGTGTGTTTTTCTGGGCCCAGAGCCACTCTATCTCTTTCTTCCATACCCCGGGCGCCCCGGGCGCCTGCAGCTCGCTCTGCCCTTCACTTACATCTTCCCAGTGAGGCGCCCCTTCACCTCACCATCAGGACCGCATTAAGTCCACGAATCCTGATGAATAGATTTTCTTCTACCGGACTTGTACAGCGTCGCCCTTAATGCTTTCATACAGTTGCTACATACGGCAGGGACGCAGCCACTGCCATTTTTGAGGGGGGGGGGGCCCACCACCATATGCGGCAACCACAGATTCTCCAATCCAGATTGGAAGTTTCAGCACCTGCTCTATAAGACGACTCTTGGCATATAAGACTACTCCCTGAGTATAAGACGACCCCTGACTTTTGAGAAGATTTTCTTGGGTTGAAAAGTAGTCTTATATGCCAGAAAATACGGTAAATTTAAAGAGGACAAAATAATAAATATGCTAACCAGCACCCAGTTACAATATAATACATAATAATGCTTATACTAACAATTTAACACAATAACGTATTTACTTCCACTCGTTGAATGTATGGCTCTGCTGTGAGACTTCAAAAAGGGTAGTATTTATTTATTAATTTATTATTTATTTATTATGTTATTATTTTATTTATTATTTTATTTATTAATTATTTTATTTACTATTATTTTATTTATTTATTATTTATTATTTTATTTTATTTATTATTTTATTTATTTATTATTTTATTTATTTATTTATTTATTTATATTCCGCCCTTCTCACCCCGCAGGGGACTCAGGGCGGATCACAAGGAACATATACAGGCAAGCATTCAATGCCTTTAGACACACAAATACACAAGACAGACAGAGGCAATTTGACATCTGGCCACCAAGGGGAGCTGTCACACTCCTTCATTCCTCAGCGTGCTTCCTGGAGATCTTTATGGCCTCGTAAATCAGTTAAATTTAGCCTCCCCACTAAGTGGTACCTTAAATTTCCTACTTGAGAGATGCAACTGTCTTTCGGGTTGCAAAGGTCGACAACAGGCTACCACGAACTCATGACCTTCTGGTCAGTAAAGATCTTATGCAGCTGACACCCAGCCAAGCTGCGCCACATTCCCGGTAGTAATACTACTGACTTCCGTTAGCGAAGTCACAGGCTGTCTATGCCCTACACCACTGGAGATATTATACTGCTTAGCTGGTATTGCACCACCTGACATCCGCCGGGAAGTAGCTGTCAGCAATGAAAAGACCAAGGCAGTGACATCTCCGGTCCATTGGATATCAGACACCTTCAATCAAGAAGCAGTTTCCGAAGATCGACAGAGATACTCGCAGGAACACCTCAGCAAACGAGAGTCCAAAGGTGGCAGGCTAAAACCCAGCACCTCAATCAGTGACTGATGCCAAATGAGAGACTCCCCCTTGGGCACACAGAAGAGTGGACAACATGGAAGGCGCTGAACAGACTGCGCTCTGGCACCACAGGATGCAGAGCCAACCTTCAGAAATGGGGCCACAAAGTGGAGTCCACGAACAGGGGCGGATTTAACGGTATGCAAACTACGTGGCCGCGTAGGGCACCTTGTGGTCAGGGGGGCATCTGGCCGCCAGGTTCCGCATATGCGCCTTTGGTGCGACACGACTTCAGCTGGATGGAGACGCTAATGGCCCTAAACGAGGCCGAAAAGGAGGAACTTTTTGCAGCCGGAGGCAGGAGGCTCCACCCTGGCTGCAAAACCCTCCTCCTCAGTCTCCGGCCTCGTGGAGGGTGCGTCTGCATGCCGCAAGTGCATGTGCAGAACCAGCTAGTTCCTGCGTGCATGCGCAGAACTATCTGGCTCCGCGCGTGTGCACTCCACACGCATGTACACCCTCCATGAGGCTGGAGAGCGAGGGGGCGCCAAAATAATGTTTGCTTACCATTTTAAATTACCTTAGTCCGGCCCTGTCCACGACATGCGAGCGTGGAGAGGAGCAAACCACAGACCACCTACTACAACGCAACCTGAGCCCGGCCACATGGACAACAGCAACACCCGAGGCACTCCAAAGTGGCCAGCTTCTGGTCAAAAGGTGTTTTGCATCATACCAAGTTTTAACTTTGTGTTTTTTTAATACTATATTCTCAATTTGCTTCTGACACGATAAATAAATAATAATAATTATTATTATTATGTACATTGATTTAGCTGTTTTTAATTGTTCCTATGAGCTTGCGTTCACCTGTTCTTCGACACATTTGACGAACAGTGTTTCCCAACCAGTGTGCCGGGGCACACTAGTGTGTCGCGAGCGATCATCAGGTGTGCCGTGGGAAATTGGAATCTCCAGGAGGGGAGGGGGGAGAGTCTAGTGTGTTGAAGTATAAAAACCCTAAGAAACCTACCTCGATAAAGGCACAAAATTACAACCACCCCCCTCCCCACCCGTTGTCTACATGGTCTCTCCCTCTCCATGCATTGGGAAGGCCCGCCTCCCTTTCCCCAAGTAGAGACCTCCTCTTGCCTCCTGGGGGTTCTGTGTGGGACGTTTGGCCCAGTTCTATCATTGGAGGGGTTCAGAATGCCCTTTGATTGTGGGGGAACTATAAATCCCAGCAACTACAACTCCCAAATGTCAAGGTCTATTTCCCCTGAAACTCCATCTGCATTCACATTTGGGCATATTGAGTATTCATACCAAGTTTGGTCCTGATCCAACATTGTTTCAGTCTACTATGCTCTCTGGATATAGGTGAACTACAACTCCCAAACTGAAGGTCAGTGCCCACCAAACTCTTATAGTATTTTCTCTTGGTTATGGGAGTTCTGTGTGGGAAGTTTGTGTCTTCCTGCCATTCCTGCCAGGATATCTACAGTATGTTGAGTTCATCAAAACAGGCCCAGGTTTCACAATGATGGTATACATACATTTTAAAAACATATTAACTATAAGTATTACTGTGTTAGAGTGTCATTTTGTGTCATTTTGGTTGGGTGTGCCCCAGGATTTTGCAAATGTAAAAAGTGTGCCGCAGCTCAAAAAAGGTTGGGAAACACTGTTGTAGAGGGAACATATGCGCGCGCACACACACACACACATTTGTTCTTTCTGTTTGTTTACTATTATTTTAAGGATTGAGGGTTGATGTGTGCAGAGAAACATCCTGGCGTTTTGTGGAAATGACGGAACTTTTTGCAAACCACATCCAAGAGCGGTCTGATGCTCTTTGCTAAAATAAGCCGCCGCCGAAACATGATCCCACCTTTTTATAGCTTTGGAAGGAAAATAAGAACAGTTCCTAAACTTTTCTTTTTCTTCTTCTTTTGACATACCGCCTTGCCGTGGTTGGAGTTAAGGATACAGCTCTAGATTAGCTGTCCTCATTTCGCCACAATCGGAAGCAGCGAGTGCAGAGGAGTGGGCTGGTTTCCAGGGGATCCCCCTTGTCTTGCGGGGTCCCCCAGGGAGCCATCCTTTCCCCTTTGTTATTTAACATCTATATGCGACCGCTCGCTCAGATGGTACATAGCTTTGGCCTTGAGTGCCACCAGTACGCTGAAGACACTCAGCTCATTCTGAGGATGGAGGGCTGGCCGGACTCCGTACCCAATAATTTCCATCGTTGCCTCGAAGTCGTTACTGGATGGCTGTGAGCCAGTAGGTTGAAGGTGAATCTGGCGAAGACAGAGATCCTTTGGCTGGGTCGTCCGGGCGATTGGGGTGTCCAGCTGCCGACCCTGGATGGCAAGGCATTACGCCCGTCATCATCAGTAAAAAGCCTGGGTGTCCATTTGGACCCTCTGCTGTCAATGGAGACCCAAATCTCCAATGTCATCAGAATCGCATTCTTCCACTTGCGACAGGCGAAGCGTCTGGCTCCCTATCTCTCAAGGAACGATCTGGCCACGGTAATCCAAGCCACGGTCATCTCAAGACTTGACTACTGTAACGCCCTTTACATTGGCCTTCCCTGTCTTTCAGGTTGCAAAGGTCGACAATAGGCTACACAATAGGTCGAGAGCCCACCTTGACCCGGGCAGGCCTCGAACCCATAACCTTCTGGTTAGTAGAGATCTTACGCAGCTGACACATTCCCGGTGCTATTATGATTGCAAAGAAGATCTAACTCAAGTTGGATCGCTCTTCCTATTTATTTATTTATTTATTTAATAACAGTAACAATAATAAGTTGGAACTCTGGCAGAATAATAAGAAGGATAACAATGGAACTTTGTCACAGGGGCAGAATAATAATAATAACAACAATAATAATAAGTTGGAACACTTATGGTGGTGATGGTGGTGGTGATGAAGAAGAAGAAGCATTGGCACACTGTAATAATAATAATAATAATAATATGGGGCTGGGAATATGAGAGCGGATTTTGCAGCCTAGTTATTTTGGGTCAAGCCCGACCTGGCGAGTCAGTTGATTAAACAAGGGATGGACGCGGAACGCACGTAACATTTTAGGAATATTTTGGCAACAGGCCCCTTGTTTAGGAGACGGAGAGCGCAGCGGCAGGGTTTGTGTACAGTCACAACGAAGGGCAAAGGTCATTACGCAAAGAAAGGGACGTCGTCGTCCACTGTGACGTTTCGATTATTTTTCATAATAATAAAAAATCAAAACATTGCGGTGGATGATTTCCCTTCCTTTGCATAAAGACCTTTGCTCTCCGTTACGACTGTACACAAACTCTGCCCCTTTCTCCGTCTCCTATACAGACATGGTTACTCATACACACATATAAGCAGACATATATATATATATATATATATATATATATATATATATACAGTGTGTGTATACACACACACACACATATACATACACACATATATACACACATATCGATACAATCAGACGAACACAGCTAGTGAACACTTCCCTGACTCAAGGCATAATGCCAACTACTTTCCTCCTCTCTTCTCCCCTCTTTCTTTCCTTCCCCGTCTATTTCCTTCCTTTCTATCTTCTCTTTATTCCCCTTTCTCTTTCTTTCTTTCCTTTGTCTTTCGCTTTGCTCCTTTCTCTTTTTCTCACTTTCTTTCCTTCCCTTTCTCATGCCCCATCTCCTACCCCTCTTTCTGACTTCTCGTTCTAGCGACCATCTCCCTCCTTTCTCTTTCTTCTTTCATTCCTTCCTGTCCTTCTTCTTTCTCTCACCTTCCTCTTCTCATCATTATTTCCTTCCTCCTCGCCTTTCCTCTCTTTCTCTTTTCTCTTTATTTCCCTCCGTTCTTTATTTCCCTTCCTTCCTTCCTTCCTTCCCTCTGTCCTCCTTCCTTCCCTCCTCTTCTCCCTTTCTTTCTTTCTTTCTTTCTTCCCATTCTTTCTATTTACTTTCTCTTCTTCTCGTTCTTCCCTTTCCCTTCCCTTCCCTTCCCTTCTCTTTCTTTCTCTTTCTTTCTTTTCCTCCTCCTTCTTCTCCCTTTCTTTTCCTTCTTTTATCTTCCCTCCTTCCATTTCTTTCTTTCTTTCCTTCCTTCCTTTCTATTTCTTCTTTTCTCTTCTTCTCATTCTTCCCTTTCCTTTCCTCTCCTTCCCTTTCTTTCTTTCTCTTTTCTCTTTCTTTCCTTCCTTTTCTTTTTCCTCCTTCTTCTTCTCCTTTTCTTTTCCTTCCTTTCTCTCCCCCTTCCTCTTTTTCCTTCCTTCCTTTTATCTTTTCTTTCTTTCCTTCCTTTCTTTTTCCTCCTCCTCCTTCTCCCTTTCTTTTCCTTCTTTTATCTTCCCTCCTTCCATTTCTTTATTTCCTTCCTTTTCTATTTTTCCCTTCCTTCCTTTTATATTTTCTCTTTTCTCCTTCTTTCCTTTCTTCCTTTCTTCCTTCCTCCTTCCCCTGTCTCTTCTTTTATCTTCCCTCCTTCCATTTCTTTATTTCCTTCCTTTTCTATTTTTCCCTTCCTTCTTTTTATATTTTCTCTTTTCTCCTTCTTTCCTTTCTTTCTTCTTCTTTTCTCTTTCCCCCTTTCCTTGCAGAATTAATACTTCCAATGCCTTGGGCTCAGTGCTATGGATCCCTGGGCTTTGTAGTTTGCACGCAGTCCTTGCCGAACTACATCTCCCAGGATGCTATCTGCATTGAGTGGTCAAAGCGGGACCCAAACTGCATTAATTCTGCAGTGCAGACACCCCCAAAGAAGAGGACTCAAACACAGAGCAAGAGCGCCACCTGCTGGCTGCTTTTCTGCATCAAAGGGAGAATGCATCCAGGAATTCCCACCCAGGGAGAAGGAACCATTCCCTACACAAGGCACACCTCAGGCTTCCAGAGCGGTTCAAGGGGTGCCAATGTCATGTCTGAACGTATCTGCTTCTATGTCCAACCTCGTAACCTAAGGTCATCCGGGGAGGCCCTGCTCTCGCTTCCACCGACATCGCTAATTCGGCTGTTGCACTGCCTTTCCAAATGCTTGCTCAAACAGCCAGGTCTTGACTTTTTTCCATAATGTTAAAAGAGAGGAGGCCGATCTAATGTCCCCAGGAAGGGCTTTCCATAACCGAGGGGCCACCACCGAGAAGGCTCTGTCTCTCGTCCCTGCTAAATGTATTTGTGATGCAGACGGGATCGAGAGCAGAGCCTCCCCCAGATTATCTTAATGCCCTAGCTGGTTCATAGGGGGAAATGTGTTCGGAAGGTAAGCTGGGCCAGAACCATTTAGGGCTTTATGTCAGAGGGGTCAAAAGATAATCAGAAAACACACATTTGAATTGATCCTGGGGTGTGTATATGTGGGAAGTGGCAGCCATCTTTTGTGGAGTTCAAAAGGCTCATTGTAGATGAACTATAAATCCCAGCAACTCCTCCCAAATGTCAAGTTTATTTTTCCCCAACCCACCAGCCGTCCATTTGGGCATATTGATATTCATACCAAGTTTAGTCCAGATCCATCATTGTTTTGAGTTGACAGTGCTCTAGGGATGTAGGTGAACTACAACAGAAACATGGTCAATGCCCACCAAACCCTTCCAGTATTTTCAGTGGTCAGGGAATTCTGGATCCCAAGTTTGTGCCCATTGATGGGGTTCAGAATGCTGGCAGCCAGTGAGCTAAATCCCAGCAACTACAACTAAATGACAATCTCCCTCCAATGCCACCCCTGTTAATTCAAACCTGGCTGCCGTCCATTGGACCATTTGAAGCTCCCAGACAGTCTTCAAAGGCAGCCCCAGCAAAATCACGTGTTGCAGTAGTCTATACAACAAGGGATGTAACCAGAAGGTGGACCACCGATTTAGGGCAAGCCAGACTTCCCAAGGCACTGGCAGCAGCTGGCGCAGCAGAGCTTTAACTGTGCAAAAGCTCCCCTGGCCAGCGCCAAAACCTGGGCTTCCAGGCTCAGCGATGAGTCCAGGATCACTCCCAGACTGCCAACCTGCGTCTTCAGGGGGAGTGTGACCCCGTCCAACACAGGCTGTAACCCTATGCCCTGTTCGGCCTTACGACTGACCAGGAGTGCCTCTGTCTTGTCTGGATTCAGTTTAAGTTTGATCACCCTCATCCAGATTGTCACAGCGGCCAAGCACCGGTTCAAGGTCTGAACAGCCTCCTTAGTAGCAGGTGGGAAGGAGTGACAGAGTTGGACGTGATCTGTGTACAGGTGACACGCACCCCGAAACTCTGGATGATCTCCCCCAGTGGCTTCATGTCATTCCCAAACTCTTCTCCTCAAGGGGTTTTGGACTTCAACTCCCAGAAGCCTCAGCTGTCTTGGTCAATCATCAGGGATTCTAGGAGATGAAGTCCAAAACACCTGGAGGAGGAGAGTTTGGGAATAACATGGGAGACCATATTGAACCCTGAGGAACCCCACAAGACAACTGTTGTGGGGTTGAACAGGTGTCTCCCAGTAACACCATCTGAGTATGACCCTCTAGGACAGTGTTTCCCAACCTTTTTTGAGCCACGGCACACCTGGTCACTTGGGGCATGGCCTCCACCTGGGCCCGCCCCCTTTTTGCCCAGGCCCCTCCCTCTTCCTCCTTTCTCTCCTGCCTGCCTGGCTTCTCGGGGGCGATGGAGGCGCAGACCTGAGCAATCAATACCCGATATCTGGAAAAGCGCTGTGTCCTGGTGTTGCTACGCCGTGTCGGATTGCAGCTGCACCAGGACACAGCGCCTTTCCGGATATCAGGTATTGATTACTCAGGTCTGCGCCTCCATCGCCCTGAGAAGCCAGGCAGCCAGGCAGAGGCGGGCGCAGAGCGGGGCCGGGGTCCACTCGCTCACCAGCCGCGAGGCCTCCTCCCGCAGCAGCGCAAAGAGCTCCAACACCGCCGCGCAGCTGATAATCAGCCGCAGCCCGCTCTGGATGTAGTCCAGCACGGCGGCGTCCAGGCCTGAGGGGAGGAAGGTGAGGCCGAGGCTGGGCCTTCTCCTCCTCCACCAGGTCTCGCGGGAAGAAGGCCTTGAAGGTGGCGCGGTGGTGGCGGGCGTAGGCCTCGAGCACCTGCCCCACCTGCCGCTGGGAGGGGTCGGGCCCTTGCAGGAGGAGCCGGGTGCTGAGCTTGAACATGGCCCGGCATTGCGGCTCACTCAGCGGCGCCTCCGCAGACTTGGAATTTGCAGAGAGAGGGGAGAAGAGGGGGAGGGAGAGGCTTTCTCGCGGCACAGCAGCTGATCCCAAACGGCACACTAGTGTGCCGGGGAACAGCGGTTGGGAAACACTGCTCTAGAAAGCACAGTCGTCCCCCCCAAGGCCCATTCCAGAGAGGCGTTCCCAGAAGGATACTGTGGTCGACGGAAGCGAAGGCCGCGGAGAGGTCCAGCAGAACCAGCAGGGGCACTCTCCCCCTGTCCACTCCCGGAGTAGATTATCAACTAAGGCGACCAAGGCTGTCTCGGTTCCATGTCCCGGTCTAAAGCCCGACTGTGCCGGATCCAGATAATGAGTGTCTTCGAAGAATACCTGGAGTTGTGAAGTCACCACATGTTCCAGGGCTTTGCCCAAAAAGGTGAGACTGGAAACAGGCGCATAATTGTCGAAAGTGGTCCCATTGTGGACTGAATGGGAAAGGCCCCTTAGTGTTGTGCAACGAACTTCAACGAATGGCAATGGGCTCCTTCCTTCCACTGCCAGCAGATGGCGCTCTTCACCTGCGCAAGGAAAGTTGTCTTGTGCGCTGTTGGGTTAATGCACCTTGGACTCCCTTTAACTACATGGCTCAAGGTGTTGAGAACATGCATAGAAGACTATAGGCCTTGCCGAACTACAACTCCCACGACTTATTGACAAGTCACACTTTGGATTGACTGATTGGACGTATCTTCCCCCAAATGGCTTCAGTGCATCATCAGTTCTCCAAATCGTGATGGCAATCGCACAGCCCCTCAGGTGCGGGGGAACTACGTCTCCCAGCAGTCAGGCCCATTCATGCTATGCTGGCTAAGGCTGATTGCAGTTGCATAGTGAATTATTCCTACTTTGCATTAAAATTGCAAATATCAGTCTTGGATAAGCTATTTTATGCAATGCTTTTGACAAAATGAACACAATAAAATGGCAAAGCACACACACGAGGGTTGAATGAAAAGTAATGCCTCCGCCTTCGTTACTTGGGTTTGGATGGGAATATTTTAATAAATCAAACGCAGAAATAATCCTGGGAAGGTGCTCTTTAACTCCCACTATTCACTTTTCCACATAATCACCAGACAATTGGATACATTTCTGCCAACAATGAACGAGTTTTCTGAAGCCATCACGGAAGAAGTCGAAACTCTGTTTCCGCAACCAGCATCTCACAGTTCTCTCAACGTCTTCGTCAGAAGCAGAATGATGTCCCCGTAGATCTTCTCTCATTATGGGGAACAGACAAAAGTCAGACGGTGCTAAATCTGGACTGAAAGAAGGATGCCGTTCAGTGGTGAGATCCCGTCTCTGAAGTTCTGCTGTGTACCCATCGTGCACAGATCTTCCAATAGCCAAGCAAAGCAATAATGTGACCCACACGTTCTTGTGAAATGCCGAATATGCTTGGCATTTCTCTCTGAGTGATACGACGATCGTCCTGAATCAGCCTGTCAACATTTTGCTTGTGCAACTCGGTGGTTGCTGTCACAGGACGTCCAACTCTTTGTTTGTCACGAAAACCAGATGTTCCCACCTCAACATCTTTAAACTTACTCGCCCAACGACGCACAGTCCTCACATCGACACAATCCCCAATAACAGCTTGCACCTCCTTTGGGGTGACACCTTCTGATGTCAAGAATGCAATGGCTGCAAGTTGCTTAAGTCGCATTGACCAACCGTCTGTGCAGGGTTCCATACTTCGCACTTTAACAACACAACTGTTCAATGCTAGGGCTTCCCAGCAAAATGGAACTGTAGAGGAGAGCCTACTGAACAAGCCAGTACCTGCCGTGTACCAGTACTGCCATCTGTTGTGGAGTTACAAAGGTGGAGGCATTACTTTTCATTCAACCCTTGTAGGAATCCTAAGGCTGCCTGCCCAAACGGAACTGTAGAGGAGAGTCTACTGAACAAGCCGGTACCTGCCGCGTACCAGGACTGGCATCTGTTGAGAAGCTTTGAGCCACAGCACATTTTTTTACATTGACAAAATCCTGGGGCACACCACCAACCAAAACGACACAAAATGACACTCTAACACAGTAATACAGATAGTTAATATGTTTTTAAATGTATTTATACAGTCAGTGTGAAACCTGGGCCTGTTTCGATGAACGCAACATAGGTATCCTGGCAGGAATGGCAGAAAGACACACACAAAGGTCCTGCTCAATTTATAGTCAACACACAATCAAAGAGCATCCTGAACTCTTGCAACAACGGAATTGAACCAAAGTTGGCCTATTGAACTCTCATTACCAACAGAAAGTACTGAAAGGGTTTGCTTGGGAATTGACCTTGAGTTTGGAAGTTGTAGTTCACCTACACCCAGAGAGAGCACTGTGGACTCAAACAATGTTATGCTATGTTGTTGTTTGTTTTCTATCCAGAATCACAATGTTGGAAGGAGGCTCACCACTTTAAGCTCCCTAAAACAGGCATGGGAAACCCGCTGGGTGCTTTGGACTTCAACTCCCACCATTCCTAACAGCCCGAGGCCCTTTCCTGCTTAAGTGGCTGAGGGGAGGGGGGGGAGGAAAAGGGCCTGAGGCTGCTAGGAATGGTGGGAGTTGGAGTCCAAAACACCTGGAAGGTCCAAGTTTGCCCATGCCAGCTTTGGACAGAGACCTCTTCCTCCCCCTTCCCCCCTTCGTGTCCTTTCGTCCCCCTCCTGCCCAACACTTACTTTTTCTTCTACACTGCCGCTTCTGCCGCCATTTTGATCCGAGGGGGCAGTGTGAGCGTGTTCAAGAGGGGAGGAGGGAGGGAGGCGTGACCCGTGTGGGCGCTACTGCGCAGACTCGCCCCAGAGCAAAGCGAGGCAAAGCAAGCAGAGAGAGGCTGGGAAGAAGGGAGCCCGAGTGGAGAAGAAAAAGTGTTCGGCAGGAGGGGGAAGGAAGGGCATTGGAGGTTCCCACTTCCCACGGCACCTGATGATCGCTCACGGCACACTAGTGTGCCACAGCACACTGGTTGGGAAACACTGGAATAGAGCATGGGTAGCATGCCTTCCCTGTATCTACACATTGGGAGGGGAAGACAATAAGATTCAGCACATTCAGCGTTTTGCACCCGCACTGGAGGATTAATGCAGTTTGACACTGGCACAGCTCAACGTGATGGGATCCTGGAGGTTGTAGCTTGGCAGAGGAGGCAAAAGGCCTTGCAAAGCTGCAACTTAATCGCCATGAGATTCGGCACTAGTTCTGCCGCGGGGACGCACCTTTCGCCCACCTGAGGCCCTTGACCTACATCTGGAGAAGCGGGCGCATTTTCCGTACCTTTCTCCCCGCCAAAGGGCCTTGGCCTCGTTTCCCAAAATAACCGTTTCCTCCCTCTTTATCTTTCTCTCCAAGGAACAACGTGCGACTGTCCAAGGATGAAGCTCTGCAGGACGCCTCCCTGGAAAGATCTGCTTACTCATTCATTGAAGCCTCCTTTCAAAGTAATGAATGGCTGACTATACAGGGTTTTTTTTGGTGGCAATCTTCCCCAATTCTTCTTCAGGATGGCAGCTCCCTTTGCCTGTGTCTCGATATAATATGTTTAAAGCCAGAAATTGCACACGTTCGAAATGAGAAATTCTCTCGGCATTACTTCGCGAACGAAGATCCTTAGGAAGGACTCATCCCACGCTTTTTACAAGCGCGTTGATGACTAAAAAGGCCAATCTGAGATAGGCAAGTCCGGTTGCAGAAAGCACAGCAGAAAGTCTCATTGGGTGATGTTGTTTCCAAGTTGCCGTTCTTCCTGCGTTGTTGTTTCTCTTCGAGACCCATTTGGCGTGTCTTCTCCAAAAGAGGCCGCAGCATTGTTGAAAGTGCATCTCCATGCCTCCCGATGTGAGCCCAGGGTGGACCATTGTTGGTGAGCAATCTGGCCGAGCCTGAGTTGTTGTTTCAGGGAGTCCTTATATCTCTTTTTGGGGGGCGCCTCTCTTGCGCTGACCCGTGGCGAGTTCACCATAGAGTAGTATCTTTGGGAGGTGGTGGTCCACCATCCTAGAGACGTGCCCTGCCCAGCGCAGCCGTGGTCTCAATAGCATGGCCTCAACGCTGGTGATCCCTGCTTGCTCAAGGACAGCAACATTCGACACATAGTCGGTCCAGTGTACATTTAGGATTGTGTGAAGGCAGCGCTGATGAAAGCGTTTGAGGAGTTGTAGGTGTTGTTGATAGGTGACCCATGTTTCAGACCCAAAAAGGAGAATATACAGTACGATAGCTCTGTACACACTGATTTTGGTGCTTTGCCTCAAGTGCTTGTTGCTCCAGACTCTTTTGTGAAGCCTTCCGAATGCACTCTATGCCTTTGCTAATCTGTGATCGATCTCTTTGTCAATCTTGGCGTCTGGAGAGATGATGCTTCCCAGGTAGGTGAACTGCTGAACGGACTTGCCTATGCTGACGTGGGGATGATGGTGTTCTTCTTGTGGTGCTGGCTGGTAGAGGACTTCCGTTTTTTTCAGACTGACTTCCAGCCCAAACGGCGCGGCAGGGCTGCTTCTGAATGGGCGACAAGGGCAGCATCGTTGGCAAAAAACAGCTCACGGACTAGATAGTTTAGCCCTCAGACGGCTTAAGTTGAACAAGCTGCCATCAGGACGATAGCATATATATATGCTGAATTCTTCGAGATCTGCCGTAGTCCTTTGGAGCATCATTGTTATTATTAATATTATTATTATTAGTCATTATTTTAAACTGCTTTAAGTTCCCTTCATGATAAAGTGGGCTATAAATAATAATAATAATAATAATGGCCCTTCCCCATTTGTGACTTTTTTCAAACTGTGAAGTTTTAACTGCTTGTTGGTGTAAAAAAAACCTTTTTGTGCTTTAGCTTCTCTGGAGCTTTAAAAAAGTCTTATTGCAATAGATAGGATTGCATTCTGGACTCCTAGTTTTGCATTCAGCGCAGCACAGTTTGCAAAAAGCCGCATTGCAATACATAGGATTGCATTCTGGACCCCCTGTTTTGCATACAACTCAGCACAGTTTGCAAAAAAAAAAGGCATATTGCTATAGATAGGATTGCATTCTGGACCCCTTGTTTTGCATTCAGCTCAGCAGCGTTTGAAAAAGCAACTTTTCCATAAAAAAGTGGACAGGTTTGCAAGCTGTGTCCTTTTCTAGGTCATTTTTAAGGAGGGACAGTCAGTGAAAGCCGAAGGAGACAAGATGCTCCCGATGCACTCCATGCCGTCCTTCTTCCAAAGAGAGAGCATCCAGTCCTGTTTTATTCCTTGCGGAAGATGCATCATCGCCAGAAGCAGCAGCAAATGTTTTGCAAGAGAGAAGGATGGACGGTCCAAAGAGAATCAAGCCATTATTAGGAGGTTCAGTTCTGATACAGAGAATAAGCATGGAGGTCAATGGGTCAACCCAAAGGTCATCTGGTCCAACCCCCTTCCATGTAGCTCTAACACATTTCTATAGGCATCTACAGAAATATAGTAATAATATCAATAATAATAATATAAGATTAATATCTACTGAAATATAATAATATCAATAATATCAATAATAATATAATATAATAATATCAATAATAAGATTAATATCTACTGAAATATAATAATAATATCAATAATATAAATAATAATATAATAATATAATAATATCAATAATAATATAAGATTAATATCTACTGAAATATAATAATAGCAATAATATCAATAATAATATAATAATAGCAATAATATCAATAATAATATAATAATATCAATAATATCAATAATAATATAATAACATAATAATATCAATAATAATATAAAATTAATATCTACTGAAATATAATAATATCAATAATATCAATAATAATATAATATAATAATATCAATAATAATATAAGATTAATATCTACTGAAATATAATAATGGACTAAAATTTACTGAAATATAATAATAGGCTAATATAAATAATTGGTAAATAACTGCTGAAATATTATGATAATAATAGACTAATATCTACAGAACGTTATAATAATAACAATAATACATTAATATCTACTGAAATATAATAATAGGCGAATATCTTAATAATAATAACAATAGAGTACTATGTACTGAGAGATAATAATAACTAATATCTACTGAAATATAATAATAAGCTAATATCTACTGAAATATGATAATAATAATAACAATAATACATTAATATCTACTGAAATATTATAATAATAGGCTAATATCTTAATAATAATAATAACAACAACAACAATAGATTACTATGTACTGAGAGATAATAATAGACTAATATCTACTGAAATATAATAATAGGCTAATATCTTAATAACAACAACTACAACAAAAATAGATTATTATGTACCGAGAGATAACGACAATAGGCTAACATCTACTGAAATATAATAATAATAATGATAATGATAGGCAAATGCTGAAATATAGCAACAACAATAACAGTGTAATATCTACTAAACTATAATAATAATAAGCTAATATGTCAGATTATTGCATTTTAAATAGCAATTCATGAGTCAGCACAAGATGTATTATTGCAGTTTGAGATGACCTGCGGTGTGGCGAGCTTGACACCAGATGGTATATATTTACCTTGTGAATTGTATGAGAGTTTCATTATTCACACGAACAGAGACTGGAGTATTTGGGCCGATGGGGAATTAACCTATATTTCTGTTGCCTATCCGCTGTGACATAAATACTCGACGCCGAAGATAATATCTACTGAAATACAATGACAACAACAAGAAAGACCTCCAAAAGAGGAGTGTCTCAAAGCCTCAGTCCATCCCCTCTCCATGTGGAGTCGGTGGGGACCCTGAAGATTATCTAGTCCAGCCCCTTCCACGTAGAGTTGGAGGGGACCCCAAATGTCATCTAGTCCATCCTCTTCAATGTAGAGTTGGATGGGACCTCAAAAATAATCTAGCCCAGTCCCTTTCCATGTAGAGTCAGAAGGGACCCCACACCCTCCTATTTTTAAGTGAGCATCCAACTCCCTGCATCCTAGCCTTCAAAGTGGTGCCAAACTGCATCCCTTCAGTACCAAGGACAGCTCCCAAAGAGTTTCAGCACCTTGGAAAAATGTTTACAGGTCTGCAATCCAATATAGAGCCACTGGAATTGTAGTTCGAAGAGGTACCAGCACTCTTAAGCAGGGAAGGCTTAAGGCCTTACAAATCTACAACTCCCAGGCCCCCATAGCATGGAGCCATGGCAATTAAAGCAGCATTAAACTGCATCCAGAAGGCATAGGCATTGCCTATATATGTCTGTGTGTATCTATATATTACTACTTGTAATTGAATAATATAGTAGTAATTAAATAATACTAGTAATTAAATAATATACTACTACCATATTGTACATTATATATACTACTACTACTAATATTGTAATATGATATAGGACAATAGAATATATATTAAAATATGATATATGCCTATATTAATAATATTGTAATGTAATGCAATATAATACTAATGATAATAAAATATAAAACATAAAAATATTGAAATATAATAATACTATTATATATACAATATACTATTGTATATACAATATAGTATAGCATAGTCCAATATTAGTATTATATATTACTACATTGTACTATACCACTATACTGTGGTATTAGTAGCAATATTGCATGTAATATATGATCTACAATTATTATATTATGTATTATATTGTTCTATATTATTATACCACAATATATATAATACACTACCAGTATATAATGCTATTAGGATTATATAATATATTGTACTATAAGTGGTAAAATATATAATATAACATTGTTAATATTATATTTATATTAGCATTGCTCCATTACAATGTTATTTCTATATATTATTATATTGTATCACATTATTATTAATTATATTACATTATTATATATTATGATTATATTGTACTATATTGTTATGCCACAATATATAATACACTACCAGCATATTATACTATTAGGATAATATAATATATTGTACTATATATCATAAATTGTAATATATGTAATATATATTACATTATTAATATTATATTACAAAGTTATTATTTCTATAATGATATTATATCGTATTATATATTATATTATATCATTTATTTATTTATTTACGACATTTATATGCCGCCTTCTCACCCCTCACTTCTCATTATTATTTTTATATTATTATAGTATATTATATTTATTATATTATATTATTATACTATTATATTAATGTATTATTATAGTATATTATATTTATTATATTATATTATTATACTATTATATTGTATTATTATATTATATTATAGCATAGTAAATTATATTTATTATATTATATTATTATACTATAATATAATAATATATTATTATATATTATTATATATTATTATATATTATTATATTATATGCATCTAGAATGCTTGGTCCAACAGTGGAGCATGGGCATTGCAGTCCTATTCACTTTCTCCAAAAGTGGGAATTACTATTCCAGAAAAAAATAAAATAAAATAAAAGGAACTTCATGCAAAAAGGAGCCTGCAGCAGCAGCCAAGCCGGCGCCAGGGCGTGGGAGGCGCCTCAGCCAATCAGAGGCCTCCCCCGCCAAGTACGCTCGCTCCTCGCCCTCTGATTGGCTCCGGCGCGCCTCGCTGGGACCATAAAAGAGCGTCCGCTCTGGCTTGAGCCTCCAGAAAGGGAAAATCAAGCTTTGAGAGGTCAGCTTCAAAGCGAATTTGCTGCTGAATTGCTTTCCTATCCCGGATCATAACGCCACTTTTGCAAGGTAGGCACACCCGTCACTTTCAAAGGAAAAAAATAATGTCTTAATTGCTTTAATTGCTTGGATTTGGGCTCATTTTTGAATATTTTGGTTTAATTTTCCAAAATCAAGGGGATTCTTCTAGCATAGAATTTTAACCTTTTGAAGTTTCTTTTGAAATGCAATAAAATGGCACTTGTGGAAGAAAGGAAGAAAGGAAGGAAAGAAAGGAAACGAGGGATGTGTGGAGCAAGACAGGAAAAGGAAGAGATGAAAAGGAAAGAGAGCTGCACAGAACATTGGGGAAAAGAGGGAATGGGAAAGGGAAGCAGGAGAAATGGGGGAAGAGACAGAGAAAGGACATTGAGAAAAATAGAAAAAGGATGGAAAGGAGAGAGAACCAAGAGGCAGGAAGGCATCTATATTGGGCAGCAAGGGAAAAGGAAAGATAGAAAGAAGGATGGGAAAGAAAGAGAAGCAGGAGGAAGGACAAAGAGAGGCAGGAAAGAACTGACATGCAAAACCTACTTAAGAACACATCTACAGAACTTGGGAACTGCCTGTATTTACTTTTGTAGTAATTTAGGAAAGTGTGTGTGTGTGTATATATATATGTGTGTGTGTATATATATTTGTGTATATATGTGTATATATGTGTGTATGTATATATGTGTATGTGTGTATATATGTATATGTGTATGTGTGTATATATATGTGTATATGTATATATGTGTGTATATATATATATTTGATTATGTGTGTATGTTTGTGTGTATGTGTATATATATGTGTGTGTATATGTATATATGTGTGTATATATATTTGTGTATGTATGTGTATATGTATATATGTGTGTGTATATATATTTGAGTATGTGTGTATGTATGTTTGTGTATATGTGTATATATATATTTGTATGTGTGTATATGTAAATATGTGTGTATATGTATATATGTGTATATATGCATGTGTGTATATATGTCTGTGTGTGTATATGTGTATATGTATATATATGTGTGTGTATATATATTTGAGTATGTGTGTGTATGTATGTTTGTCTGTATTTACAGTATATATATATTTGTGTATGTGTGTATATATATATATGTGAATGTGTGTATATATATATGTATGTGTATATGTGTATATATGTATGTGTGTATATATGTATGTGTGTATATATATGTGTGTATATATATACATATATACATGCATATATATATATGCATATGCACACATACATACATACATATATATATATATATATATATATGAGAGTTGAAGGCTTTCATGGCTGGAATCACTGGGTTGCTGTGAGTTTTTCAGGATGTCTGGCCATGTCTCGGCAACATTCCCTCCTGACGTTTCCCCTGTCAGCCACAGATATGGGTGAAACGTCAGGAGAGAATGCTTCTGGAACACGGCCAGGCAGCCTGGAAAATACACAGCGACCCAGAGCATCTCTTGTTTGTCACTTGGGGCCAGCTTGTATTTCCTTCGCCCTGCTGTGACTTTTTCACAGACGACCCTTTTTGCAACGCTGTTGTTTCTCCTCCTCTGCAGGTCTGCTGCCATGTGGCTGCTGGACAAAGTCCGCTCCTCCTCGGAGGATGCTGCCTCCGCCTCGCTGTCCACTTCTCCGTCCGGCAACACCGTCCCTTTCGCCAACATCCTGACCCCGGACCGCATCCCGGAGTTCTGCATCCCTCCGAGGCTGGCGTCTGTTTCTCCGCCATCGAAAAGCCCTGGTTCGGGTTTCTTGCCACACCGATGCATCACCGAGACGGGCCTGCAAACCAAGGAGCCATTCCTGCCACACTTGATCCAGGTGGAAAGCGTCGATGAAGAAGAAGAGGAGGAGGACGGCACCAATTCGGACCCTCGTTCGCAAGCGGCCTTGTCCTTGCCCCATTTCCAAAAGGCACAGACGTCGTACGGCTTTTGCACTTTGTTGGAGAGTCCTCACACTCGGCGGAAGGAGTCCATCTTCCATAGCGAAGGACCCTTTCCTTGTGGCTTGAGCTTGCCACGATCGCGGTCTAGTAGTTATAGTGGCCGAGAACTGACCGTTCCCATCCAGACAACTGGGTCACGGTCTGGTAGTTATAGCGGCCGAGAACTGACCGTTCCCATCCAGACAACCAGACCTATTGCTGTCCGGTCACTTCAAGAACTGACCATTCCCATCCAGACAACCGGGTCACGGTCTGGTAGTTATAATGGCCGAGAACTGACCGTTCCCATCCACGGCCGAGAGACAACTGGACCGATTGCCGTCCAGTCGCTTCAACGGCAGCGGCAGTGCGTATGGGACAGTGATACAACCATTTCGTCCACCGACTCGTCCCCATATAGTTCCCCACGTTTGGGACAACGATGTGGGTCACTCTTCAAAGCGTTGAGCCATGACGGGTTGCTTAAATCGAAACGCAACGGTGTCCGAATTGGACGAACCGGGTCTTTATCTGCAGATGAAAGCGGCAGCTCGACCGATAGCAGCCCCAATGCGACACGGCGCTCTTCGGAGAGCCTCTACGAGCCTTCTCGTTCGTACAGCGTCTCTGCACTGCCCGTTTTCCCTATCGAAATAGAGAGGCTGAGCCGCGAGAGTGTGATCGCCATGGGCCCGGCGGCTGTCATCCGACTGTCTTCGGACTACTGTCCCCACAATCAGCGCCTCCGCGTCCGGCTCATCAGCGCCGAGGGTCTCTATCCGCCCTCCGCCGACCCGAAAGGCATCCACTGCTGCGTCTCGTTCGCCTTGTTGCCGGGCAAGGTCCAGAAGCAGCGCAGCACCGGCATCAAGCGCAGCCGCAACCCCATCTTCAAGGAGGACTTCTTCTTCGTCGGCCTGGCTGAAGATGACCTCTACGACTTTGCGCTGCGGATAAAAGCCGTCAACAAAGGCAGTGGGATGAAGAGGGACGTGGTCCTGGCTGAGAGCCGCGTGGCTCTTCACCTCCTCCTTGCCACATGAAAAGGGCCCAATTTCGTCTTCATTGCAACCGGACAGGCCTGGGCCAACTTCGGCCCACCCTCCCGGTGTTTTGGACTTCAACTCCCACAACGTATGCAGATCTGTGGGTATGCAGATGATCCCTTGATTGACTTAAGTGCCCCGTTCCAAGAGGACAAAGGCACGGGCCAACCGTGGCCCTCCCTCCAGGTGTTTTGGACTTCAACTCTTAGGAATTGTGGGAATTGGAGTCCAAAATACCTGGAGAGCAGAAGTTTGACCATGCTAGGAATTGTTTTTCATTGCAACTGGACATAAGTTATTTATTTATTATTGTGTGTGTGTTGACTCCTTTTTCTATTTTAATAAATTGCATTATTTTGAAAAAAAATAAATTATTTTTGAAAGTATAGATGAGTCTGTCTCTTGTGGATTGGACAAGCAAATGATCCCTCCAGGTGGCCTTTACTACACTATTGGAGTAAAACAGGGGTGGGCAATTATTTTTCCCAAGGGGCCACACGAGAGCCAAAAAATATTATGGAGGGCCGCACCTAAGGGTGGAACTACATTCTCATCTACATTATTTATTTATTTACTATATTTTCTATATATTACACATAATTAATATTAACATATTAATATATCAAGAAATATTCATATATTATTGTTGCACCTCAGACCTGGAACGTGCTCCCCTAGATCACACACACAAGTAGCTAGGTAAAAAGCCTTTATCTATATAAAAAGAGAGCTGTCATGAGAAGTAGCCAGTAAACCAAGAAACCACACAAGGCAGAAACACAAAAACAGCCCACATACACCCAAAACCCTACAGGGTATGTTTATCAAAACACCCCACCCAACCAAAAAAGGGCCAATGGCCACAAATCCAAAAAACATTATGGACTACAACTCCCATGATCCCCCACACCACCTTCCTCTGGCAGTTTACAGTGTCGGAATGTTAGTGGAGCTGACCAATTAGAGGGATTATGCAAATACTCCCTCAGTTAGAATGTAGGCTGGGAGCCCCCACCCCACCCCCTGGCAGTTTAGAGAGTCGGAATGTTGGTGGTGGAAGGGAAAGGTCGGGAAAGGAATGGAGGGACTGAGACAAGGGGAGCAAGGACTGATACAGAAAGGGGAGGGATGGCAGGAAGGAGGGAAAGGAAGGAAGGGAGGGAGGGAGGGAAGGAAGGAGGGGAGAAGAAAGGGAGGGAAGGATAGAAGGAAGAATGGATGGAAGGAAGGAGGGGAGAAGAAAGGAAGGGAAGGATAGAAGGAAGAATGGATGGAAGGAAGGAGGGGAGAAGAAAGGAAGGGAAGGAAAGGAAAGAAGGAAGAATGGATGGAAGGAAGGAGGGGAGAAGAAAGGAAGGAAAAGGGAAGGATAGCAGGAAGGACGGGAGGGGAAAGGAAGAAAAGGATGGAGGGAATGAAGGAAGGAAAGGGGAGAAGAAAGGAAGGAAAAAGGAAGGATAGCAGGAAGGAGGGGAGGGGAGGGGAAAGGAATGAAAGGATAGAAGGATGGAGTGAAGGAAGGAAGAAAAGAAAGGAACACATACATATATACATGCACAGAAATATACAAATATACACATACACACATAAACACACCTGTACTTACACACATGAACACATATACACGCACATACATATACAAACACATATACATAAGTACACATATACACGCACATACATATACACATATACATAACTACACACACAGTCCCCAATTTAAAAAAATCCCACAGCAACGCGTGGCCGGGTCAGCTAGTTTAGAATAAGAATAGTTCAAAGCGGAAGGAAATAAAGCAAAAGTGAGTCCAAAAGCAAAACTTGTTAAGTCCTTAAACTGGAGTAAATCCCATGGGAAGCAAGTCCAAAACCCAAGCCAGCCGTTACAACGGCTGTAACAAAAACGTAAAGTCCAAGGCAAACGGGAACAAGGTCCAAACGTAGACTGTGGCTCAGCGGAGCAACCCGCTCCTGTAGCCACTCGGAACTAGAGAACAAGATCAAGAACAATCCAAGCTGAATGTAGCTTCCACTCTGCCGCAGTCTTGACCGGGTCAGTCTTTTAAGGACTCTATTTCTTGTGAGTCCGCAGAGTGCCCCCCAATGCAAATTCCAATCTTTCCGCGAAGATCTGATAGAGGCCCTTCTATTGAAATTTCCCAGCTCGTTGGGCAAAACAGGTGGGCTCCTATCTTGCTGGGAGAATTCTCCCTCCCTAATTCCCGGGCTCTCATCTGGCACAGAAGAGCGGTTCCCGAGAGATTCAAGATTCCCACACAGAAACCCAATGACCAACAGAAAATACTGGAAGGGTTTGGTGGGCATTGACCTTGAGTTTGGGAGTTGTAGTTCACCTGCAGCCAGAGAGAACTGTGAACACAAACAATGATGGCTCTGGACCAAACTTGGCACGAATACTCAATATGCCCAACTGTGAACACTGTCGGAGTTTGGGGGGAAAATAGACCTTGACATTCGAGAGTTGTATTTGCTGGAATTTATAGTTCACCTACAATCAAAGAGTGTTTTGGACTCCACCAATAATAGAATTGGGCCAATCTTCCCACACAGAAACCCAATAACCAACAGAAAATACTGCATTTCCTGATGGTCTTTGGTGACCCCTCTGACACCCCCTCGTGACCCCCCCCCTCCGGGACCCCGACCCCAGGTTGAGAAACGCTGTTCTAAAGTGTAGATGCACCCGATGGAAGAGCGCCATACAACGGGGCTGTTTGCAGGGAAAGAGCAGCTCAACCTGTTCCAGTTCAAAATTAAACTATCAGATGCGTTTTGCAAAACGAAACAACGAGGGCTGATAAGGTTTGCGTAAACTACCGAGGAACATGGTGAACCTTCTAGGGTTGATCTCCCCCCCGGAAGCATTAAGGGATAGCATTGTTCAAAATGTCCCTAATCTCCACTTGGGATATCTATTACGATGCACAAAAAGCGTACATTGCAATGCAAGCAGCGACACCAGGAAAGTCCATCTCTGCAGGCGGCAAAAAATAAATAAATAAAAAATGTCTGCCAACAATGTAAACAAGACAGGAAGGATTGTTTCCTTGGTGAGCTGCCGAGACAACAAACAAAGCTTTTATGGCGTTTGCTTCTCTTTATGGGAAAAAAGTACGGCACTTTTGTAGTATATAATAAAGCGCTATTATTGATATTGGAGGTACCCCACCGGCCTCTGTTAAAGATATTACACAACCAGGGAAATACCAAGGACACCAGGCTGGAATGAGCCCATAATCCCCTAGCTCTCCCCCATGTGGGAACCTAAGACTTCTTCCATGGCCCCACATGGCAATGCCTCTGTAACCCAGTGTTTCCCAACCGGTGTGCCGCGGCGTACTGGTGTGCCGTGAGCGATCATCAGGAGTGCCGTGGGAAATTGGAACCTCCAATACCCTTACTTATTAAAGAACAGGCCCGGATTACCCATAAGGCCACCCTAGGCCATGGCCTAGGGTGGCACCCATGGGGGGGACAGCACGTCCGGACCCCTAAAAAAAAATTCCCAAAAAAATTCCCCCCAAAAAGTTCAAAAAAACCTTTTTGCTCTGTTCCCTTTTGCTCTGCTCCCCTCGGCTTGCCCCCGCCCTCGGCTCTGCCCCGCCCCTGCCTCCACCCCTGCCTCCTTGCCGGTGTGAGGAGGAGGAAGGAAAGCCCCACCCCCGGAGCCGATGCGTGGCCTCCCCACGGCTCCCCCCCCTCCTAAAGCCGTGATTTCGGCCGCTTCTCAGGCCGACATAGTGGCTTTAGGATGGAGGGAGGAGCCGGTGAGAAGGTGGGGGCGGAGCCGGGGGCGGGGTGGGGGCAGGGCAGGGAGGAGGCAGGGTGGGGCGGAGCCGGGGTAGAGCGGGGAGGAGCCAGTGGCGGGGCCGAGCCGGGGGCGGATCAGGCCCTTTTGGCCTAGGGCGCCAAAAGGGCCTGATCCGGGCCTGTTAAAGAAGCGCCGCTACGTCACAGTACAAAATGCACAATTAATCATACATAATCATACGCCAAAAAAAAACCACATTCAAGGAACCCAATCCTGCTGGAGAAAATCAAAACTCTTACATAAGGTAGTTTGGCGTGGTCGCCACAGAGAGCGGAGGAGTTGTGAACCAGGAAGTAGCGAGTTCACGGAGCGCTCCTCTACGCAAAACTCGCGATATTTGATGAAATCATGGAAGTGAGTGCAAAAAACAAAGCGTATCCTCACGATGTTATCCAATGTCAGTTCCGGGATCCGCACAATAACACAGTCAGTTTGCGGACAATTTAAAGAAGCAGCACCATAATCATAGCAACGAGGTAGAAAATCACATAGATAATCACATATATTCAAACCGCCAGAGGCTGAAGATAGATGTGGCGATGGAATCGAAAGCTGGCATGGGCAAACTTGGACCTTCCAGGTGTTTTGGACTCCAACTCCCACTATTCCTAGCAGCCTCAGGCCCTTTTCCTCGCCCCCCCCCAGCCACTTAAGCAGGAAAGGGCCTCAGGCTGTGAGGAATGGTGGGAGTTGAAGTCCAAAGCACCCAGAGGGCCGAAGTTTTCCCATGCCTGTTTGAGGACCATAAAGTGGTGAGCCTCCTTCAACATTGTGATTCTGGATAGAAAACAAACAACAACATAACATAACATTGTTTGAGTCCACAGTGCTCTCTGGCTGTAGGTGAACTACAACTTCCAAACTCAAGGTCAATTCCCACGCAAACCCTTTCAGTACTTTCTGTTGGTAATGAGAGTTCAATGTGCCAAGTTTGGTTCAATTCCATTGTTGCAAGAGTTCAGGATGCTCTTTGATTGTGTGTTAACTATAAATCCCAGAAACTGTAACTCCCAAATGTCAAGGTCTATTTTCCCCAAACTCCATCTGTGTTCACATTTGGGCATATTGAGTATTCATGCCAAGTTTGGTCCTGATCCAACATTGTTTCAGTCCACAGTGCTCTCTGGATATAGGTGAACTACAACTCCAAAACCCAAGGTCAATGCCCACCAAACTTTTATAGCATTTTCTCTTGGTTATGGGAGTTCTGTGTGGGAAGTTTGTGTCTTTCTGCCATTCCTGCCAGGATATCTATGTTGCGTTCATCGAAACAGGCCCAGGTTTCACACTGAGTGTATAAATACATTTAAAAACATATTAACTATATGTATTACTGTGTTAGAGTGTCATTTTGGTTGGTGGTAAATACATTTTAAAACATATTACCTATATGTATGACTGTGTTAGAGTGTCATTTTGTGTCATTCTGGTTGGTGGTGTGCCCCAGGATTTTCTAAATGTAAAAAATGTGCCGCAGCTAAAAAAAGGTTGAAAAACACTGCTGTAACCCACACTTTAAGGACTTTCCGGAACTTTTTGAACCCCCCCTTTTTTTTAAAAGCCCCATGGCCTTTCCTTATGATTTCTGGCTACTCTGGGAGGATGGGGGGAGGGTGGGATGGGCTGGTATGAAAGATGGTTCCTATTTTCCTATCACCTGAATGTATTTTCCCATATGCCTTTCTCCCCTATATGAAATATAAAACGAAATGTCACTTCTTTGTGAACCAGGACACACATTGGTTCAAGAGAAACACACACCCTTGGGCCAGGAAATTCCTAATCAATAGGTTTAATCAAAGGCTTTATTGCATGGACAAAAGCAGCTGACAACTTCCCCTGGGCCTCAGAGCTTGCCCCCCCCCAGGGGATTAATGCCTCTGTTGACACGGGCAATCAGGTTTTGGAGCAGGCCGACTGATTAGCTTTTGTCTCCTGGAGATTCCCCTTTATCCACCAAGTGATTTCGTTGCCTTCGGAAAGCAGGGATGTCGCAATCTGCCCAGGCCTGGATTACCCATAAGGCCACCCTAGGCCATGGCCTAGGGCAGGGCTGTCCAACTTCTACCGGCCCCTGGGCCTGAATAGGTCTGCCCCCGCCCCGGCTCCGCCCCTCCGCCCCGTCTCCACCCCTTCCCTGGCCCCCTTATTTTTATTTAATATTAAATATATTTAATTCCATCCTCCCCCCCCTTATTTTAATGTATCCCATCTCCCTTATTTCATCTTTAAATATATTTAATTTTATATTTAATACATGAGGGGAGCTGGGGGGGGGGGAAATGAGGAGCCCCCTGAGGAGCCCCCTGCTTCGGCCTACCTTTTCCAAACGCGCAGGATCCAGGAGTACCCGGACGACGAGAGAGGCGACGGCTGACTGAGTCGAAGAAGGTCCTAATCGCGTCTGTGGCCCTCAGCGATCCAGTAGTAGAGTAGCCGAAGAGAATCGCAAGAATACGCAATCCACACGGGATTTCGCTGTCAACGCCGGCGTGATCTCGCGTTGACAGCGAAATCCGTGTGGATTGCGTATTCTTGCGATAACTTGCTCGAACCGAAAGTAGGGGTTTAATTTTTTTATTATTTATTTTATTTTTCAATTTTTATTAAAATGCTTAGGGGGCCATAGGGAAGGGGCTGGGGGGCCGTATACGCCCCCCGGGCCGCCAGTTGGACAGCCCTGGCCTAGGGTGACAGCCATGGGGGGACGGCCAGTCCAGACCCCCCAAAATTAATTTTCTTTAAAAAAAATTCTATCTTCGGGCGCTCCTGCACCTGCGCGCGGAGCACCATAGGCCCTAGGGCCTCTGAAGTGGCTTCCCGCCAACCCCTCCTCGCTTGCGTCAGCCCCTCCCCTCCTTCCTTCAGCGAAGGAAGGAGGGGCGGGGCCGACGCCAACACGAGCGAGGAGGAGGTGGAGGGAAGTCCCGCCGCCCCCCCTTGCTCGTGTCGACCCCGCCCCTCCTTCCTTCAGTGAAGGAAGGAGGGGTGGGGCCGACACGCCGACACGAGCAAGGAGGCAGAGGGAAGTCCCGCCCAGCGCCGCCCCCTCCTCGCTCGTGTCTGCGTCGGCCCTCCTTCCTTCACTGGTGACTCCATCCAATCAGCTGGAAGCAGGCAGAGGGGCGGGAGGCGGGAAATTTGAACCTTGACGGCTCTGTTTCTCTTTGGTGGATCTCTAGGGCTTTTGTCTTCTCCAAATTCCTGCTCGATATCATTATAATAGTGCTCTTTAAAACTCACATGTGATGCGACCGTGAGAGTTGTAGTTTGACAAGGCCTTTAGCCTTCTTTGCCTAACTACAACTCCAACGAAGCCACAGTTAAAAGCAGTATTGAACTGCATTGATTCTGCAGGCGGAGTAAATGCAGCTCAAGGATGCTCTGGACGGCACGCAGAGACCAGCTTTGGCGCCCGCTTGGCTTCTCCTTGCATTCATCGCCAGGAACAACAATAATAATAATCTTGCCAAGTGTTGAAAGAGCCGAGGCCACAAAGGCCTTAATAATTCCATCTCTGCGGCTTCCTCATTGCCGCCTTCCTGAAGGAAATCATCGATGACAGTCTTCTCGCTCAATGCCTTGGGCGGAACGTTCCCTGAAAAGCGCCCTGGCCCAAAGCCATCGCCGGCTTGGCCAACGCTAATTAATAAGCTCAGTTTCCCAAAAGGAAGAAGGTTGGGTTCCTGGCAGAAGAGGGTGGGCTGGGTGGCCTTTGGGGTCCCATTCTATGATATTATTATTATCTATATAAATAAAAATGTAATGTCCGTTTGTGGGATTAATATAACTCAAAAACCACTGGACGAATTGACACCAAATTTGGACACAAGACGCCTCTCAGGCCAACAAGTGACCATCACTCACCCCCCCTCCCAAAAAAAACAGTGGAAATGACTTTAAAAGCCAAAAAAGCTAAATGACGAGAAGCTAAATGACGATACAGGAAAAAGAAAAGGAAGAGGGAGGGAAGGAAGGAAAGAGAGAAAGGAAGGAAGGAAAGATGGAGGGAAATAAATAAGCAAAGAGAGAAGGAAGGAAGGAAGGAAGGGGGGAGTGAAGGTAATAATAATAATAATAATAATAACTTTATTATTTGTGAGTCGCCCTCCACCACTGGTGCTCCGGGCGACTTACATCATTTAAAACCCCAGATACATCAATTTAAAAACATGAGTGCACAGTGCCAGAATGGCTCAGTCTCCAAACGTCCGGTCAAACCCCAAACGCCTGGCAAAAAAGCCAGGTTTTCAGGTCAGCCAGGAATCTGGTAGGGGCCGATGTGGCCCTGAGAGCAGGCGGGAGGGTGTTCCAGATCATAGGGGCCATCACGGAGAAGGCTCTCCGTCGGGTCTCCATCAGCCGGGCCTCTCTCACCCCTGGGATGGCTATACGATCACCATTTATGGCACGCTCTGGCCTTTCGCTACGCTGGTCCATCAGCCGATCACCCAGATAGGCTGGCCCAATTTTATGCCGTGCTTTAAAGGTTAGCGCCATGAGTTTGTAGATCACCCTGAACTCTGTGGGCAGCCAGTGGAGGTTTTTTTAAAATTGGAGAGATATGGTTCCTGACTGGTGCCCCAGAGATGAGTCTGGCCGCTGCGTTCTGAACGAGTCTCAGCCT
The DNA here is from genome assembly GCA_030556195.1 of Anolis apletophallus. Taxonomy (NCBI): domain Eukaryota; kingdom Metazoa; phylum Chordata; class Lepidosauria; order Squamata; family Anolidae; genus Anolis; species Anolis apletophallus. The sequence goes on along the minus strand of JARBWK010000015.1, from coordinate 43,371,998 downwards.
CCAAGTTGTAGACAGAGGTAGACCCGCATATAGGGCATTGCAATAATCAAGTCGCGAGACGACGGTGGCATGTATCACAGTTTTCAGCGCCTCTGGTGGTAAATAGGGGGCCAACCGTCGAGCCCTGCGAAGATGGAAAAAGGCACCCTTGGCTGCGGCCTGGATCTGGGCTTCCATCGTCAGCCTCTCGTCCAGGATCACTCCCAAGCTCTTCACCGCCGGAGCCGGGGATAGGGGCTCACCTTCAAAGAGTGGCAAAGGTGAGTAAGGGTCAGGTCGGCCAGGCCAGAGGATCTCCGTTTTGGCCGGGTTGATTTTGAGCCTGTGCGCTCTGAGCTAGCTTGTCACTGCTCTCAGCCCTTGACTGAAGCTTTCCGGCACCGACGACATCCCTGGGTTGAGCTTCAGCAGCAGCTGTGTGTCGTCGGCGTATTGGTAGCAGCAGAAACCATGGCTCCTAGCGATACTGGCCAGGGGCTGGACATAGATGTTGAAGAGGGTGGGAGACAGGATAGCACCCTGGGGGACCCCACACTCCAACCCGCATTTCCTAGAGACCTGGCCCTGCCACTCGACCCGCTGCGAGCGGCCCCGTAGAAACGATCCCAGCCAGGTCAGAGCCTTGTTCTGAATCCCGGAGGCGACCAGGCGGCGGAGCAGCAGATCATGGTCGACGGTGTCGAAGGCCGTGGTTAGATCCAGGAGGACCAGGACTGCCGAGCCCCCCCTGTCCAGCTGGCGGCGGATATCATCTGTGATCGCTACTAGGATGGATTCCACTCGTGACCCGCGGAAACCTGACTGGGACGGGTCCAGGCCCCCGGATCGATTTAAGAAATCACGTAGCTGGCTTTCCACCGCCCGCTCCAGAAGCTTACCCAGGAAGGGTAGATTGGCAACAGGGCGGTAGTTTGCCGGGTCGTCGGGGTCAAGGTTCGTCTTTTTCAGGAGGGGCCTAACTCTGGCCTCTTTCAGGGACTCAGGGAAGGTGCCTGTATCCAGGGAGAGGTTCACCAGGTCCCTCAGAGCGTCCGCTATGGTGTCCGCTATGGTAGGAAGGAGAGAAGGAAAGAAAAAAGAAGGAAGAAAGGAAGGAAAGAGGGAGTGAAGGAAGGAGGAAAATATGGAGAGAAAGAGTGAGGGAAAGGAAGAAGGAAAGGGAGAAGGAAGGATGGAAGTAAAAATCGAAGAAAAGAGGTAGAGAAGGAGAGAAGGAAAGAAAAAGAAGGAAGGAAGGAAAGAGGGAGTGAAGGAAGGAGGGAAAGATGGAGAGAAAGAGGGAGGGAAAGAAAGAAGGAAAGGGAGAAGGAAGGATGGAAGCAAAATTCAAAGAAAAGAGGTAGAGAAGGAAGGTAGGAGAGAAGGAAGGAAAAAGAAGGAAGGAAGGAGTGAAGGAAAGAGAGATAGATGGAGAGAAAGAGGGAGGGAAAGAAAGAAGGAAAGGGAGAAGGAAGGATGGAAGCAAAAATTGAAGAAAAGAGGGAGAGAAGGAAGGAAGGAGAGAAGGAAAGAAAAAGAATGAAGGAAGGAAGGAAAGAGAGAGTGAAGGAAGGAGGGAAAGAGGGAGGGAAAGAAAGAAGGAAAGGGAGAAGGAAGGATGGAAGAAAAAAATCGAAGAAAAGAGGGAGAGAAGGAAGAAAGGACAGAAAAAAGAAGAGAAAGAAAAAAGTGGAAGGAAGGAAAGAGGAAGTGAAGGAAGGAGGGAAAGAAGAATGAGGGAAGGTTGGCCACAACAATGTGTGGCGTGTTCAGCTAGTTATTATTATTGTTGTTGTTGTTGTCTTTTGCTGAACAATAGAAGAGCTGCATTGCGGAGGATTCCTTTGCTGCCGATATTCCTGTTGCGGTGTGGGATGTGGGCGAGAGTGTAGCCTTCCTGCTGGTGTACCGTGCACCCGACGCACCGGCAGGAAGTCTACCTAAGCTGCTGGAGGTGGTGGCGGAGTGGGCATTGAGGTTCCCTAGACTTGTGTGCTGGGGGACTTCAATGTCCACACCGACACCACCCCCCTCAACTGCAGCCGTGGACCTGGTGTCTACCATGGAGGCACTAGGACTCTCGCTCTGTAAGACCCGGCCCCACGCACCGTGCAGGACATACATTAGATCTGATCTTCGCGTCCGGACTACAGGTGAACCTAGCCTCCGTCACGGAGGTACCATGGTCGGATCACAGGGTCCTGGAAGCCCGGTTGGGTTTGCCCCCCCCCCTCCCGGTAAGGGTGCAGAACCTATTTTGGTTCGCCCAAGGAGACGTATGGAACCCACTAGGTTCCTGAATGCTCTACGGGTCTGGGAACCCCCCAGCGACTCGATCGATGGACTTGTGGAGTATTGGAATACCAGTCTCTCCACAGCCCTAGACGAGATCGCCCCTAGGCGTTCTCTCCTTCCCCGTAGAAATCGCTCGCCATGGTACACCGAGGAGTTGCGGGCGATGAAACGGAGAAGGAGACAGCTAGAGGACAAGTGGCGGATTCTCCGTGACGGAGCGTCGAAATCGGCTTATAAACAATTTAAGGAGGTTTATGAGCAAGCTATCAGGAAGCAAAAAGGTTCATTATGCTTCCTTGATAGAGTCAGCTAGTTCACGCCCAGCTCAATTATTTAAGGTAATTCGGTCCCTGACAACAATTCCAACTGTCCTAAAAGATAGAGGTTTGGCTCCTTCAGCTGAGGCTTTCCAGAACTTCTTTACTGACAAGATTTCGACCCTCCGCCGGGACATTCCAGCCACTTTGATACAGTTAGTGAACTCGAGACCCCGCCGCCACTCGGTGGGCCCACCTTCACCCGCTTCCAACTGCTGGACGCAGCAGCTGTCGATAGGTTACTGACTGCAGCTAGACCAACTACTTGCTCCCTCGACCCATGCCCCTCCTGGCTGGTTAGATCCTGCCGGGAGGGTCTATGTGGCCCCCTGGGCACGATCTTAAATAGCTCCCTTGAGCAAGGAGTCTTCCCAGGGGATTAAAAGAGGCGATGGTGAAACCCCAGCTGAAAAAGCCGAATCTAGACACGTAGGCTCCCTCCAATTACAGGCCTGTTTCCAACTTGCCTTTCCTAGGCCAGGTAATTGAGAGGCAGCAGCGAGCAGCTGCAGCAGTTCCTAGACGACACAGCTGGACTTGATCCCTTCCAGTCAGGCTTCCGTATTGGGCATGGGACGGAGACCGTGCTTGTCGCCAGTACAGACCAACTTCGCCGCCAGCTGGACCAGGGTGGATCAGCACTGCTCGTCTTGTTAGATCTGACAGCAGCGTTTGATACAGTAGATCATGCATTGTTGACCCACCCCGTTTGCCGCTTCCGGGGTTGGGGGACTGCCCTTAAGTGGGTGGCCTCCTTCCTCCGGGATCGGGGACAGTGGAGGGGGGCGGGGAGTCTCCGGGAGAGCCCCACTTGATTGCGGGGTCCCCCAGGGGCCATCCTCTCCCCTTGTTATTCAATGTTTACATGCCCCCTGGCCCAGCTGGCCGTGACTTTGGTCTGGAGTGTCATCAGTACGCTGATGACACCCAGCTTCTGCTGAGAATGGGCGGCAGGCCGGACTCCGTACCCGGTGTTTCCATCTATGCCTCGAAGCGTGACTGGTTGGCTGCGTGCCAGCCGGCTGAAGGTGAATCCATCGAAGACGGAGATACTGTGGCCCGGTCGGCCTGGGCTGGGTGGGTGCCGGTTGCCTACCCTGGACGGCGACGGCTTAACCCATCGCCGTCAGTCAAGAGCTTGGGGTTGTGTTGGACTCCTCGCTGACCATGGAGGCCCAGGTCTCCGTGGTCAGCAGGGCGTCATTCTTCCACCTCCGTCAGGCTAGGCGACTGGCACCCTACCTGTCCAGGAGGGACCTGGCCACGGTGATCAAGCGACGGTCATCTCGAGACTAGACTACTGTAATGCCCTCTACGTTGGCCTTCCCCTGTCGACACTCCGGAAACTCAAGCTAGTGCAGAATGCCGCGGCCGTCTGCTGGCAGGAGTGCCAGCGAGGAGCATATTACACCTATACTTCGGCAACTGCACTGGCTTCCTATTGAGTACCGGATTGCCTTCAAGGTGTTGGTTTTGACCTTTAAGGCCTTGCACGGCCTAGGGCCTGCGTACCTGAAGGACCGCCTTACCCGTACGTTTCCCGAGATCACTGCGTTCAGATGAGCAAAATCTGTTGTTAATTCCATCAGTCCGCTCCTGCCACCTATCAACGACGAGACAAAGGGCTTTCTCAGTAGCAGCACCAGTGCTCTGGAACGCCCTTCCGGACAATGCCCGTGCCATTACGAACTGGGCCCGTTCCGAGGGGCGTGTAAGACGGCCCTCTTTGGGCTGGCCTTTAGTTAGGTGCACCAGACATTATTGTGCTGTATACTCCTCTACCGATGTCTGACTTCGAAACTGGTTTTAAATGTGGCTTTTATATGTGTTTTATGTTTTATAAATTGTAGGGCCGCTTGTTGACACGTTTTCAACTGCCGCCCATGTATGTATGTTGTGATCCGCCCCGAGCCTGCTGGGAGGAGCGGAATATAAGAGCGAACATAAATAAATAAATAAAATAAATAAATCTACACTGTGCAATTAACGCAGTTTCGACACCAAGGAAACCATCCTGGCTCAACGCTCAGTGTCCTTTCCAAAAAGACCAGCTTCCAGGATTCAATTGCATGTTATGTATGATATATTTCAGCTTATGATATAGTACAATATATTCCATAATAATAATAGTATAACATACTGGTTGCGTATTATATATATTATTACATATATTAAATAATATATTATTATTTATTTATGTTTATCCCACTTTTGTTATGATAATATAAGAATAACAATGCCAAATATAATAAGGAATAGAATAATATAATATATAATAGTAACAACGATGATAATAAATATTAAAATAATAATATAATAATAATAACGATACAAAATATAATAATAAATTTAATAATAAATATAAAATAACTAGCTTGGGGACCCGGCGGTGCCCGGGTTATTTGAGGAAGGCCTTGTGTGCCAAGGTTGGTTCCTATTAGATGTTTATGTGGCTTGCAGTGGTCTCAGGAACTTAGTGAAGGTACTGCAAGTCCCATTGGCCATGGTCCACCCCCCTCCAAACAGCACCAGGATGTAGAGTGGGTCATGGCGGCTCTGTGTGTCACGTTTGGTGTTGATCATTCTTTGGATGAGGTTTGCAGCAGTCTCGGAAGGTGAGTGAAGGTATTTCAAGCCCCATCATCTGTGGTCCATCCTCCTTGAAACAGCACCAAGGTGTAGAGTGGGTCAAGGGGGCTCTGTGTGCTAATTTTGGTCTGTAGTGGTCATTAGGTGAGGGTCGAGTTGTGAAGTGGGCCATTGGGCCCCTGTGTGGCAAGTTTGGTCCTGATCCGTCACTGCTGTGGGCCACAGTGTCTGACTGCCTGAGGCCTTTCCTTTTCCCTCTGCATCACCTTAGAACGTTGGAGTGTGGATGGCCAATCGGAGTCCTTTATGCAGATACCATTTCAGTGGCAACCAATCCCCTCTGCTTGGGGCCGTAGAATGTTGGAGTTCTGAGGCTGGCCAATCAGAGTCCTTTATGCAAATATTCCCTTAGTGACAACCTATTGAAATGCTGGCACATATTCCTTGGCACCTCCGCACCTCCCAGAAAATGAGCATTCCATTTCCAACAGAAAAAAAACCTGTCATTTGGCTAACTCAAGCATTCAGTTGCATTCTGTTTTGCTCGCCAATCAGAGTCCTTTATGCAAATTGTCTCTCAGTGGCAACCAATTACCTCTGTCTGGTGCCTTAGAGTGTTGGAGTTCTGAGGCTGGCCAATCAGAGTCCTTTATGCAAATAATCTGGTGCCTTAGAGTGTTGGAGTTCTGAGGCTGGCCAATCAGAGTCCTTTATGCAAATAATCCCACAGTGGCAGCCAATTGAAAAGCTGGCACATATTCCTCCGCACCTCCCACCTTCCGCACCTCCACAAACACTGACTTTTATTATATACATACATAGATAGATAGATAATATAACAATAGTGATACCAAATATAATGATAATAAATATAATAATAAATATACTGTTAATAAATATAACAACAACAATACTAACAATAACAGTAATATAAAGCAAACGGAGGGCCTGAGTCTTGCGACCCAAGAATAAAAAAGTGGTGCCAAACTGCTTCAATTCTCCAGTTTAGACGGATTGTGAAAGGAGAAAACGTTGGCTTCCTGTCTCAATGTACGTCATCAATGTACGTCAAGAGAGACAGGTAAATAAATAGAAGAAAAGCTCGGTGGCGACAATGACAACACTGCTTTTCCCTCTTTTTTCTCTCTCTTCTGGGAAGAGAACAGAAACACATTGGAAAACATGGGAGTTACATAACAATCGGCCATAAAGAGGCACTGATCCATACACAGTCCATTGGAGATGCTTTCAGTCTCCTCTTCTCTGCTAATGGGTCCAACTCAATGCTCGAAGATCACCTGGCAATGTGCAATCGTAATAATATAAAGGGTAAAGAGGTTGTTTACGCCAGTGTTTTTCAAGCTTTTTTGAGCTGTGGCACACTTTTTACATTTACAAACTCCTGGGGCACACCACCAACCAAAATGACACAAAACGACACTCTAACACAGTCATACATATAGTTAATATGTTTTAAAATGTATTTATACACTCAGTGTGAAACCTGGACCTGTTTCGATGAACACAACGTAGATATCCTGGCAGGAATGGCAGAAAGACACAAACTTCCCACACAGAACTCCCATAACCAAGAGAAAATGCTATAAGAGTTTGGTGGGCCTTGGGTTTTGGAGTTGTAGTTCACCTATATCCAGAGAGCACTGTAGACTCAAACAATGATGGATCAGGACCAAACTTGGCATGAATACTCAATATGCCCAAATGTGAACACAGATGGAGTTTGGGAGAAATAGACCTTGACATTTGGGAGTTACAGTTTCTGGGATTTATAGTTAACACACAATCAAAGAGCATCCTGAACTCTTGCAACAATGGAATTGAACCAAACTTGGCCTATTGAACTCTCATTACCAACAGAAAGTACTGAAAGGGTTTGCTTGGGAATTGACCTTGAGTTTGGAAGTTGTAGTTCACCTACACCCAGAGAGCACTGTGGACTCAAACAATGTTATGTTATTGTTTGTTTTCTATCCAGAATCACAATGTTGGAAGGAGGCTCACCACTTTAAGGTCCCTAAACAGGCATGGGCCCCAGGCAGAGGGGATAGGTTGCCACTGAAATGGCATTTGCAGAAAGGACTCTGATTGGCCATCCATATTCCAAAATTCTAAGGTGATGCAGAGGGAAAAGGAAAGGCCTCAGGCAGTCAGATATTGCGGCCCACAGCAGTGACGGATCAGGACCAAACTTGGCACCCAATGGCCCACTTCACAACGCGACCCTCACCCAATGACCACTACAGACCACAATTAGCACACAGAGCCCCCTTGACCCACTCAACACCCTGGTGCTGTTTCAAGGAGGATGGACCACAGATGATGGGACTTGAAATAGCTTCACTCACCTTCCGAGACCGCTGCAACCCTCATCCAGAGAATGATTAAGACCAAATGTGACACACAGAGGCCCCACGACCCACTCTACATCCTGGTGCTGTTTGGAGAGTGATGGACCATGGCCAATGGGACTCGTAGTACCTTCACTAAGTTCCTGAGACCACTGCAAGCCACATACACATCTAATAGGAACCAATCTTGGCACACAATGCCTTCCTCAAATAACCCGGGCACCGCCGGGTCCCCAAGCTAGTACATAATAATAATGATGATGATGAATATAAAATATTATTATTACTATAATGATACAAAATATAATAATAAATTTAAAATAATAATATAACAATAGTGATACCAAATGTAATGATAATAAATATAATAACAAATATTATGTTAATAAATTTTCCCATGAATATCTCAACCAATTGCAACCTAGTTTGTGGCAGTCACAAAAACCAGAGTTTCCGGAGAAGAACAACTACGTTCAAAGTACGGACGGCACAATTAAACGGGAAGCAACACTTTCAAACCAGGGACCATTTTGCAAACTTTGTTGCAGTGTAATCGTAAACGAAAAAGAAAACCTTGTCCCATCTTGAAAGACATGATTTATGTCCTTTGGGCCTTGAGCTGGGATCATTTATTATTTTATTGATTTATTATATTTGCCATATTGCTTTTACCCTCATGCGCACACACGCGCACACACATGTATGTGCAGAGGAATACAACAAATATCATAAACCACTAATCGGTTTTGCGCAGATAGGTTTTACATCCACTCTTTCTATTGACCTTTGGGAGATGGGCCATTGGGCTGAACCAGAAGCAGTGTTTGTATGTGTTTGCCTGGCACCGGGTTCGAATGCTTGATCAAACTCCAAATCCCAGGATTGCTTTGCATTCAGACATAACAGCAAAGTACAGGCCATCCCCAAGTTACACATACATACATACATACATACACATAACGATACCAAATATAATAATAAATATAATAATATTATAATAATGCTTGATTGAACTACAAATCCCAGGATTCTTTGCATTGAGACATATCAGCAATGTACAGGCCATCCCCAAGTTACACATACATACATACATACACATAATGATACCAAATATAATAATAAATCTAATACAATAATAATGCTTGATAGAAGTACGAATCCCAGAATTGCTTTGCATTCAGACATATCAGGAAAGTACAAGCCATCCCCAAGTTGAACATACATACATACATACACGCACATAACAATACCAAATATAATAACGTGGCTGGTCCAGCGGAGTTGATGGTGGAGGAGCATCGCTTCAATGTTGGTGGTCTTTGCTTCTTCCAGCACACTGACATTTCCCTGCTTGTCTTCCCAAGAGATTTGCAGGATTTTCCCGAGGCAGTGCTGATGGAATTGTTCCAGGAGTTGCATGTGATGCCTGTAGACCAGTGTTTCTCAACCAGTGTGCCGTGGCACACTAGTGTGCCGTGAGCGATCATCAGGTGTGCCGCGAAAAGCTCTCTGCCCCCCTTCCTTCCCCCTCCTCCTGCCAAACTCCTGCTGCTTGGGAGAGGAGGAGGAAGGGCCGGGCGCCGCCTCCTTCGGCCGTTTCCCCAACCAGCCTCCAATCCGCCATGACTCCCGCCATGACTCCTGCCCCTTGCTTGTTGAAGCCGCACGGAGGAGGAGCCCCGCCTACTGAAGCCCATCCACCGCTCATGCTCCTCCTCTGTGAGAGAGCTGAAGCCGGGGGGGGGGGGGAGGATGACGCAGCCTGGCTCTGCCCCTTCCCAGCTTCAGCACTCCCACAGCTTTGCCAGCCTTGAGGGGGCAGTGCCAAGCCAGCGGTGGCAGAGCCAGCACAATGCTGGCTTGGCACTGCCCCCTCAAAGCTGGAGAAGCTGTGGGAGAACTGAAGCCGGGGGAGGGGAGGGGCATGGCGTGGCCTGGCTCCTCCCCCGGCTTCGCACTCCCAGCAGCTGCTCCCAGCAGGTCATCTTCCCCAGCCATTCTTTACTGTGTTACAGTGTCATTTTGGTTGGTGGTGTGCCCCGGATTTTTAAATGTTAAAAGTGTGCGCTCTCAAAAGGTTGGGAAACACTGCTGTAGACAGTCCACGTCTCACAGGCATAAAGCAGCGTTGGGAGAACAATAGCTTTATCAACAGCCCCTTTGTCTCCCTATGGATGTCCCAGTCCTCAAACGCTCTCTGCTTCATTCGGAAAGATGCTGTACTTGCAGAGCTCAGGCGGTGTTGTATTTCAATGTCAATGCTGACTTTGGTGGAGAGGGGGCTGCCAAGGGAGTGGAAAGGGTCAACATTTTCTAAGGTTGCACCATTAAGCTTTTAGCTGCCCTTGTCGCCCATTCAGAAGCAGCCCTGCAGCACCTAACATCCTGCTTTGCAGCAGCTGCAGAGCTGTTTGGGCTGGAAGTCAGCCTGAAGAAAAGGGAAGTCCTCTACCAACCTGCACCACAGGAAGAACACCATGACCCCCACGTCAGCATAGACACATCTGTGCTTAAGTCTGTTCAGCAGTTCACCTCCTTGGGAAGCCTCATCTCATCAGGCGCCAAGGTTGATAAAGAGATAGATCACAGATTAGCAAAGGCATAGAGTGCATTCAGAGTCTGGAGCAACAAGCACCTGAGGCAAAGCACCAAAATAAGTGTGTACAGAGCTATTGTACTGTCTACTCTCCTCTATGGGTCTGAAACATGGGTCACCTATCGCCAACACCTACAACTCCTCGAACGCTTTCATCAGCGCTGCCTTCGCTGGACCGACTATGTACACTGGACCGACTATGTGACGAATGTTGCTGTCCTTGAGCAAGCTGGGGTCACCAGCCATGCTATTGAGAACACAGCTGCACTGGGCAGGGCACATCTCTAGGATGGAGGACCACTGCCTCCCAAAGATACTACTCACCACGGGTCAGCGCAAGAGCAGCGCCCCCAAAAAGAGATATCTCGGCATTACTTCGCGAATGAAGATTCTTAGGAAGGACTCATCACACGCTTTTTACAAGCGTGTTGATGACCAAAAAGGTCAATCTGAGATAGGCAAGTTCGGTTGCAGAAAGCACAGCAGAAAGTCTCCTTGGGTGATGTTGTTTCCAAGTTGTGGTTCTTTATGTGTTGTCGTTTCTCTTCGAGACCCGTTCAGCGTGTCTTCTCAAAAGAAGCCGCAGCATTGTGGAGAGTGCGTCTTCATGCCTCCCGATGTGAGGCCAGGGTGGACCATTGTTGATGATCAATCTGGCCGAGTCTGAGATGTTGTTTCAGGGAGTCCTTGTATCTCTTTTTGGGGGCGCCTCTCTTGCGCTGACCCGTGGTGAGTTCACCATAAAGTAGTATCTTTGGGAGGCGGTGGTCCTCCATCCTAGAGACCTCGTGCCCTGCCCAGAAAGTACCGCAACTTGGAAACAACATCACCCAAGGAGACTTTCTGCTGTGCTTTCTGCAACCAGACTTGCCTATCACGGATCGGCCTTCTTAGTCATCAACGCGCTTGTAGGAAGCGTGGGATGAGTCTTTCCTAAGAATCTTCATTCGCGAAGAAAAGCCAAGAAGCTGTATTTCTGGCATGTGTGTGTGTATACATATGCATACATACATACATACATATGTTTGTAACTTGGGGACCTTGGCCTGTCAAATGTGCCTGAATTCTGCAGCGTAGACGCAACGCTCAACGGTCTGCGTGGCAGGACACAATGCACCGTGTTCCGGTGCCTTTTCTGCGGGAACAAGGGGCGCGTGCGGAGCGTGCTTTGGACCGTTTTCTCTGCTTGTTTACCCGGGGTCCTTCTCCACCTCGGCCATAAAATCCCGGGAAAAGGGCAGCCGGACAAACAAAGGAGCCAAAGCGGTGGAGCGTTGCCAGGTGACTCATCATCACTCATTGCCGGCAGAAACAGGAGACGCAGATTGTCCCAGCAGAGCAGCCGGCTGGAGGAGAGCCAACGTCGTCCCGCTCTCTCTCCAAGAAGGGAACACAAGTGGAGCCAAGCAACGACGGATGTCCAGTCAGCCGGACATCAAGACCAGGGAAGGTTCTGGAGCAGATCATTAAGGAGGAGGCGGTCTGCAATCACTTCTGCTGGTGCGGTGATGATTCAAACTCAACATGGATTTCTCAAAGTCAAGTCATGCCAGGCTCATCTTCTCAAGTTTGCTCATGCTTGGTGTAGACCAGGGGTGCTCACACTTTTTCAGCATGGGAGCTGAAGTCCCAAAGATCACCTGCCCAGAAATGTAAAACATATAACTATTTTCTTAATTATTTATTTATATTTATTGTTCATTTTTATGTGCCGCTCCTTCCAGCAGGCTCGGGGCAGTTTACATAAAATGAAGTTATAAAACATCAACATTTCAATTTAATAACAACAATATAAAACAGAGCATAAAAATACATCCAACCACCCCATTTCTCCCACACTGCCAAATTACCACACATATTATCAGCCAGAAAGTAAGAAGAGAGGCTTTTGAACTGCAAGGCCATTTAATACTCAGTAAGGTAAGCCAATTTCTCCAACCACCCCATTTCCATATTCCCAACATATTATTTTTTGAACTGCAAGGCCATTTACAAAGGTAAGCAAAGGGGCATGCAAAAATACATCCAACCACCCCATTTCTCCCACATTTCCATATTCCCCAACATATATTTCTCAAGGAACAAAGCAAGCAGAGAGGCTTTGGCGCTAAAAGGCCATTTTTAAACACTAAAAATAAACAAAGAGACATGCCACAGAACAATCAAGCACCCACCCCAAAGTAAAAAGACCGACCTTTGAGATGCGGTAAGGAAATGATCCCAAAGCGTCCTTCTTCTCCTCCTCCGTCGTTGCTCCTATTTCCACGCCGCCAGCATGCGTGCCGCCTCAAAGAGCTCACGAGAAGTCCGAGGGGCAGAATGGGCGCTTCTGCGCACGCGCGTGGGGCCAGCCATGCATTGCGTCATCCAGGCCCACCCCCTTTGGTCTCCTATGACTCTGAGTGGCTGGAGGAGGACGGAGGGAGGAGGAGGAATCCAAAAGAGGGGGCCCATTCTGCCTCCTGGACTCTGGAGCTTTTGGAGGCGGCGCGCAAGCAGGGGGGAGGAGCAACGACGGAGGACTTCTTTGCAGCGTGCAGGGGTGCGTGAAGAGGACCAACAGCAAAAAACCTGGTCAGGGGCCTGAAGATCACCAGGATGAGGCCCGAAGATCACCCTGGTGATCCCGATCACCATTCTGAGCACCCCTGGTGTAGACGGACCCTTTTCAAAGTAGACTTAAACGCATAAAAGGCACCAGATCCAACCGATCTTGGATGCTAAGCAGGGTCAACCCTGGCTGATATTTGGATGGGAGGCCACCAATTCGTATCTTTATTTTATTTATTTGTTTGTTTGTTTGTTTGTTTATTTATACTTCACATTTACAGACCGCCACTCCCCGAAGGCTCGGAGCGGTTTACAAAGTATAAACGTACAACTAAAAGCAAATAAGTACAGCAATAGACAGCACAATAAAGACATACAGTACATAATACACAAAATCAGAACGGCCAGTGACGGTAAGTGACATATCTGGGGAAGAAATGGATATAATCACGTCTGAATAACCCTTGATGTAAAAGAACCCTCTGTGTGTGTGTGCGCGCACGCGCATGAGCGTATACACACACACACACACACACACAAGGTTATATATATCTATATATATGGTTATTCTCAGGACGCAGGGGCCCAAAGAGCAAAACTGAGGTAGCAGTTAGTCTTAGAATTAGTCTAGGAAAAATATGGCACCAAAATGGAGGCAATCTGTTGAACCGTGGATACGGGGCCCCGATGGGTTTCCATATCCGCGGTTTAAAGGAACGCAGTTTCTGCCTCCCCGGGACACTGTAAGAGCGTCCCGGGTAAGCCTACAGTGGTCTGTGGCTCAGAAAAGGAAAGGTTTGTGCTTAAGAGTGAGTTTGAGACAGTCAAAGACACAGTGTATAACTATGGAGAGGAAAAGTTGCAATCTAATGTTTCTTTATTAGGGGATTTGTTACAATGTTAGGGTCAAGGGGAAGGAAGCAAAGAAGGAGATGTTGTTGGTTGAGCTGCTGCTGTAGCCACACGCCCAGCAATGCTTGGCCCGATTGGAACATCCAGGAACTGCGGAACTCCCTGCTGCAGGTCAGATTAATTTGAAAGCAGGGGGCTCAGGATTGCTCGTCTTCACGTGCTTTTTGTGGATTCCAATATCAACAGAAAGGTCTTTGCCTTGTTCCGGCAGAGCACCGCCAAACGTCACGTTCCCATGTTCGTTCCGATGGCATGCTGAAGTTGGGTCGCACTGCACAGGGTGGAACGAGGCACCCCCCACCAGAAGCTCACACTCAAACAGGCCACCCCACCTGCAGCCATCAGGATCTTTAATTAAGATAAAGCCGTAGCCAGAGCAACACGCAGCGAGCGGTGACTCACGTCGCAGGCCATGTGCAGCAGTGTCGGCGCCACCGAGGAGCAGGATGTTTGAGCAAAGCAAACGCCACGCGACGGGGGCATAGAAAGGCCGTCCCTGAGTTACAAACACACGACTCAGAGTTAAGAACAATGGGGCTGAGACCACAGGAAGAGAGAGAAAAGTTACATTACATAGTATTATAGTATTTATTATTATGTATTTATTTATAGTATTTATTATTATGCTAGCTATACCCACCACACATTCCTGTGGCCAACCTTCCTTCCCTATTTCTCTCCTTCTTTCCTTCTCTCCTTCCTTTCCTCTTTCCTTCTATTCCTTTATTTCTTTTTCTTTCTCTGCTTCCTTCCTTCCCTTCTTTCTTTTTCTCTTTCCTTCCTTCTTTTCCTTCTTCCCCTTCTTTTTCTCTTTCCTTCCCTCCCTCCCCCTCCCTCTCTCCTTCCTTCTTTCCCTTTCTTTTTCTTTCTCTCCTTTTCTTCCTTCCTTCCCTCCCTCTTTCCTTTCCTTCCTTTTTTTCTTTCCTTATCTCCTTCCTTCTTTCCCTTCCTCTTCCCTTCCTTCCCCCTTTTCTTTCCCTTCCTCTTTCTCTCCTTCTTTCCTTCTCTCCTTCCTTCCCTCCCTCTTTCCTTCCTTCTTTCCTTTCCTTCCCTTTCTTTCTTTCTTTCTTTCTTTCTTTCTTTCTTTCTTTTTCTTTCACTCCTTCCTTCCCGTTCTTTCCTTCTTTTCTCTCTCTCCTTCCTTTCCTTTTTCCTTCATTCTTTCCTTCCTTTTCTCTCCTTCCTTCCCTCTCTCCCTCCTTACTTCTTTCCTTCCCTTTCCTTCCTTCTTTCTTTCTCTCTCTCCTTCCTTCCTTCTTTCCTTCCCTTTTTTCTTCCCTTCTCTCCTTCCTTCCTTCCCTTCCTCTTCCCTTCCTTCCCCCCTTTTCTTTCCCTCCCTCTTTTTCTCTTTCTTTCCTTCTCTCCTTCCTTTTCTCCCTCTACGACTCTGGTGCTCATCTCCACTTCTAAGCCAAAGAGCCGGCATTGTCCGTATGCACCTCCAAGGTCATGTGGCCACTGGCATGACTGCATGGAGCACCCTTACCTTCCAGTTGGGGCGGTACCTATTGATATACTCACATTTCCATGTTTTCGAACTGCTAGGTTGGCAGGAGCTGGAGCTGACAGTGGGAGCTCCCCCCGCTCCCCCGGATTCAAACCTGCAATCCGGGGGAGTGCTTTAACCCAAATTACTCACTGTTAAGAACAATGTGGCTGAGGTCACAGGAAGGGAGAGAAATGATATTATATTATATAGTATTATTATATTATTATATTTTATAATATTAGTATTATTATATTATTATATATAGTTACAAGCATCCGACGGTGTATTAACCCTGTTATGTATCAAATAATAATAATAATAGATTATAATCCTAGATTTGGAAGGGAGCCCAGTCCAACCCCTTTCTGCCATAAAGGACACAATCCGATCCCTTCTGACAGATGGCCATTCAGCCTCTGTTTAAAAGACTATGATTGCAGCTTAAATTTCCATGGTAACATCACATGGAATCTTATTATTATTATTATTATTATTACTCTACTGACACAAAAACACAGTATGGCACAGCAAACGAGTTCTATATGCTGCTTATTATTATTATTATTATGTTTATTTATAATCCCACTTTTTCTCTCCATACGGAGACTCCTCAAAGCAGCTCACAATAAAAAGCATTGTAATGCAACTGAAAACATACAAAAGTATTAAAGCAGTATTAAATACCATTTAATATAATAAATAACACTAATAGTATAGTACAGTGTTTCCCAACCGTTGCTGCGTCCCAGGTGAGGCCCCGGGGCACCCTTCCCCTTGGCCTGGCCCCCCCAAAAGTTGCTCAGGGAGGAAGGGCCCCAAAGGAGAGAAGAGGCCTTCCTTCGCGGGGGGAAAGGGTCGGGGCCTGGCAGGAGGGCCCTCGGAGGAAGGATAGGCAGGCGGGATTCCATGAGGGACTCCCTCGCCAGCCTTCCTCAGCCTTCCTCCCAAATGTCAAAGATTGTTTGAGTCCACAGTGCTCTCTGGATATAGGTGAACTACAACTCCAAAACTCAAGGTCAATGCCCACCAAACTCTTATAGCATTTTCTCTTGGTTATGGGAGTTGAAGTCTCTCTGCCATTCCTGCCAGGATTTCTATGTCGAGTTCATCGAAACAGGCCCAGGTTTCACACTGAGTGTATAAATACATTTAAAAACATATTAACTATATGTATGACTGTGTTAGAGTGTCATTTTGTGTCATTTTGGTTGGTGGTGTGCCCCAGGATTTTGTCAATGTCAAAAATGTGCCATGGCTCAAAACAGGTTGGGAAACACTGGTATAATATACTGGTAGTGTGTGTGTGTGTGTGTGTGTATATATATATATATATATAGTGGTATAATAATATAGTACAATCTAATAATATTTGATAATTGTATATTGTATATTACAGTAATATTACTAATAATTATTGTAATATTACTAATATGTAATATTGTATATTACAGTAATATTACTAATAATTATTGTAATATTTCTAATAATATGGCAGTATAGTCATATATTGCAATATAGCAATTCATCATGCTAATACTGTGCTATGCTAATAATATATTACATATACATTTGTGTGTTATACTCTGTAAACTGCTCTGAGCCCTTGGAGAGTGTTGGTATATAAGTTTGAAATATTAATAAATAAATAAATAAATAAATATAATGTAATACAATATGATACTAATAATAATACAATGTAATAATAATAATATTGTAATATAATATCAATATATTAAATATAATACTACTAATAATATATAATATATTATAATATTATTATATATTATTGTATAATTGTATATTTGTAGTTGTAATGATTCCGACTGTGTGCCGCTTTATCTCTCCGTAGGGAGAGATAAAGCAGGATATAAATAAATAAATATAATATATTGCATATTTTAGGGTTTTCCCATTTGGAATAAATTATTATTATTATTATTATTATTAAACTTTATTTATACCCCGCCACCATCTCCCCAAGGGGACTCGGGGCGGCTTACATGAGGCCAAGCCCAATAACACATAATAACAACATAACAGTAAATAATATAACAATACAATCAATATACTTACACACAAGCAATAAAAGACAGTTTAAAACCATAAATAATTTAAAAAATGGTTTTAAATAAGTAAAAATAAGGGCCTTTGTAAAGTTCCAGGGTTTTGGAAGCGGAGGCACGCCTTATACTTGAGTCAATACGGTAATGGGATTACAACCGGCCAAGGCCTTATCGCAGTCATAATTGCCTTAAGTGGAAACACAAAGAAATCCGAGCAGATTGGAGGAGGTTTGCTCGCAGGACTATTGTTTCCTTTCCTGAATCATATCTGTGGGTTTTTCCATATATTTCCAATATTTGATGTCATTTATTCTTTTACGGGAGTGACTGTTGGGAAATGCTAACGGTAGGCAATTATGGAGAGGTTTCTCGCTAGCTCTGCCCATTTCCTGAAAACGAAAACGGATCCAAAAACGGAATCAGTCGGGGATTTCCCCAAGAAATTAGCCTTCTATTCTGAGAGCAGGAAATCCCTGCTACTCGGCCTTTCTTCACGAGAAGCCCATTGTAAAGCAAGCGGATTCCAATGGGACGGTGTTTCCCAACCTTTTTTGAGCCGCAGAACATGTTTTACATTTACGAAACCCTGGGGCACACCACCAACCAAAATGACACAAAATGACACTCTAACACAGTAATACATATAGTTAATATGTTTTTAAATGTATTTATGCACTCAGTGTGAAACCTGGGCCTGTTTCGATGAACACAACATAGATATGACTTCCTCTCACATACTTATACATGGCTATCATAACTTACTATATTGTACTATACCATAATATTATTAGTACTATTACAAGAAATATCTATATATATAAAGGAACAGTCGTCATGTGAAGACTACCTGAAACAGAGAAACCTTACAACGCAGAAACACAAAACTTGCCAACAGAAATAGGCCTCAAGCAAGGTACGTTTGTAGCAAAGAAACTTCCCCCCCAAAAACCTAAAAGGCCCCCAAAACAACGAGTAAAAAAAACCCTACATTTCCCAGCATCCTCTGGGGCTGCCAAAGACTCCCCCAGCATCTACATTCTGACAACATGATTGGCTGCCAATAAGGGCGGATTTGCATAACTGCTGTACTGGCCAGCCAACATGAACATTCCAACCCATAACAAACTGTCAGCCAGAGCCTCCTCCAACACTTTCAAATCAGAAGACCCTGATGGAGATCAACACCATTCAAGGGAGCTCTTTTCCTTTCCCAAAAAGATCTCCAGTGGCTTGGAATTCCACATTAATAAGAGGACCATCCAGCAACAATGGGGTTTGCCAAGGAGGGTGCTCCAGCCCCTCTATATGCTGGCTCCAAGGGATGGAGGTCATCACCAAGTACCTTCTGATGCCCAGCGCTGGAAGAGCTCCCTCAGATGGCCTGTCCATGAGGAAAGCCTCACCGGACATCGACCAATGGGTGCAAAAGACACAGAGCAGGACATCTTGAAAAAGAGAGGAGCAGAAAGTAAGCTAGACATGAAGATCTTGAGAAAGGTGGCTAAAAGGAGACGGAAGGGATTTTAACAGTCCCCAACAGACACTGGGCGCACCTGTGAAGATAGAGATCCCCTGACAGGACAAGCCCTCCCCAAGCTGATCCGTCCTGGCCATGGTACAAGTCAAACCCCAAGGACTGCAGGCAAAGAGCTGAGGCACAAACATAACACACCCCCTTCACTGACAACACCATAAGTCACATCAATTCCAACCCTTACATACTCAGACTTTCTTGCATCTCCTAAATAGGGCACAGCAACGCGTGCCGGGTACAGCTCGTAAAATATATAATTTCAATATTGTATTATTTTTAAAAGTGTTATCTTGCATTACATTATAATAATATAAATATTATAGGTACATACAATATATTATCAGAAAAGCACAGGAATTAATCCTGACTGTTATCATTACTCTCATAGTCAATAACGATATACACCATAACTATGACAAATACTGATCTCTCTCTCTCTCTCTCTCTCTCTCTCTCTCTCTCTCTCTCTCTCTCTCTCTCTCTCTCGGCATTACTTTGCAAACGAAGATTCTTAGGAAGGACTCATCCCACGCTTTTTACAAGCGCGTTGATGACTAAAAAGGCCAATCTGAGATAGGTAAGTTCAGTTGCAGAAAGCACAGCAGAAAGTCTCCTTGGGTGATGTTGTTCCCAAGTTGCGGTTCTTTTGCGTTGTCATTTCTCTTCGAGACTCGTTCGGCGTGTCTTCTCGAAAGAGGCCGCAGCATTGAGGATAGTGCGTCTCCATGCCTCCCGATGAGAGGCCAGGGTGGACCATTGTTGGTGATCAATCTGGCCGAGCCTGAGATGTTGTTTCAGGAGTCCCTATATCTCTTTTGGGGGGGCCTCTCTTGCGCTGACCCGTGGTGAGTTCACCATAGAGTAGTATCTTTGGGAGGCGGTGGTCCTCCATCCTAGAGACGTGCCCTGCCCAGCGCAGCTGTGTTCTCAATAGCATGGCCTCAATGCTGGTGACCCCTGCTTGCTCAAGCACAGCAACATTCGTCACATAGTCGGTCAAGTGTACATTTAGGATTGTGCGAAGACAGCGCTGATGAATGCGTTCGAGGAGTCGTAGGTGCTGACGATAGGTGACCCATGTTTCAGACCCATATAGGAGAATAGACAGTAATAGAAGAGAAGGAATAATAATAATAATAATAATAATAATAATCTGCCTTCCTTTCCAGGTTTGCTGTCAATGGTATGTCAGCTTTTTTGATATTTATATTTTGTCGGCTTACACATTGCCCCCGGTAGTGCAGTGCATTTAAGCACCGAGCTGATGAACTTGCTGACCAAAAGGTCGCAAGTTCAAATGCGGGGAGCGGGGAGAGCTCCCACTGTTAGGCTCAGCTTCTGCCGACCTAGCAGTTCGAAAAAATGCCAATGTGAGTAGATCAATAGGTACCGCTCCACCAGGAAAGTAACAGCGCTTCAGGCAGCCATGCTGGCCACATGACCTCGCAGGTGTCTAAGGCCAACTCCGGCTCTTCGGCTTTTTGAAAAGGAGATGAGCCTCAGAGCCCCAGAGTCGAACACAACTAGACTTAACGTCAGGGGAAAACCTTTACTTTTACAAATTGCCTAGGTTGGCCTTATGGGTAATCTGGGCCTGTTTACATAATATTTATATTATACTAGCTGAACCCGGCACACGTTGCTGTGCCCTATGTTGGTGATGTGAGAATGTCAGGGTATGTATGTTTTTGAAGTGTTGTGAGCATGTTTGTTGTGTGTATTTGTATGTGTGTGTATGTGTGTTTATATTTGAATGTGTGTATGGTTTTTTGGGGGTTTGTGTGCATGTGTGTGTGGTGGTATTGGGGTGTGTGTTTTTTTGTGTGTTTATATATATGTGTGTGTGTGTATAGTTCTTGGTATGTGTGTATGTATTTCTGTGTAGTTATCTGTGTGTTTTGTGTTTGTTTACGTGTATATATATGTGTGTGTTTGTGTTTGTATATTTATGTATGTGTATATATGGAGAGGTGGGGATATGTGTGTGTATATTTGTGTATGTCTTAGTGTGGATGTGTATGTTTAGTTGTGTGGAGATATTTGTGTTTGTATGTGTTTGTGTTTTTATATTTGTTTTTATGTGGGTTTTTATATGTTGTTTTGTTTTTATGTGTGTGTGTGTATGTGTAGAGGAGGAGGCCGAAGAGGAGGGCGATGGGGAAGCGCTCGTTTTCCTTCCCCCGCGGCCCTCTCCTCGGGCAGCGGAGGAGAGGCGGTTAAGGGCTCTCCTACGCCGGCAGCGGCTTCCTTTCCGCTGTTCGAAGAGGAGGCCGCTGGGAGGAGACGGTGCGGCTCCCTCGGCCTCGTCCCCGGGCAGCGGAATGGAGGCGGCGGGTAGCGGCGGAGAGCCCTTTGCCGCCTCCAGTGGCCGAAGAGCACGAGGAGGAGGCCGCAGAGAGAGGGGTTGGCCGGTTCCCCTTCGGCCGCCGCTACCCCGGCCGCCTTCCCGCTGCCCGGCGCGGCTTCCCTCCCGGCCCCGGCCCCGGGGGAGGACGGGAGGAGACTGCGGAGGGGGCGGAGGAAGCGGGCATGGCGGAGAAGGCGGGGACTACGGGACTCCCACAATGCTCTGCGCGGGCATTGTGGGCTACTTCCGTTGCTTTTCAGCCGGCAGCGGGGAAAGGCGTCCGCGCGACCCGGCTCCATGCGGTGCCTAGAAGGTAAGTGAACTACACCTCTCAGAAGGCTCAGCGCCTGTCGCTGGGAAACGGGGCGGCGCGGAGCCGTCTGGGAGGTGTAGTTCACTTACCTTCCAGGCGCCGCATGGAGCCGGGTCGCGGGGGGACGCCTTCCCGCTGCGTGCTCGGGCCTCTCGGCGGCGGCTGCCTTCGTGTTTGGGACCCGGGCCGCGGCGCCGTCCTTGGCCTTCTGCCCCTCTCTTCGGGGCCAAGGAAGCGACGGAGGAGGTGGGCATGGCGGCGGTGGCACGGGGCCGGGTTCTGGAGTGGATGGTGGGTATTGTGACGTGTTGTTTTGTGTTTATGGGGTTTTTTCGCATGCGTTGCAAGGTTTTTTTGGGGGTATATTTTGTGGGTGTTCTGTTGGTTTTTGGGGTGTTTTTGTGGGTGGGTGATGTACCTCGTGGTGGGGATGAGTGGCCCTGGGTGTTGTTGTGTGTGTGGGGAATGTAGTTTTGGCGTGCATTTGCCCCGTTGCACGACCACTTCCCTTTTATATATATAGATTACAATTCATAATTAATTATATTATTATACAATTCTTAATTATATTATTTTAGTGGTAAATAGTAATAATAATATTTCTCAAAGTGGGGTTCAAAACAGTTAAAACACACAAATAAACTGTAAGATGACAAAAACACAGAAACAACTGAAACCTCTTTTTCTTTTGCAGGAAAATACTTCGTTGGAAGTTTCTTTCAATTGCGTATCCGGAAAAACTTCTCAATAAGAACGTGAGAAAAATGACAATTCAAGAGGGCAAAAAAAGGAGAGAGAGAGAGAGAGAGAGAGAGAGAGAGAGAGAGAGAGAGATCTGGTTCAGGTTACTTCCTTTTCCGGTCAGAGTTATTATTATTAATACCATCTCGTTGTCACTTCCCGAAATACTCATCGCTCGGAAAGCCTCTTATTCTCACACTTGAGCCGAGGCTCTTTTAGGACTGAAAATAGAAGGGAAAATAGGCCTGAAATTGCACCTTTGCGGCAACGAAAGGAGTGAGAACATCTTGTCCATCGGCGGTTGCGAAAGAGCCAGGAAATGGAACATATCCTATATTTATAATACTTTGTCATAGGAGGCTCGCAATAGCACAAAAGTTAATAAAAAATATTAAAAATAAATAAATAGGGGTTTTTTTTTTGAAAAACCAGACAAGTGCAAAGAAGCCAGAATGGATTTTCAAAGAACTTCTTTCTGGGCTAAGACTCCAAAGACTCCAAACAAAACCCTATACGGTTCCGGCCCAGTTTACCTGTCCGAACGTATTCTCCCCTATTAACCATCAAGACTATCAAGATCTTCTGAGGGGGGGCCTGCTCTCAGTCCCGCCACCTTCGCGATTCCATCTGGCGGGAACGAGAGACAGGGCCTTTTCCGTGGTGGCCCCTCGGCTGTGGAACCCCCTCCCAACTGAGATTACAACGAGCTACACAATTGGTTGAGGGCTCACCCTGACCCAGGCAGGCCTCGAACTCATGACCTTCTGGTCAGTAGAGATCTTATGCAGCTGACACCCAGCCAGCTGCGCCACATTCCCAGTGCTTATACATAACACATAATATAATATATAATACAATATAATAATATATAATCATTTCTTGGCCTGCACGAGAAACTTTGTCTTCCAGAAGGGCTCTGTAGCTGAAAAAGGTTGGAGAAGCCCTGATCTGCAGTAATCATTTCAATAGGGATTGCTATTATCCACGGTTTCCTTTATCCACGTCTAGGGATTTTCTAAACTACAACTCCCAGGATGCCATGACATTGATCCTTGGCTGTTGAAAATGGGGCCAAACTGCATCAATTCAGCTGTGTAGATGCACCTAAGCAGATCCAACATCCATTATTATCTCCAACTGGAGGCCTATTGCATCCTTATCTGTGTATATAATAAAGGTAAGTGTTTGCGGAGGTGCGGAGGAATATGTGGCAGCGTTTCGATTGGTTGCCACTGTGGGATCATTTGCAGAACTCCTCTGATTGGCCAACCACCAACATTCCACCACTCCAAGGAGGCAGAGAGGGGATTGGTTGCCACTGAGGGAGATTTTGCATACGGACTCATGATTGGCCAGCCACCGCCAACATTCCGACACTCTTAGGAGGCAAAGAGGGAAAAGGAAAGGCCCTCAGGCTGTCAGTTTTTTGCGCCCTAGGCCACACTTTGGAATTACGCCCCCTCTTTAAGCCAACCTCTACCGCACCCCCCAACCTCTCCCCCCCGCCTCGCGCCGCCGCATCCTTCTTGTCATGTGCCAATGGGGCTGAGGGGAAAGGTGTGCGCGCACTGTCACTAAAGAGAAGGGAAGGGGCCCCTTTGTCTGGCGGGGAGCGAGTTTGTTACCACTCGGGAAGGAGGCAGAGGAGGGCGAGCAAGTGCCGCAGAGCTGAGGCCCAAAGGGACGGGGAAAGCCGGGCTGGGTCCAGAGCATGCTCTTCATCCAGGGCAGCGGCTTCAGAGGCGGCCCCACGTGTGGCTCATGGCCCAGCGGCTGCAGAGAGTCGGAGCCTTCCTCCGCCTCAGGCTCCCCTCCGGGCCTCCACGCCGCACGCTGCCCTTCTTTCCCGCGTCGTCCTCTTTCCTCAGCAGCCTGCGAAGGAAGTCGCTTTGAGGCAGGCCAAGCCAGGCGCCCCCTCCCCTGCCCTCAGGCACAAGCACTGGCTGAGAAGCAGTGGCGTAGACGGATAGGCTGAGGCTGATGCGGCGAGCACGAGCGCTGCCTCCGCGGAGCCCCGCCTTCGCTCTGCCTCCTTTTGGGTACCAGGCGGCAGGAGCCAATCGCGGTGCGATTTTTAAAATTATTTTATAACATTTTTTTTGTCCATGATCTGCGCCCCCCTCGCCTTGCGCCCCTAGGCCATGGCCTAGGTTGGCCCTATGGGTAATCCGGGCCTGCCAATGACCAATAAAAACCAAACTTGACACAAAGAGCCCCCATGACCCTCTCTACATCCAGTTGAGAGGAGGACAGACCACAGATGATGGGACTTGCAGTACCTTCAGTAAGTTCATGATACCACTGCTTCTCCCAATAATGATGGATCACGGCCAAACTTGGCAGACAGACCCTCCATGACCCACTCTACATCCTGGTGGTGTTTGGAGGAGGATGGGCCACGCATGATGGGATTTGCAGTACTTTCACTAACTTCCTGAGAGCACTGCGAGCCACATAAATAACGGATAAAGACCAACCTTGGCCCACAATGCCTTTCTCAAATTACCCGGATACCACCGGGTCCCCAAGCTAGTATAACAATAAAACAACAAAAGAATAAGAAGCGAAGGATGGTAATAATCATATCATCATATAACAATATATCATAACAAGAAGTGAAGCAATCCAATCGTTGGTTTGAAGGCACTTAATAAAATTGGAAAATCTTAGCAATACATTGAATGTTGCCATGGCGATTAAAGCCGTTTCATATTGTGATAAGTATACAGTGTGGACGGGCCCTTGGTTTGTCATTCTGCAGCAGATTTGACCCCGAGGATGACCGCTGGCTCTTTGTTTGTTGTCCACAATCACACTCAAACCTTGTTATAGAAAAACAAACACTACTACGATCAATGGATAAACTTAATAGTGGAATGTCTAGCGTGTCGGGAATGGATCTAATCTCCCGTATTTATATTTCCACATTGATTGTACACAAATATGATCCAAACTTCGACACGTGTTTTTGGTGAACGTTGTATTTCTCTTGCCTTTGCTTCAAGGGTGTTTCGAAGGCGACCACTTATCAACCCTTTGGACTCCTTATCTGCATTAGAAGTCCATTGCAATGGTAAGGCTGGCCTTGTAGGACATGCTTTGGTCACATGGGCTTCTAGGAAACCCTTTCAATACAACCTTTATTGGGTTTTGTTTAAACACAGCAGCACAATGAGGTACGAGCCTTAAGTACAATGAGTGACAATGCAAAATGTCAAATATTGATAACATGCAGTCGTCAACGTATAGTAATATCCCATATCTGTGGCTTATGGGTCCAGAAGCGAAGCAAAATAATAATTATGCAATAATCACCATCGTATCATTATACAACAATGTCACATAGCAAAATAATAATAACTAGAAGTGAAGCAATGTAATAATCGTATCATTAT
This sequence comes from Anolis apletophallus, assembly GCA_030556195.1. Classification (NCBI taxonomy): domain Eukaryota; kingdom Metazoa; phylum Chordata; class Lepidosauria; order Squamata; family Anolidae; genus Anolis; species Anolis apletophallus. The sequence goes on along the minus strand of JARBWK010000015.1, from coordinate 43,346,509 downwards.
GACATCCTGCTTTGCAGCAGCTGGAGAGCTGTTTGGGCTGGAAGTCAGCCAGAAGAAATCGGAAGTCCTCTACCAGCCCGCACCACAGGAAGAACACCATCATTCCCACATCAGCATAGGCACACAGCAGTTCACCTACCTGGGAAGCATCATCACTTCAGACGCCAAGATTGATAAAGAGATAGATCACAGATTAGCAAAGGCATGGAGTGCATTTGGAAGGCTTCACAAAAGAGTATGGAGCAACAAGCACCTGAGGTAAAGCACCAAAATCAGTGTGTACAGAGCTATCATACTGTCTATTCTCTTCTATGGGTCTGAAACATGGGTCACCTATCGACAACACCTATGATTCCTCGAACGCTTTCATCTTCGCACAATCCTAAATATACACTGGACGGACTATGTGACTAATGTTGCTGTCCTTGAGCAAGCAGGGATCACCAGCATTGAGGCCATGCTATTGAGAACACAGCTGCGCTGCGCTGGGCAGGGCACGTCTCTAGGATGGAGGACCACTGCCTCCCAAAGATACTACTCTATGGTGAACTCGCCACGGGTCAGCGCAAGAGAGGCACCCCCAAAAAGAGATACAAGGACTCCCTGAAACAACATCTCAGGCTCGGCCAGATTGGTCACCAACAATGGTCCACCCTGGCCTCACATCGGGAGGCATGGAGACGCACTATCCACAATGCTGCGGCCTCTTTCGAGAAGACACGCCGAATGGGTCTCGACAACGCAGAAAGAACCGCAACTTGGAAACAACATCACCCAAGGACACTTTCTGCTGTGCTTTCTGCAACCGGACTTGCCTATCTCAGATTGGCCTTTTTAGTCATCAACGCGCTTGTAAAAAGCCTGGGATGAGTCCTTCCTAAGAATCTTCATTCGCGAAGTAATGCCGAGAGAGATTATTATTATGATGATGTTGTTGTTGTTAGATGATGATGATAATTATTATAATAATCATCATCACCATTATCATTATCCCACTTTCCTCTCTAAACCAAAACCCAAAGCTGCTCGAAACATGAAAAGCAATGCAATTTGCAAACCAAAAAATATATAAATATTGACAAAGCAGCCATACCATTGATAACAGACCTGGAAAGGAAGGCGGTTGTGACTGCTCTCCACTGCAAGGTGAAAGGACGAAACAGGGCCAGGATTTGCATGGAAGCACCTGCAGGAAAGGTGATTCCTCAGGTGAAAATGAAAGAATACTTCAAACCTAATAAACATGTTATTCCAAAGTTGGAATGACCTAGTTTTAGACGCCTGGTTGGCTTTCCCTATAAAAGTTGCTCCAGTTTTATTAAAACCAGAACTTTAAAGGTGCTGAATCTTATCTAAATAACTTTACAATGGCCGCAGACCGTTCCACAAGGAATTGTTACGAAACAGGTAGATTGTAGGAGCGTTCCAGGTCAAATGCAGGTAGGAATAGAATTATTTTCCACGAGAGACGGATTTAAGCCTTCTAGGATTGAATAAATTCCCAAGAAGGGGTTATAGGTTGGCTTCAGGAAGATGCTCAAAGGTAAACAACGGAACAGCAATTGCATAGAGTTGAAAGGGATCCCCAAAGGTCAGCTATAACATCTATTAATAATTGTGTAATATGTATTATATATTATCTATACCAGTGTTTCCCAACCTTTTTTGAGCCGCGGCACATTTTTTACATTTACCAAATCCTGGGGCACACCACCAACCAAAATGACACAAAATGACACTCTTACACAGTAATACATATAGTTAATATGTTTTTAAATGTATTTATACACTCAGTGTGAAACCTGGGCCTGTTTCGATGAACACAACATAGATATCCTGGCAGGAATGGCAGAAAGACACAAACTTCCCACACAGAACTCCCATAACCAAGAGAAAATGCTGTAAGAGTTTGGTGGGCATTGACCTTGAGTTTTGGAGTTGTAGTTCACCTATATCCAGACAGCACAGTGGACTCAAACAATGTTTGATCAGGACCAAATTTGGCGTGAATACTCAATATGCCCAAATGTGAACACAGATGGAGTTTGAGGAAAATAGACCTTGACATTTAGGAGTTAAAGTTTCTGGGATTTATAGCTAACACACATAGAGCATCCTGAACTCTTGCAACAATGGAATTGAACCAAACTTGGCACACAGAATTCCCATGACCAACCAAAAATATTGGAAGGGATTGGTGAGCATTGACCATGAGTTTTAGAGTTGTAGTTCACCTACATCCAGAGAACACTGTGGACTCAAATAATGATATATCTGGACCAAACTTGGCATGAATACTCAATATGCCCAAATGTGAACACAGATGGAGGTTGGGAAAAATAGACCTTGACATTTGGGAGGAAGGCTGAGGAAGGCTGGCGAGGGAGTCCCTCACGGAATCCCGCCCACCTTTCCTTCTTCCGAGGGCCCTCCTGCCAGGCCCCGACCCTTTCCCCCCGCGAAGGAAGGCCCCTTCTCCCCGGGGGGCCGGGCCGAGGTGACTTCACTTCCTTCACCGCCGCAGAAGGATGCAAAAGGTGAATGCGCCTGCCACCCCTGGGACCTAGTGCGCATTCGCCCAGACAAGCGCACTTCCGCTTCCGTTCCCCGCCCTCCCTCGATTGGAGGCTGGCTGGGGGGAAACGGCCGAAGTAGGTGGCCTCCCGGCCCCTTCTTCTTCGTTGCCACCCGGCCCTTCCTCCTCCTCCTCCTTCGCCAAGCAGCAGCAGCAGCAGGAGTTTGGCAGGAGGGGGAAGAAAGGGGGGAAGAGAGGTTTTCCCGCGGCACACCAGGTGATCGCTCACGGCACACTAGTGTGCCGCGGAACAGTGGTTAGGAAACACTGATCTATACTACTACTTATGATATAGTGCAATCGTATTATTGAATACTAATAGTATAATATACTGGTAATGAATACACATACACACCAGCTTAGGTACCTGGCAATGTCCAAGTTATTTGACAAAGGCATTGTCAAATAACAATATCAATTAGTTAATTAGTAACACTATTTATTATTATTGCTTTGGTTTTTATGAATACTCCCATTAGAAAATGCATTATTATTGTTGTTGTTGTTATTATTATTATTAGAGGGAGGTCGCTTTTTGGGCAACAGATGTACTATTACAAACCCTCTCTGCGATAGCCGCAAAGGCCCTCGTGTAGCCCTTTGAAATGACTCAATTTCCTGGTTTCATCCCAGGAAATAGATGGGCAAATATTGGTCCAATGCCCCGTCTCCCATTAGCAACACATGCAAACAGGGCTGAGATGAGAAGAAGGGTGACGTCGGCGTCACAAGGGGAAGGAGGTGGTTTTCGAAGAAAATTAATTAAAGCGCACATCCGCAGTCTCACCCCTCCCCCCTGAACAGGACTCTGTGTGCCCAATTTGGGTTGCATCTACACTGCAGAATTAGTATAGATTTAATTATGGAATCCTCTCCGATGGCGCCCCCTTGTTGTGGGGGAGAGGCTTGCGCACCCTAATGAAGTTGTGAGCTATGCTGGCGGTGGCATAAAAGCCACTGGTAGGGCCTCCCACGCCAGACAGGTCACAACCGAAGGGTCTGACAAAGAGCGTCAACGGGCAGGATGGGCTCTCTGGCCTTTTGGCAACCATCCTAGGAGAAGGAAAACTCTGATTTCAAACCGGGGCTGATGGTGCTCGTCTAACCCTGTAAGGTCAACCATCTAGAGAAGGAAACTCAAACCAAACCTGTTGCCGAACATTTTAGGACAGCCTGGCCCATAGGGGGCAGAGGCCCAGAAGGACCCCTAAAGCGAGGATTTCAGAAAAAACCTCAGGGGAGTTTTAAAAGCAGATAAAAATCCCTTTCCCAAATGATCTCACCAAAGAAGTCCGGAAGAAGACGCCACTGAAGTTTTTATTCTTGTCAGCTGAGAAGGATGACTATTGCAGATTCCTTGTCGCAAAGCGGTCATAAAGTTACATTGAAAACATATGCCATTTTTATACATTTTACAGAACTGTCAAATTCAAACTTTCCCGCCCCTGCATGCTGTAGGCTTCATGATGATTGGTTGGAACCTTGGAAGCCAGCTGTAGTGGGAACCAATCGTGAAACAGGGCCGTTCGCTTTGGCGAATGGGAAGCGAGGGGCAGGAATGTTTGTTCAAAACAAGCAGCTGGAGTTTTCTTGATTAGATGATGTCCGTATGTTAATGAGGATCCGAGGCTTTGACCTTTTGGGCCAAAGCAAGTTCTTTGTTCTTGGTGAGAAACAGGAATTTGCTCTTCACAAACCTTCCTTGTTGACAAAGGGCCATATGTAGATTTCCCATGAGAACTTTCAGTCTTCTGGATGGTAAACAAATGAAATGTTTGCAGCTATGTGTTGGTTTCCAAGGCCAACAGTGACGGCCGGTTATGAAATATAGTTATGCCATAGGTTCTATAAACGCGGGACGAGACTAATCTCAGAGGGTCCAGTGTTTATAAAACAAAGGGAGTCTTTCAAAAATGGGGAGAAGGGAGAGAACCTTCTCCAAACCAGAAAGAGTCCTCTGTCATGCAAATAGTTTCAATGATTGGATTAAAGGGTGCAGCCAGGAATGTGGTCACATCCTGATCTTGAAAAACTGCAGCTGAGTCACGTAGCCTTCCTCATATTATTTTACACATGGGGAGGGGAAAAAATATGCAGGAAAATTACATAGGAAGGTTTCAGGGGAATATCACCAATATCTCATAATTATGTCATATGCAAGGGGTGGAGAGAAAGTCCATATGATCTTGAAAAGCATCAAATCCATATGCTTTGGGGAAAGTCCATCTGTGTCCTTGGGAAAAGAGAAAATTCCTTTTTGCTACACATCGAAGTCCTTGGAAAACTGTGTCTCTCAAACCACTCAGGACTTGTTCCTGTAGGCCTGTCCGTATGCAACTCCGTGCACAAAGAGTCCATGGTTTCAGGTTAAGTGAGGCAAGAAAACAGAGAGGTAGAAATGGCTGGAGGTCTTTTGATGCCAAATCCCAGCCTTTGGTGATAGAGATGCCAGACCACATGTGCAGGAACGTTGGAACTCCCTGCTGCAGGTCAAACCAATTAGGATGCAGATGGGCTTTTTCTGGGGCTCGCCTTCAGTTCAATAACAAACTATACATTTATCTTGCAACAAAACAATACAACTTCATCACACTACTCTATGGTGAACTCGCCACGGGTCAGCGCAAGAGAGGCGCCCCCAAAAAGAGATCTAAGGACTCCCTGAAACAACATCTCAGGCTCGGCCAGATTGATCACCAACAATGGTCCACCCTGGCCTCACATCGGGAGGCATGGAGACGCAGTATCCACAATGCTGCGGCCTCTTTCGAGAAGACACGCTGAACAAGTCTTGACAACGCAGAAAGAACCGCAACTTGGAAACAACATCACTCAAGGAGACTTTCTGCTGTGCTTTCTGCAACCGGACTTGCCTATCTCAGACTGGCCTTCTTAGTCATCAACGCGCTTGTAGAAAGCGTGGGATGGGTCCTTCCTAAGAATCTTCGTTCCTGAAGAAAAGCCAAGATTAAGCTGCTCAAACCTAACTCAAGTGAATACCGCTTTAAAATGTTTTGGCATTTGAATGTTTAGATAGTCGGCAATTCGAAAGGTACGTTTATGTTAAATTAAAGATAGTTCACGCCTTGTAGAGACAAAAAATCCTTTTCTCGTTCTGGCGAAAGCCGTTAAGGTACGTGTTTATGTGCTCCAAATATAGCACAGAACAAGCTTCCAAAGGCCGGGCGAACCTCATTAGAAGCCATTACCACGGATTGATCCGCCCTAAAAAGGCCCACGGTGGTGTTTATCCCCATCTCGTAAATAGGCAAATTAATGCCGGGTTTGGTTTTGCCGGGAAATCCCGAGGAACTTTTGCCGGGCACCGGCTGAGAGTTGTTTACCTTCCAAAGCCTCCCCTTTGAGTCGTATATATGTTGAAACAGATGGTTGCTGTTGATTATTAAAGCCATTGCGGCCAAGCCTAATGCAGAACAGATGGACGAGAGTTTGGTCGACTTCCTGGAGGTTCAATAGTCAATATTCTTGGTCAGGCCTGGGCAAACTTCGGCCCTCCAGGTGTTTTGGACTACAACTCCCACCATTCCTAACAGCCGCTAGGCTGTTAGGAATTGTGGGAGTTGGAGTCCAAAACACCTGGAGGGCCCAAGTTTGCCCAGGCCTGTTCTTGGTCTTCTTTGGCAGAGAAGACAAAAGACCATGTTGCATTGTTATTATTATTAATAATAATAATAATACCACATTTTATCTCTCCCAAAGGAGACTTAAGGTCAGAGGAGCAGATGGCGAAAACAGGGTGACGTGCTTGCTCCATCCATGTTTCCCATTTACACAAATGATCAGCCACTGCCAGAAAGGACAGAGAGTTTCATCTATGCTGACGATCATGCCATCACCACCCAAGCATGCCATCACTTTGACCTTAAAGTGGCGAGCCTCCTTCCAACATTGTGATTCTGGATAGAAAACAAACAACAACATAACATAACATGGTTTGAGTCCACAGTGCTCTCTGGGTGAGGGTGAACTACAACTTCCAAACTCAAGGTCAATTCCCAAGCAGACCCTTTCAGTACTTTCTATTGGTAATGAGAGTTCAATATGCCAAGTTTGGTTCAATTCCATTGTTGCAAGAGTTCAGGATGCTTTTTGATTGTGTGTTAACTATAAATCCCAGAAACTGTAACTCCCAAATGTCAAGGTCTATTTTTCCCAAACTCCATCTTTGTTCACCTTTGGGCATATTGAGTATTCATGCCAAGTTTGGTCCTGATCCAACATTGTTTCAGCCCACAGTGCTTGGGAATTGACCTTGAGTTTGGAAGTTGTATTTCACCAAACTTAGAGAGCACTGTGGACTAAAACAATGTTATGTTATGTTGTTGTATGTTTTCTATCCAGAATCCCAATGTTGGAAGGAGGCTCACCACTTTAAGGTCCCTCAAACAGGCATGGGAAAACTTTGGCCCTCTGGGTGCTTTGGACTTCAACTCTCACCATTCCTAACAGCCTGAGGCCCTTTCCTGCTTAAGTGGCTGGGGGAGGAAAAGGGCCTGATGCTGCGAGGAATGGTGGGAGTTGGAGTCCAAAACACCTGGAAGGTCCAAGTTTGCCCATGCCAGCTTTCGACAGAGACCTCTTCCTCCCCTTCGTGCCCTTTCTTCCCCCTCCTGCCCAACACATACTTTTTCTTCTCCACTCGGGCTCCCTTCTTCCCGGCCTCGCTCTGCTCGCTTTGCCTTGCTTTGCTCACGCTGCCGCGTGTACAGGAGGGGATGGGGGAGGGAGGAAGACGTGGGGCGAGTCTGCGCAGTAGCGCTCGCATGGGTCACATCTTCCTCCTCCCCCCTCCCCTCCTGAACACGCTCACGCTGCCCCCTTGGATCAATATGGCGGCAGAGCGAGGCTGGGAGCCCGAGTGAAGAAGAACAAGTGTTCGGCAGGAGGGGGAAGAAAGGGTATTGGAGGTTCCAATTTTCCGCAGCACACCTGATGATCGCTCACAGCACACTAGTGTGCCACGGCACACTGGTTGGGAAACACTGATCTACAGAGATAATTGCTGGAACACCTCAGCAAGCGAGAGTCCAAAAGTGGCAGGCTAAAACCCAGAACCTCAACCAATGGCTGATACCAAAGGAGAGACTCCCCCCCCCCCCCCCGGGCACACAGAAGACAGGGCGACTTGGAAGGCGCTGAACAGACTGCGCTCTGGCACCAGGAGGTACAGAGCCAATCTTAAGAAATGGGGCCACAAAGGGGAGTGTGGAGAAGAGGAAAGCACAGACCACCTGCTGCAATGCAGCCTGAGCCCTACCACATGGACAATGGAGGGCCTTCTCACAGCCACACCAGAGGAACTCCAAGTGGCCAGCTTCTGATCAAATCGGATTTAGCATCAGGCCAAGTTTTAAAACTTTGTGTTTTTAAAAAATACATTACAACTGTGCCCTTGGTTCACTTCTTTTATATATATATATATATATATATATATATATATGTATGTATGTATGTATGTATGTGTATATGTATATGTATATGTATATGTATATAGATATATGTAAATTATTATTATTATACTCACAGTGTCGAAGGCTCTATGTAACATTTGTCGACCTCACCAAAGCCTTCGACACTGTGAGCAGAAAAGGTCTGTGGCAGATCCTGGAACGTCTAGGATGTCCCCCCAAATTCCTCAAAATGATTATCCTGTTACATGAGGGCCAGCGCGGTCAAGTCAGATACGGCGATGCTCTCTCGGAGCCCTTTCCCATAACTAAAGGAGTGAAACAAGGTTGTGTTCTTGCACCAACCCTATTTACAATCTTCTTCAGCCTGATGCTCCAAAGGGTTACGGCAGGCCTCAAAGAAGAAGACGGCATATATATACGCTATCGTACTGATGGCCGCTTGTTCAACTTAAGCCGCCAAAGGGCTCATACTAAGACTCTGAACTATCTAGTCTGTGAGCTGCTTTTTGCCGATGATGCTGCCCTTGCCACCCATTCAGAAGCAGCCCTGAAGCACCTCACATCCTGCTTCGCAACAGCTGCAGAGCTGTTTGGGCTGGAAGTCAGCCTGAAGGAAACAGAAGTCCTCTACCAGCCCGCACCACAGGAAGAACACCATCATCCCCACGTCAGCATAGGGAAATCTTTGCTTAAGTCCGTTCAGCAGTTCACCTACCTGGGAAGCATCATCTCTTCAGACACCAAGATTGACAAAGAGATAGATCACAGATTAGCAAAGGCATAGAGTGCTTTCGGAAGGCTTCACAAAAGAGTCTGGAGCAACAAGCACCTGAGGCAAAGCACCAAAATCAGTGTGTACAGAGCGATCGTACGGTCTGTTCTCCTCTATGGGTCTGAAACAAGGGTCACCTATCACCAGCACCTACGACTCCTCGAACGCTTTCATCAGCGCTGTCTTTGCACAATCCTAAATATACACTGGACCGGCTATGAGACGAATGTTGCTGTTCTTGAGCAAGCAGGGATCACCAGCATTGAGGCCATGCTACTGAGAACACAGCTGCGCTGGGCAGGGCACGTCTCTAGGATGGAGGACCATCACCTCCAAAGATACTACTCTATGGTGAACTCGCCATGGGTCAGCGCAAAAGAGGCGCCCCCAAAAAGAGATATAAGGACTCCCTGAAACAACACCTCAGGCTCGGCGAGATTGGTCACCAACAATGGTCCACCCTGGCCTCACATCGGGAGGCATGGAGACGCACTATCCACAATGCTGAGGCCTCTTTCGAGAAGACACGCCAAACGGGTCTCGAAGAGAAACGACAACGCAGAAAGAACCGCAACTTGGAAACAACATCACCCATGGAGACTTTCTGCTGTGCTTTCTGCAACCAGACTTGCCTATCTCAGATTGGCCTTTTTAGTCATCAACGCACTTGTAAAAAGCGTGGGATGAGTCCTTCCTAAGAATCTTGGTTCGCGAAGTAATGCCGTGAGAAAAGAATTATTATTATACTGACACAAAAACGCTGTATGACACAGCGAACGAGATCTATATGCTGGATTTCGTATCACAAAACCACAAGTCAAACCCTTCCCAAGCGTTGAGGACTGTGTGATGCATTTGCGAACGATGCACGCAGTTCCAAGTCAAGTGACACGGTCATTGGGCAGATGTCAATCCGAGACAGCGTTGATTTCGTGAAATTTATACTTATTGATTGATGATCAATCACCTGCTTATCTTCCCTTAGCAACCTGTGTTGCTTCTGTTTTGAAAACAAACCAGGTTTGGAGGTTAAAAATAGATCCCAGATGCTCCACCAGTGACATTTACACCTATTATTTTTCCAGATGAGCAAAGATATTGATCCAATCTAATGCCCCTTTTAGCGATTGACCCCTCTTGCTTTTATCCCAGGTGTTTAATCTGTATTGAGTGGCTGTAAAGTGAGAAAAAAGCTGCAATGTTTTTCAGTATGACAGCGAATCTAACTGTATATCCTTTGTGAGTGAGATATTTATTATTTTAGCATTGAATATAAAGGAAGGTGTCCAAGGAAAGCAGCAGCTGCTCCTTTGTTTTGGATGCAACACCATTGCCTCCTTCTGGAAGCGATGGAAATCGCATTCCAGGGAATGTGCATCTACACCAGTGTTTTTCAACCTTTTTTGAGCCACGACACATTTTTTACATTGACCAAATCCTGGGGCACACCACCAACCAAAATGACACAAAATGACACTCTAACACCGTAATACATATCTATTATATAAAGGGGTTCCCGTCATGGACCGACCGTCCCAAACAGAGAAACCTTACAACGCAGAAACACCAAACTTGCCAACAGAAATAGGCCTCAAGCAAGGTATGTTTGTAGCAAATAAACTTTCCCACCCAAAACCTAAAAGGCCCCCAAAACAACGAGTTTGAAAAAACTACATTTCCCAGCATCCTCCGGGGCTGCCAACGACTCTCCCAGCCTCTACATTCTGACAACATGATTGGCTGTCAATAAGGGCGGATTTGCATAACTCCTGTACTGGCCAGCCAACATGAACATTCCGACCCATAATAAACTGTCAGAGGAGGATAAGGAGGATATCCACAAGCTATGCAGAACGCCAGCAACACCACACACCAACAACTCCCTAGGACTTCAACATCCCACCCACCAGAACAACCCACAACGACACAGCCAGGGCACCAACAACACCATAACTAACAACAATTCCAACCCTTACATACTCAGACTTTCTCGCATCTCCTAAATAGGGCACAGCAACGCGTGCCGGGTACAGCTAGTAGCATATATATATTTAAATGTATTTATACACTCAGTGTGAAACCTGGGCCTGTTTCGATGAACACAACATAGATATCCTGGCAGGAATGGCAGAAAGACACAAACTTCCCACACAGAACTCCCATAACCAAGAGAAAATACTATAAGAGTTTGGTGGGCATTGACCTTGGGTTTTGGAGTTGTAGTTCATCTATATCCAGAGAGCACTGTGGACTCAAGCAATGTTGGATCAGGACCAAACTTGGCATGAGTATCCAATATGCCCAAATGTGAACACAGATGGAGTTTGGGGGAANTAGACTTTGACATTTGGGAGTTAAAGTTTCTAGGATTTATAGTTAACACACAATGAAAGAGCATTCTGAACTCTTGCAACAATGGAATTGAACCAAACTTGGTATATTGAACTCTCTTTACCAACAGAAAGTACTGAAAGGGTTTGCTTGGGAATTGACCTTGAGTTTGGAAGTTGTAGTTCACCTACACCCAGAGAGCGCTGTGTATTGAATTAATGATGGATCTGGACCACACTTGAAATGAATACTCAGTATGCCCAAATATGAACGCAGATGGGGTTCAGGGGAAATAGACCTTGCCATTTGGGAGTTGTAGTTGCTGGGATTTATAGTTCCCCTACAATCAAAGAGCATTCTGAACCCCACCAATTGTAGATCTGGGCCAAACTTCCCACACAGAACCCCCAGGTGGCTCCCTTCCTGAAAGGTTCTCTTCCTCTTCCACACCAGAAGGGAAGGCACTCACTCGGTCCGCGTTTGCCTGCCTTCCTGCCTTCCTTCCTGCGGTTCAAAAGAAGAAGCCGGTGGGCCTGCCTCGGACTGTGCTCCTCACTTCCGCTTCCGTTCCCCGCCCTCCCTCGATTGGAGGCTGGCTGGCTGGGGAAACGGCCGAAGGAGGCGGCGCCTCAGCCCCTTCTTCACTGCCACCGCCCGGCCCTTCCTCCCCCCTCCCCTAAGCAGCAGCAGCAGGAGTTTGGCAGGAGGGGGAAGAAAGGGGGGAAGAGAGGTTTTCCCGTGGCACACCAGGCGATCGCTCACGGCACACTAGTGTGCCACGGAACAATGGTTGGGAAACACTGCCGTAGACCATGCAAGGCTTTAAAGGTTAGCACCAGCACTTTGAAGACAATCCAGTGCTCGATGGGGAGCCAGTGCAAACGCTGGAGGACTGGAGGGATGTGGCACGACAGTGTCACTCCAGCCAGCAGTCGAGCCGCAGCGTTTTGCACCAACTTAAGTTTCCGGATTACCGACAAAGGAAGGCCAATGTAAAGGGCGTTACAGTAGTCCAGCCTCAAGATGAGCGTGGCGTGGCCAGGTAGTCACCGTAAAGGTAGGGCACAGATGGAAAACTGCTGCTCTTCTCACGGTGGAGACCTGAGCCTCCATCGTCAGCAGAGGGTCCAATTGGACCCCCAGGCTTTTCACCAGAGGTGACGGGCTATCCACCTCACCATCCATTATTGGCAGCTAGAGCTCGTCGTCCCCCCCCCCAGGGCAACCCAGCCACAGGACCTCTTTGACAGGTTCACCTTCAACCTGCTGGCCCGTAGCCACCCAGTCATGGCTTCCAGGCACTGATGGAAATAATCGGGTACAGAGTCTGTCCAATCTTCCATCCTCAGCACAAGACCAAAACCACGCACCAGTTATTCATATGTTTGGGGGCGCAGCCGGCTACTGGGCACTCCTCCTCGGTCTCCGGCCTTGTGGACGATGCACATGCGCGCCACCAGCTGGTTCCGCACATGCGCATTTGGTGTGGTGCAGGAAGGCTGCCTTCCACGGGGCCGGAGACTGAGAAGGGGCGCCCCTGAATATGTGGCGCCCCACGTGGGCGCGTAGTTCGCGTAACATAAGATCCGGCCCTGCCTGTAGGAAACCTTTGGGTGGAGGCGTTCCCTAGCCCAGATTGTTTCAGATCTGGAATTCCTCTGTTTTCTGAGAGCCACAGCAACGTGTGGCCCGGGTACAGCTAGTATGTATATAAAATATAAATCTAAATTACTAAAAATGTAAAATATGAGTTTAAGTTTCAATGCTTGTAACTCCCTATTTATAATGATTTTAATGTACTGTGTGTAACTACATTTAACACTCTCATACATATATAAACTATAAATTAGAAATTTAAATGTAAAATATTATAAATATAAAACATGAGTTTGCAGACGACACTAAATTGTTCAGGGTAGTTAAAAATGAAACTGATTGTAAAGAGCTCCAGAAAGATCTCTCGAAATTGAGTGAATGGGCAACAAAGTGGCAAATGCATTTTAACCTAAACAAGTGTAAAGTCATGCACATCGGGGCAAAGAACCCCAACTACACCTACCAATTGATGGGGTCAAAGCTTTCCGAGACAAACCAGGAAAGGGATCTTGGGGTCTTGGTGGACAGCTCAATGAAGATGTCAACCCAGTGCGCTGCAGCAGTGAAAAAGCAAATTCTATGCTTGGCATGATCAGAAAGGGAATCGAAAATAGGTCAGCAAATGTTGTATTGCCTCTCTACAAATCTATGGTGAGGCCACATTTGGAGTACGGTGTACAATTCTGGTCTCCGCACCTCAAGAAGGATATAACGGAACTGGAAAAGGTACAGAAAAGGGCAACAAGAATGATCCAAGGGATGGAGCAGCTCCCTTATGAAATCAGGTTGCAACGCCTTGAACATAAGAACATAAGAACATAAGAAGAGCCATGCTGGATCGGGCCTCAGCCCATCTAGTCCAGCATTCTGTGTCACACAGTGGCCCACCAGTTGTACACGGGGATCTCGAGCAGAAGGGAGGGCAAAACCCTCACCTGCTCCCGACCCCCCACAACCAGGACCCGGGGAAAATCCTGCCTGCCTCCATCAACACAGAGGTGGCACTTGGATGTCCATTTCAGTAGCTACTGATTCCCTTGGTATCCATGAGTCTGTCTAATCCTGCCTTGAAGCTGTCCAGGCTGACCGCTGTCACAACCTCCTCTGGAAGTGAGTCCATAACCCAATGGCCCTTTCTCTGGGTGAAGAAATATTTCCCTTTATTAGTCCTAACTTTCCTACCTTGGAGCTTTAGGGAGTGCCCCCTAGTCCTAGTGTTGTGTGACAGACAGGCATGTAGCCAGGGGGGGCTAAGGGGGCTTCAGCCCCGAAATTCTCAGGATGGTCCGCGAAAAGGCCTTACTGGTACATTATTTAAACTGTTATGTGCATTTAAATCATGATCTGATCACCATGCTCATTATATCCCATGTTAATGGGGTTATTGGGATAACAATACAAAAGGTTTGCTAGGGTAGACCCTCTTCCACCCAGTCTAAGCCCCCCCCCGAACCAAACTCAGCCCCCCCCCCAATCAAAATCCTGGCTACGGCCCTGGTGACAGAGAAAATATTTTTTCTTTATTCACCTTTTCTATCCCATGCATGATTTTATACACTTCGATCAAGTCACCTCTTAGACACCGTTTTTCAAGGCTGAAAAGACCAAGCCTTGAAAGACGGCGTTTAGAGGTGACTTGATCGAAGTGTATAAAATCATGCATGGGATAGAAAAGGTGAATAAAGAAAACTATTTTCTTGTCACCCAACACTAGGACTAGGGGCACTCCCTGAAGCTCCAAGGTAGGAAAGTTAGGACTAATAAAGGGAAATATTTCTTCACCCAGAGAAAGGGTCATTGGGTTATGGAACTCACTTCCAGAGGAGGTTGTGACAGCGGTCAGCCTGGACAGCTACAAGGCAGGATGAGACAGATTCATGGATACCAAGGGAATCAGTAGCTACTGAAATGGACATCCAAGTGCCACCTCTGTGTTGATGGAGGCAGGCAGGATTTCCCTGGGCACTAGTTGTGGGGGGTCGGGAGCAGGTGAGGGTTTTGCCCTCCTTTCTGCTCGAGATCCCTGTGTACAACTGGGGGCCACTGTGTGATACAGAATGCTGGACTAGATGGGCTGAGGCCCGATTCAGCATGCCTCTTCTTATGTTCTTATGTTCTTATTTTAATGCTTGCAGCTCTAATTTTAATGGTTCCAATGATTTTAACTATATTTGCAATGGATTTAATGTATACATATATTTAACACATAATTATATATATATATAATTTAATATAATGTAAATATTTATATTAAATATATAATTTAATATAAAATACTAAAATATAAAATATGAGTTTAATTCCTGATGCTTTTAACTCTCTATTTTTAATAGTTTCAAAGTTGTTAACTCTGTTTATACTTTATTTATTTATTTATTTATTGTTTGATTTTGTATTCCGCTCCTTCCAGCAGGCTCGGGGCGGATAACAGAGAATAAAATAGGCACATGAGACCAATCATGTAGCCATACAACAGAGTTAAAAACATAACAGACATCACATCACGGGTACAGAATGAAATATACGCATTTCTTTGAACCCGAAGCATAGTTATACTGGGCTATTATACTAGGCTAAATTGCCTAGTTGAAAGCTAACTCAAAAAGGGCGGTCTTACAAACCCTGCAGAAGGGGATGAGCTCCGGAATGGCTCGGGTGGCATCTGGGAGGGAGTTCCATAGCACCGGAGCCACCACGGAGAAGGCCCTCTGCCTAGTTAATGACAGATGGCAGGAGCGGATTGATGGTACCGTTAAGAGGTTCTGTTCCTCTGAGCGAAGTGATCTCGGGGGACTGTACGAGGCAAGGCGGTCCCTCAGGTACGCAGGCCCCAGTCCGTGTAAGGCCTTAAAGGCTAACACCAACACCTTGAAGGCAATTCGGTACTTGATGGGAAGCCAGTGCAGTTGCCGAAGAATGGGCGTAATGTGCTCCCTCACTGGCGCTCCCGCCAGCAAGCGAGCAGCGGCATTCTGCACCAGCTTGAGTTTCCGGATTGTCGACAAGGGAAGGCCAACGTAGAGGGCGTTACAGTAGTCTAGCCTCGAGATGACCGTCGCTTGGATCACCGAGGCCAGGTCGTTCCTGGACAGGTAGGGTGCCAGTCGCCTAGCCTGCTGTAGGTGGTAGAACGACATCCTGCAGACCACGGAGACTTGTGTCTCCATGGTCAACAGGGAGTCCAAATGCACACCCAAGCTCTTAGCAACCGATGACGGGCTAAGTGGCTCGCCATCCAGGGTAGGTAACCGGCACTCATCCAGCCCAGGCCGACCAGGCCACAAGATCTCCGTCTTCGACGGATTCACCTTCAGCCGGCTGGCACGCAGCCAACCAGTCACAGCTTCAAGGCATAGATGGAAACAATCGGGTATGGAGTCCGGCCTGCCGTCCATTCTCAGCAGAAGCTGGGTGTCGTCAGCGTACTGATAACACTCCAAACCAAAGTCGCGGGCCAGCTGGGCCAGGGGGCGCATGTAAATGTTGAATAATAAGGGTGAGAGGATGGTCCCCTGGGGGACCCCACAGTCAAGTGGGGCTCTCCCGGAGACCTCCCCCCCCCTCTCCACACGTTGTCCTCGGTCCTGGAGAAAGGAGGCCACCCATTTAAGGGCGGTCCCCCCGACTCAAGACCCGGCTAGACGGTGGGTCAACAATGAGTGATCTACAGTATCAAACGCTGCTGTCAGATCTAACAAAACAAGCAGGGCTGACCCGCCCTGGTCCAGCTGGCGGCGAAGTTGGTCTGTAATGGCGACAAACATGGTTTCCGTCCCATGCCCAATACGGAAGCCGGACTGGAAGGGATCAAATCCCTAAGAACCGCTGCAGCTGATCCGCTGCTGCCCTCTCAATTACCTTGCCTAAAAAAGGCAAGTTGGAAACAGGCCGGTAATTGGAGGGAGCCGAAGGACCTAAATTCGGCTTCTTCAGCAGCGGTCTCACCATAGCCTCTTTCAATCCCCCTGGGAACACTCCTTGCTCAAGGGAGCTATTTAAGATCTTTCCCAGGGGGCCACGTAGCCCCTCCCGGCAGGATCTAACAAGCCAGGAGGGGCACGGGTCGAGGGAGCAAGTAGTTGGTAGTTATAATGGTTTTATTTTTAATACTTTTAGGTTTTAAATGTTTTACTGCATTTAACTAAATGGCCGCAGAGGGAAGCTGGTGAGGAGACACAAGCTACAGGCTCTCTCCAGGGCATGAGAAAGGGGGCGGGGCAGTGAACTGGGCTTCTATTGGGAAAGATGTGTCTGCGCATGCGCACACCTCCCCTCAGGCGAGGGGAATGAGAAGGGTCTGCTCATGCGCCAAAAGAGCGCACCTTTTCCCTCTCAAGGAGCAGGGGGCGGGAGGAGAAGTGATGGGTGGGACGCTTGGACCTATCAGAGAAGGGAAGAAGAAAGGGGGTGGGACTAAGAAAGTGAGCCTGCGCATGCGCAAAACAACTCTCATGTGAAGGGAATGTTTTCCCTCTCAAGGAGCAGGGGGCGGGAGGAGAAAGTGATGGACGGGACGCTTGGACCTATCAGAGGACGGAAGAAGAAAGGGGGCGGGTCCAAGAAAGTGACCCTACGCATGCGCAAACAACTTCCCTCATGTGAAAGGAATAAGAGTGTGTTTTCCCTCTCAAGGAGAAGGGGGCGGGAGGAGAAAGTGATGGACGGGACACTTTGGCCTATCAGAGGACGGAAGAAGAAAGGGGGCGGGACCAAGAAAGGCAGAGGAGACTGATGGAAAGAAGCGAGTGATCTTGCGCATGCGCAAACAACTCCGCTCATCTGAAGGAGTCTCAAGGCGCAGGGGCGGGAGGAGAAAGTGATGGACGGGACGTTTGGACCTATCAGAGGACGGAAGAAGAAAGGGGGCGGGACCAAGAAAGGCAGAGGAGACAGTGATGGAAAGAAGCGAGTGAGCGTGCGCATGCGCAAACAACTCTCCTCACGTGAAGGGAATAAGAGTCTGTTTTCCCTCTCAAGGAGAAGGGGGCGGGAGGAGAAAGTGATGGACAGGACGCTTCGGCCTATCAGAGGAGGGGAAGAAGAAAGGGGGCGGGACCAAGAAAGGCAGAGGAGACAGTGATGGAAAGAAGCGAATGAGCGTGCGCATGCGCAAACAACTCTCCTCACGTGAAGGGAATAAGAGTCTGTTTTCCCTCTCAAGGAGAAGGGGGCGGGAGGAGAAAGTGATGGACGGGACGCTTCGACCTATCAGAGGAGGGAAATAAGCTCGGGCCTATCACAGAGGGGAAGAACCCTCGGGCCAATCAGAGGAGGGGGAGAATCAAACCACCCGCTGAGGGAGGAGCTTGGCGCATGCGCAGCGCGGCCGGGCGGGCTTTCAGTCACGGCGTGGGCGCCGGAGGAGGAGCAGCAGGAGCAGCGGGAGCCCCGTCGCCGCGGCCATGGTGCTGGAGTCGGTGGTGGCCGACCTCCTCAACCGCTTCCTGGGCGGCTACGTGGAGAACCTGAACAAGTCCCAGCTCAAGCTAGGCATCTGGGGCGGTGAGGAGGAGGGCAGGCCTCAGGGGGCGGGCCTTGCGCGAGAGGGGAGTAGTAGTCAAGCTGGCTGTGGGGGAGATATTGGGGCCCGCCCTCCCTCCCTCCAGGTGTTGTGGGCATCAAGAGACCCCTAAGGCAAACTTGGGCCCTCCAGGTGTTTTGGACTACAACTCCCACAATTCCTAACAGCCGGTAGGCTGTTAGGAATTGTGGGAGTTGTAGTCCAAAACACCTGGAGGGCCCAAGTTTGCCCTAGGCCTGCCCTAAGGACATCCAGCCCAACCCCATTCTGCCACGAAGCAGGAAAATCGTATTCAAAGCACCCCCGACAGACTGCCACCCAGCCTCTGTTTAAGAGCCTCCTCCACACTCCAGGGCAGAGAGTTCCACTGCTGAACAGTTTTTCCCCCGGAAGTTCTCCCCCCATTGCGTCCTAGTCTCTAGGGCAGTCTTTCTCAACCAGTGTGCCGTGGCACACTAGTGTGCCGTGACGGACCTCCTGCTGTGCCGCGAGAAAAGCTCTCTGCCCCCCTTCCTCCCCCTCCTGCCGAACTCCTGCTGCTTGGGGAGGAGGAGGAAGGGCCGGGCAGTGGCGAAAAAAAGAAGAAGGGGACCTGGCGCCGCCTCCTTCGGCCGTTTCCCCAGCCAGCCTCCAATCCACCATGACTCCCACCATGACTCTCGCCCCTCGCTCGCTGAAGCCGCGTGGAGGAGGAGCCCCGCCCACTGAAGCTCATGCTCCTCCTCTGTAGGAGAGCTGAAGCTGGGGAGGGGCGGGGCATGGCGCGACATGGCTCTGCCCCCCTCCCCCGGCTTCGGCACTCCCAGCAGCTGCTCCAGCCTTGAGGGGACAGTGCGAAGGCAGCATTGTGCTGGCTCTGGCACTGCTGGCTTGGCACTGCCCCCTCAAAGCTGGAGCAGCTGCTGGGAGAGGTGAAGCCGGGGTAGGGGGCGGGGCATGGTGCAGCCTGGCTCCGCCCCCTCCCTGGCTTCAGCACTCCCAGCAGCTGCTCCCAGTAGGCCACCAACCCCCAGCCATTCTTTACTGTGTTAGAGTGTCATTTTGGTTGGTGGTGTGCCCCCGGATTTTTTTAATGTTAAAAGTGTGCCGCAGCTCAAAAAAGGTTGGGAAACACTGCTCTAGGGCAGCAGAAAGGAAGCTGCTGGGCAGAAAGAAAAAAAAGATTCAATGTGGCGCTGCTGGCTGGGTGTCAGCTGCATAAGATCTCTCCTGACCAGAAGGTCATGAGTTCGAGGCCTGCCCGGGTCGAGGTGGGTGCTCGATCTTTAGGTGTAGCCTGCTGTTGACCTTTGCAGCCCGAAAGACAGTTGCATCTGTCAAGTAGGAGATAAAGGTACCACATTAAGTGGCGAGGCACATGTTGACTGAATTATGAGCTAAATCACTGAGTGCTGGGTGCACAAACAACAAGTAGTACAAGACTAAGATATAAAAATATCTATTTCATAACATCATAAACAGCATTGGGGTATACAGATGTTACACACATTAAACAGGACTAGTTATACATAGAGAAACATCACAGGAGATGCTCTATACGCAATAGAACAATGGCAATAAATCATAATAGAATCGCAACTCCTCAAATAATATAATGACCGTCCATAGAACCGAATGATGTCCCCAGATACTGTAAAGTCCAAATGGCGGATGACACAGGGATATTGGAGGTAGAATAAGCTCCAAAATATAAGTTCAAAAAGAGGCCGATGGGTTGGCAATGCCAAAGCTTTTTTTGGGCCACTCCCCGTTTCGCCCGGGCGGGGCTTTCTCAAGGCCATAAATGATATTTCCGTGGTCCAAGTGTCTAAAGAGAGGTATAGGTACATATCAAATACAATACAATAGTCTATAAAACAACCCAGAGTACATTATAAATTAAAGGTAACATACCAGTCAGCGAAGCATTCAGGCTTAACCTTACTTAGGCAGTAAGGACCCATTAAGGTGAGAGAGGAAGGATCAGGAGTGTATTATGAAGTAATTCAGGTGGAACATTAGGTAATTAGTGATTGAACACTGATTACCTCGTTTAACCCATTAGGAATCTCTGAGTTTAATTGGATTATCCAGAGTCTTTCAAGTTTGCAAAGGGCCTTAAAGGGGTCTGTATGCATATGTGGTTCAATTTTATCAAGTACTCTAATGCGCAGTGAGTCAGGTTGATGTTTATGTTGTAGGCAATGTGTATACAAGGGTAAATCAGTGTTCCCTGTGTTAATCCTACTTCTGTGCTCAATAAAACGTTGGCGTAACAATCTGGTGGTCATCCCAACATAAACTGCCGGGCAGGAACAACTGATGGCATACGTGACGTAAGAACTGGCGCAGGTTGCGAAACATCGTACTTCAAAATTCTTCCCTAGGGAGGGGCTGTGTATAGTAGTATCAGTACAAATATTTTTGCAGATAGAACATCTGCCACAGGTCTTGGTGCCCTTACTAAGATTGCTCATGATATGTGTGTAAGCATGATTCGAGTGGGTCAAGGTGTCACCTAAATTACGTGTACGCTTATAAGCGACAAGAGGGGGATGCTCTAGCCCTTTGATGTGTGAAATAATTGGCCAATATGTCCGTATAAGTTTAATGATAGAACTCGAATGAGGTGTAAGTGTTAAAGGCCACACCATATTATCTGTATGGGCCTTAGGTTTACTCATGAGTAGGCTGTTTCTATCTGAGTGCCTGGCTTTAATGAGGGCCTTAGAGACTATCTGTTCTGGATAACCTCTTGCTAGAAATTCCTTTTTCATGGTTTTAGCTTCTCTTTCAAAATCATAATTAAAGGAGGAGTTGCGTTTCAGTCTGGAAAATTGTGTAAACGGTAGATTTGATTTTAATGGGTGTGAGTGGAAACTCTTAAAGTGTAGATATGAGTTCCTTTTTACCAATTTTCTATGGTTGCTGGTTTTAAGGAGGCCTTTGTCTGGGAAGATAGTGAGGTCAAGGAAATTTACTTTTTCTTGACTAGCATTCACTGTAAATTGGACTGAATTATGAGGCCAGTAAAGAACTCCAGGAACGCGGAGGAATGCGGAAGGAACAACAAGGGACGCTGGGAACGCTGAGAGATTAGGACTGCGCCAGCTCCCCCTGGTGACCAGAGTTTGCCTCTGTTCGTCTATATGTGTGTATGTGCAGGGCTGTCCAACTACTTCCGACCCAAGGGCCGGAAGAAGTGTCACTGATCACCTGGGGGGCCGTAGGTGATCAGTGAGCAGGGGGCGGGGCCGCTCGTGGGGGGCGCGGCGTGGGTGGGGCCGCTCGCTCACGTAGCCCCTCCTCCTCCCGCCGGGTCCCAAAGATAGTAAATAAATAAATAAATGTTAAGGTGCCATTATATCCATTAGTCAAAAGCCTGGTTCCACAACCACGTCTTCAGTTTTCTTCTGAAAGAAAGGAGGGAGGATGCCGATCTGATTTCGCTGGGGAGCGAATTCCACAGGCGGGGGGTCACCACCGAGAAGGCCCTGTCCCTCGTCCCCACCAGCTGTGTTTCTGAAGCCGGTGGGACCGAGAGCAGGGCCTCCCCGGCGGATCTTAGGCTACGAAGGGGAACGTAGAGAGAGATACTTTCGGACAAGTAAATTGGGCTGGAGTCGTATAGGGCTTTATAGGCTAAGACCAGCACTTTGAATTGTGCTCAGAAATGGACCGGCAGCCAGTGGAGTTGACGTAACGGGGGTGGTATGCTCCCTGTATGATGCTCCACTGATTAGCATAGTACAATATCAGTATTATATATTATATTATTAGCATATTACAATATCAGTATTATATATTACTATATTGTACTATCCCATTATATTGCAATATTATTAGTAATATTACATGTAATATAAAATATGCCCAACTCTTGAGGCCACTCCTCATAGGGCTTGTTCTCCAGACCCTTGATCGTTTAGTCACTCTCCTCTGGGCACCTTCCAGCTGAGAGTCAATATCTCCCTTCAATTGCAGTGCCCATAATTGGACACAGTTTGATTCCAGGTAACATGGTCTGACCAAGGCAGAATAGAATAGAGCAGTGTTTCCCAACCTTTTATGAGTCGCGGCACACTTTTTACATTTAGAAAATCCAGGGGCACACCACCAACCAAAATGACACAAAACGTCACTCTAACACAGTCATACATATAGTTCATATGTTTTTAAATCTATTTATACACTCAGTGAGAAACCTGGGCCTGTTTCGATGAACACTACATACATATCCTGGCAGGAATGGCAGAAAGACACACTCGAAGGTCTTGCTCAACAGCTGGGAGTTATAGTTCTCCCGCAATCAAAGAGCATTCTGAACTCCACCAATGATGGAATGGAATCAAACTTCCCACACAGAACTCCCATAACTAAGAGATAATACTACAAGAGTTTGGTGGGCATTGACTTTGAGTTTTGGAGTTGTAGTTCACCTATATCCAGAGAGCACTGTGGAGGGGAGGGAGGAAGACATGGGGCAAGTCTGCGCAGTAGCGCCCGCATGGGTTGCGTCTTCCTCCCTCCCTCCTCCCGCAGAAGCGGCAGCGTGAGCAAAGTGAGGCAAAGTGAGCAGAGCGAGGCTGGGAAGAAGGGAGCCCGAGTGGAGAAGAAAAAGTGTTCGGCAGGAGGGGGAAGAAAGGGAATTGGAGGTCCCAATATCCCACGGCACACCTGATGATCGCTTACGGCACACTAGTCTGCCACACTGGAAACACTGGAATAGAGCATGGGGAGCATGAATTCCCTGGATCTAGGCATGAGGCTCCTATTGATGCAGGCCAAATTCCCATTGGCTTTTTTTGCCGCCGCATGCCATTCCTGGCTCATGTTCCCCTTCCTCCCCACGAGGTCTCCCAGATCTTTTCCACATGTCCTGCTCTCGAGCCAGGCTTCGTTCCCCATTCTATCTCTTTGCATTTCCTTTTTTGGGCCTCAGTGGAGTCTCTTGATTTGTCCCTGTTGAACTTGGTTGTGTTCGTTTTGGCCCATCACTCTGTTAATATAATAATAATAAACTTTATTTATATCCCTCTCTATCTCCCCGTGAGGGCGGTTCCCAAGAGACAAAGGCAAACATTCAATGCTAATATCAAAAGACAATAGGTGCAAAAATGTAAACAGATGGCTCAGAGCAGGCCTGGGCAAAGTTGGGTCTACTAGGTGTTTTGGACTCCAACTCCCAGCAGTCCTAGCAGCCTCAGGCCCCTTCCTTTTCCCCCTCAGCCGCCTAGCGGCTGAGGGGGAAAAGGAAGGGGCCTGAGGCTGCTAGGAATGCTGGGAGTTGGAGTCCAAAACACCTAGTAGACCCAACTTTGCCCAGGCCTGCTCTGAGCCATAAGTGACATTATCCACATTACTACTGCCGTTATCCAAAGGGATAGCATGGTAGAATCACTGATGGCCTTGACTCTTCACTGTAGCATTAAGATGATTGATGGGACTGTATGATCATCTGTTGAGAGAGGGATTGGATGGTGCCTTTCTGAATTTTATGTAGGGGTTGGACTAGATGGCCTTTTATTCTTTAATTACTATATGATTTCAGTTTGATTTGATTGGGCTGGATGATCATCTGTTGAGAGGGATTGGATGTGCCTTTCCTGAATGGTAGGGGGATGGAAATAATGGCTTATTATTGGGGTCCCTGGATGGCCACCTATAGGATTCGATCATGATGATGGGGCTGGATGATCATCTGTTGAGAGGGATTGGATGGTGCCTTTCCTGAATGGCAGTAGGGGGTTGGACTAGATGGCCTTTGGGGGTTCCTACCAACTATAGGATTCGATGATGATGATGGGGCTGGATGATCATCTGTTGGGAGGGATCGGATTGTGTTTCTTCTTATGCAGGACTGGATGGCCATTTGTTGGGAGGCATAAGTTGTGCCGATGATGATGATACAGGAGCTAGGTGGCCATCTGTCGGGAGGGATTATATTGTGATGATGATTATAAACACAACAAGATGAGTCCACAGCAGACACTCCGCTGGCTGTTGTATTGGCTCACACGTCGGACAGTTCCCAAGTGTCTTAGGACTGTGTGATGTATAGGCGAATAATGCGTGCATATCCCAGTAAGGTGGCCTTTTGCAGCTGACAGGTGGTGATTTTGTCAGCGCCGATTGTGTTTAAGTGCAGGCCAAGGTCTTGAGGCGCTGCACCCAGTGTGCTGATCACCACTGGGACCCCCTTGACTGGCTTGTGCCAGAGTCTTTGCAATTCAATCTTTAAATCCTCATATCATGGCAGCTTTTCCAGATGTTTCTCTTCAATCCTGCTGTATTATTATTATTATTATTATTATTATATTATTTCGCCTTCACTGCCAAATGCTGCCAATCTACGCCTCTCAAGGTTGCATAGGATTGAGCCCATGCCCGGATTACCCATAAGGCCAATGAGGCCATGGCCTAGGGGTGCAAGCCGGGGGGTTGCGCAAAGATCACAGACCAAAAAAACCCAAAACTGGTCCGCGCCCCTCTTTCCCCCTTTCTCATGCCCCTCCTCGCTCGTTCTCTCAGCAAAGTCTCTGCTCCGTCCCCTCTGCCTCTCTCTTGCATGCACGCTCTCTCTCTCTTTCTTTCTCGTGCTCTCGCGCTCTCTCTTGCGTGCTCTTGCGCACTTTCTCTCTCTCGCTCTCTCTCCCCTGCGTTCCTTCTCTCTCTCTCGCGTGCACTCGCTCTCTCTTGCGCGCCTTTGGAGCGAGTTTGCACCCGCTGCGCTCTCCCCAAGCCTCCCGACTCCCGAGGAGACCTTCAGAGCACAGCGGAGCTTTCCAGCCGGTTTTAATGGGGACCTTGTAGGTGGCGGGAGGTTGGCTTAAAGGGGGCGTAATTCCAAACTGGCCTAGGGCGCAAAAAAGTGTTAATCCGGGCCTGATTGAACCAAAGTATTGTCAAACCTCTTTAATTCTCCAGTGCAGATGCACCCTGAGAGAGAATCCTGGTGCCTTGACCTTGCGGGCCTTCAATGTTGGAAGTGCAACATTGTGTGTTTGTACTATTTAATAGGAAACGATATGTTTCTTTTCTGTTTTGAATGATACATGTGTGAGACATTGTAGGGAATTTCTTTTTCCTTTTCTGAAAGAGAGACAAATAGTTGCCAGGGCGGTCCTTGCCAACGGAAGATTTATCTAATTACCCATATTAAAGATGTGGTTAAGCTATTTGGCCAGAAATGGAAAGGAAAAGCACACAATTGTATCTTTTAGCAAAGGGTACGTTTGCATGAAGCCCAAAGGAGTGGATCGACCAGGGAGGGGCCAGGAAGGCCGTTCCATCTGTGCATATAATATAATATATTGTATATACATATAATAATGATAATATTATTATAATGTTATACAATATAATATTACTACTACTAATAGGATATTATAATTATATATTTTATTACATGTAATATTGCTAATAATACGTATTACAATAATATATAATATTAATATTGTGCTATGGCAATAATATAATATATTGTATTTACTTTTTACTTGTAAGCTGGTTTGAGTTCCCTTCGGGGTGAGAAGGGCGGCATATAAATGCCGTAAATAAAATAAATAAATAAAATTGACTCTTTATTTTATTTTTTATTTTATTTTTTTATTTTATACTTCAAACTTGTATACCGACCACTCCCCGAAGGCTCGCAGCGGTTCACAAAAAGTTTGAGTGCCCAGTGGCACATTAAGACAACATATACAAATGGACAAGGGACGAACAAGAGGATAGGGGGGAGGGAGGGGGAAGGGGAGGTGTCAGCGCCGGCGCCCCCTAGAGTCCCGTCCTGCCATCAAACGGAGGCAGGTGGGGGTGTCCCAGAAGAAGTGCCGGTGCACAAGCGTCCGTAGGGGCCAGAGGCCGTGGGTGCCCACATGGGGGCTTACGCCGAGGGCCCTGGTCCGGCTGCGGGTTGTCCCTTGAGGCTCTCAAGGAGGTCCGATGGAGCCCTTGGAGCTTCGACTGCTTATAGCAGGAGCTCCAGAAGGTCCTGGTGGGGAACACCTTTGGGGCCAGCGCCGTCCTCGGTGTTAATCGTCCTTCTCTAGTCGGGTCTCTAAGGAGGCCGGTTCCGGAGGCCCTACGGCCGGAAGCTGGTCTAGGCCTCCAGTCCGCGGCCTGGGGGGTGGTTCGGGCGCCGCCCTTTCGCTTCCGGTGGCGCCTCCTCCTCTTCCGGGGGACTCGTTGATCCTTAGACAGGTCAGTGCCAGGGGAGAGGTCCTCCAGGGGCGGGACCTCCGGCTGCTGACTACTTCCAGGTCGTGGTTCTTCTTGGGGCCTCGGCACGTGTGCTGGTTGGGCGTCTCCAAGGTCGACCGCCATGCTGGGCCTTTAGGGTGTGCCGGGGGCAGATATGCCCATGCGGTCCCTTTAGGTAGTTCTTTAGGGCCTCCTTAGGGTGTGCTGGGGCCCGTTTTCCCCATGCGGTCCCTTTTGGAGGTCGTTTATGTCCTTCTGAGGGTGTGCCGAGACCCGTTTTGCCCATGCGGAACCTTTAGGTAGTTGTTTAGGGCCTATTTAGGGTGTGCCGGGCCTTGTTTTCCCCATGCGGTCTCTTTTGGAAGTCGTTTATGTTTTCCTGAGGGTGTGCCGGGACCCATTTTGCCCATGCGGAACCTTTAGGTAGTTGTTTAGGGCCTCCTTAGGGTGTGCCGGGGCCAGTTTGGCCTATGTGGTCCCTTTTGGAAGTTGTTTAGGGCCTCCTTAGGGTGTGTCGGGGCCCGTTTTGCCTATGCGGTCTCTTTAGGAAGTAGATTAGGCCCTCTTTAGGGTGTGCCGGGGCCCAACAAAGCGGATAGGATAGGATCCTGGGCCCGGTCCTGTTCAGGATCTTGATTCACAGGTTAGATGAAAGGGTTAGTTCAGCAGTGGAACTCTCTGTCTCGCTCTGCCTTGGAGTGTGGTGGAGGCTCCTTTTTTGGAGGACTTTAAGCAGAGGCTGGATGGCCATCTATCGGGTGTGCTTTGAATGCGATTTTCCTGCTTCTTGGCAGAATGGGGTCGGACTGGATGTCCCGCCAGGTGTCTTTCAACTCTATGATTCTATGCTTAATTATTGCAGAATAATTTTACTTTTGTTGTTTGGCTTGACTATTTCTACCCATTCGCTGATGGGATGTTCAAGACCCAGTTACTTGGATGTTTACTTATTTCCTGTGGAGTTCTTTTGACATACTTCTTTCCTTTTTTGTTCATTCACACAGAAATCCAGCAAAGCTGGTTAGGCTAAGGCCTAGGGTCACAGAATGGCCTTGGGTTGTGTTGTCATCAAGGCCAGTTGTGGGATGATGACATTTTGTAGCTCGGTTGTGGAATACTCCAGTTTAGTTAAGTCCCAAATGCCTCAAGGAACAGAAACTGATTGGAGCCAGTTCTTTTTCTTTTCAAAAGAGCCACATCTCCATAAAGCGTAATTTCCTTTTTGAAACAATCAAACAGGCATCTAGTATTTTGACTGCCTATTTACTGTATATACTCGGGTATAAGCCTAGTTTTTCAGCCCTTTTTTTAGGCTGAAAAAGCTCCCCTCAGTTTATTCTCAAGTCAAGGATATGTATTATTTTACTCTATTATTATTATTACATTTATTATTACATTTATTTATGTTTCAAACTTCTATACCGCCACTCCCCGAGGGCTCGGAGTGGTTTACATAGTTTGACACATAACACAAGCAAAAGAGTAACAAGAAGTAATACATAAACAACAGGGAGGGAGGGTATAGGGACAACAGACATAAAAGGACAGTGGGACAGTGGCTGGGTGAACCCAGAGTCCACATAGACTGACACCTTGCTGAGGGTCGACTCAAGGTGGCATCTGTCGACAATCAAAAGAAGGTAGCCGTGGGGTTCCTAGAAAGCCAAGGAGGATCTCAGATCTAGGGGGGGGGGGGGGAGACCATCTCCATCCCCCGGTCCCTGCGATCGAGAGGTCGGCCTCCCACCAGTTTGGACGTCCTGTCTCCAGGGCTGGAACCCACCGAGGAGTGCTCCCAGCACCCAAAGTTTGTGCTCCAAAAAGTCCTAGAGTGGAACCTCCTCTGTGTCCTCGAGTTATACACTCTGAGCTTCTTCCGCTCTGGAGGACCAACGAAGGTCTCTGCAGTTCTAGGGGCTCTGTGCCCACGAAGGGTCACCGGTCCGTTCCCATGCTGAGCAGTCTGGCAAGTCTCCCGGTGCTCTCCAGTGGGACCGGAAGTTCGGTCTTGGCGCCTCTTCTTCTGCTGCCGTTTCCGCTTCTCCGGACGATGACGTGGCTTCCGCTGCGAGTTGATTGAGGGTTTCCGGTCTTCAGTAGTTGAAGGCATCTGTTCTTCTCCGGTGTCTTCAAGGTCGGCCGCCATATTCAGCCAGCCCCCATCTATCCACCCCGCTCTCCCCGCAGGGGGGGGGGAGGGTCTCTGGCGGACGACAAAATTTCTGTGATATTTAATGGTGACATCGAATCGCAGAAGTCGGGCTGGTCAGGGTCACCCTCCAATGGCACGCATCCGGGTGGTGGATCAGGGCCTGGCCCCAGATCTCGTCTGACCACTGCAGGTGGGTGTTTGGGTAGCGACTCACCGATCCTTCCCGTGCTTTGGGTAGATCTCTGTTCGGAGTCGTCTCCCTCCGCCATCTTCTCTGTGTTGGCATAGGCAGCGGCCGATCTGGACTCCCATTTATAGGTTATTTTATTATTATTTTTATTGCATTATTATTATTACATTTATTATGTTACTCTCTTTATTATTATTGGAAGGATACGTAAACACATGTATGTTGAAGAAGGCTAGAATAATGGTTTAGTCAGAGTTGGACAGTCTTATCTTACAGTTTTATGTAAATATTAATAAACATTTAACCTACTGATGCTTCAATTAATGTAATTTTATTGGTATCTATTTTTATTTTGAAACGTACCAGTAGCTGCTGCATTTCCCATCCTCAAATCAGGTGGTGGGGTGTTCTCTGTGCAACCGTATCAAAAAACAATGCGGGAGAGCACTCCTTCTTCAATTCCAGTTAGTTTATTTTCATCATTATCTTCAAAATATTTCAGTGGATAGTGGAATGCAGATCGTCTTGGACATCGTCTTGGCATTGTATATCCTTCACAAAATTATAATCCAAAATCTGATATTTCATAATCATATATAATCCAGATTTCCTTGAAATGCGCATATAAAACTGAGGACTCATTTTTAGTCCTCAGTTTTATATGGGCATTTCAAGGAAAATCATAGATACGATGACTTTAAAGTTCTGGTCCTGGAACAGATTAAGCCAAAGCCCCACCAAGATATCAAATTAGCATTAAGAAAACGTGAATGTTTCTGGATCACGGCCTTAAAATCTGAATCCCCAAGGGGATTAAACAACCGTTTGTCCATAGGGGAGATTTTATTATGAAATTCACCTGGCGCCAGGTGCGGAGGGGCCTTTCTTAAGCCGCGGCTTTTTTCAGTTGTGTTGCCCGACCGTATGGAGTAGTGGCTGCGTCCACACATATATATAATTTGTGATTTGGGTATGTATAGATGACCTCTTGCCTTTCTTGGGGATTGTTTTTCTTATGTGGGAACACGCCTAATGTTTTAGGTTTATAAATGTATGTAATGCTAAATCGGATTATATATTATAAGACCTTTTTGATGTTTCCTTTAATAGATATCGCACCAGTGGATTTATGCAGTGGATTGTTATTATATGACAGGTCCCGAAGAAGCCGGAAATGGCGAAACGGCAGGGCCTTTAGACCTGATATTGGCATGAATCCGGATTATATATAATTATGGAATATCAGATTTTGGATTATAATTTTGTGAAGGATATACAATGCCAATTGTTTGATGTCCAAGACGATCTGCATTCCACTATCCACTTAAATATTTTGAAGATAATGATGAAAACAAACTAACTGGAATTGAAGAAAGAGTGCTCTCCCGCATTGTTTTTTGATATGGCATTTCCCACCCTCGGCTTAGACTCAAGTCAATAAGTTTTCCCAGTTTTTTGCGGCAAAATTAGGTGCCTCGGCTTATATTCGGGTCGGCTTATACTTGAGTATATACCAGACCTGGGCAAACTTCGGCCCTCCATGTGTTTGGACTACAACTCCCACAATTCCTAACAGCCTACCGGCTATTAGGAATTGTGGGAGTTGTAGTCCAAAACACATGAAGGGCTGAAGTTTGCCCAGGCCTGGTCTATACAGTAAGTGGGTTGGAAGTTAGACATGTTGAGCCCTGCCCCATGCCACAATGGTCTAGCTCAGTGTTTCTCAACCTTCCTATTGCCTTGACCCTTGATTACATTTCCTCATGTTGTGGTGGCCCCCAACCATAACATTACGATTTCATTGCTCGTATTTTAATTGCTACTACGGAACTGTAATTTTGCTACTGTTATGACTCATAATGTAAATATCTGATATGCAGGGTGTGTTTTCATTCACTGGATCAAATTTGGCCCTTTTCTCTTCCTGAGGCTGTTAGGAGTTGTGGGAGTTTGAGTCCAAAAAACCGAGAAGGGCCCAAGTTTTCAACTTCAACTCCCACAATTCCTAACAGCCCCGGTGGGGGGGGGGGGAGAATGGGCCTGAGGCTTTTAGGAATTGTGGGAGTTGAAGTCCAAAGCACCTGGAGGGCCCAAGTTTGCCCAGGCCTGCTCTAGACTCACATTATTCTCTTCTTCTTTGCCTCCTTGCTGCCTTTTCCCTCTCTGAAGCACCCGCGCAATCTCCCCGCCGCCTTTAGCCTTGCGCCGCTCAGCCTACCGCCACCGTCAGAGACAGATAAGGGGCTGAGCCAATCAGAAGCCGCCTATCTCCACTCTGGCCAATGTGATGCTAGAGGGGAGTCGGGCCCTCCCTCCACACTATGTTCACCTGCGCTCAGGCGCTGGTTGCTATCCGCACCGTGTCTTTTATGGTGACCTGAAAGAAAAGGGGGGGGGCAAGCTGGAGGAGTTTCCCATGGTGATTTGCGGGGGCGCCATGCGAGGAAAAGTCCCAGAGGGAAGAAGCGAAGGAAGGAAGGCGGGAGGGAGGCAGGTAGGTAGGTAGGTAGGCAGGCCACCCTCTGGGAGAAGCCACTTCGGGCGAGGGTCTCTCGGCCTAGGGGCGCCTGCCTCCCCTCAGCCTTGAGCGGAAGCCGGGAGTGAAGCCCCGGTCAGAGGTGGAAGCCCCCCCCCCCCGGGGTCCCCTTTTGGGTCTGGCTGCTGAGGTAAGCAAGGCTAAGCCTCAGAGGCCTCCACCTGGTCCCATTCGGTTCACTTGTTCAAGAGCCTCCTCGCTGTAGGTCCCCCCCCCCCCCTGGTTTGGTGTGGAAGTAGCCTTTGCATTATACTGCATTTCATTGGCCCAGGCTCCTCCCTCGCTGCCAATTTCCCACAGCACACCTGATGAGCGCTCACGACACACTAGCGTGCCGCGGCACACCAGTTGGGAAACACTGCTGTAGAGGAAACTTCCTTGCACTCTGCACAGGCAACAGAGCCTAACGATGGTTATGGGCCCAGCACTCCACTGAAGCGGCTGAGGGGGAAAAGGAAGGGGCCTGAGGCTGTTAGGAATTGTAGGAGTTGAAGTCCAAAACACATGGAGGGAGGGCCCAAGTTTGCCCATGCCTGTTCTGGAATCAGTAGAATTCGAAGAGTCAAATCCAGTTCCTTCAGTGGCACTTTGAATGCTTTTGCTGTTGTTGCATGTTGTTGTGGTTTCTCGTTTTCCTCTCCTTTTGGCTTTAGCTGAGGCCATGTTTACTTTCTGGGACTGGCCTTCAGGAAGAGAATGGGGGAGGCTGGGCAAGGAGAGGAGAGCCAGGCTTTGTTTAGGAATCTTTTGGCCAGGGATGACTCACAGGAACTGTATGTGTTCTTCAGTTTGGCCGATCATGTGAGCCACGAGTTGCTGTTTTTCGGAGGGAGAACTTTCCAAACTCTTGCACAGCAGAGGTGTGGCACCCAAAGGGCCGTTTATTGCAAGGTCTTGCTTCAGCCTTAAGCAACGTTGAAGTATGTGAGAAGCTATCGTGAAGAGGGAGCAGGCTTGCTTTCTGCCGCTCTGGAGACTAGGACTTCAAATCCCAGGAGTTTGAATTAGGAAGAACTTCCTGACTGTCAGAGCTGTTCAGCAGTGGAACTCTCTGCCTCGCATTCTATTGGAGTCTCCATCTTTGGAGGTTTTTTTTAAAGCAGAGGAGGCTTTTAAGCAGAGATATTTGGAGGCTTTGAAGTGAAGTGGAGGCTTCTTCTTTGGAGGTGGTATACAAATATAGTAAATCAGTATTTCCCAATCTTTTTTGAGCCGCGGCACACTTTTTACATTTACAAAATCCTGGGGCAGACCACCAACCAAAATGACACAAAATGACACTCTAACACAGTAATACATATAGTTAATATGTTTTAAAATGTATTTATACACTCAGTGTGAAACCTGGGCCTGTTTCGATGAACACAACATAGATATCCTGACAGGAATGGCAGAAAGGCACAAACTTCCCACACAGAACTCCCATAACGAAGAGAAAATGCTATAAGAGTTTGGTGGGCATTGATCTTGAGTTTTGGAGTTGTAGTTCACCTACATCCAGAGAGCACTGTGGACTCAAACAATGTTGGATCAGGACCCAACTTGGCATGAATACTCAATATGCCCAAATGTGAACACAGATGGAGTTTGGGGAAAATAGACCTTGACATTTGGGAGTTACAGTTTCTGGGATCTATAGTTAACACACAATCAAAGAGCACCCTGAACTCTTGCAACAATGGAATTGAACCAAACTTGGCATATTGAACTCTCATTACCAACAGAAAGTACTGAAAGGGTTTGCTTGGGAATTGACCTTGAGTTTGGAAGTTGTTGTTCACCTACACCCAGAGAGCACTGGGGACTCAAACCATGTTATGTTGTTGTTTGTTTTCTATCCAGAATTCCAATGTTGGAAGGAGGCTCACCACTTTAAGGTCCTTAAAACAGGCATGGGAAAACTTCGGCCCTCTGGGTGCTTTGGACTCCAACTCCCACCATTCCTCACAGCCTGAGGCCCTTTCCTGCTTAAGCGGCTGAGGGGGGGGGGGAGGAAAAGAGCCTGAGGCTGCTAGGAATGGTGGGAGTTGGAGTCCAATACACCTGGAAGGTCCAAGTGTGCCCATGCCAGCTTTTGACATTGACCTTTTCCTCCCCCTCCCCCTTCGCGGCCTTTCTTCCCCCTCCTGCCCAACACTTTTTGTTCTGCACTGCCGCTTCTGCCGCCATTTTGATCCGAGGGGGCAGCATGAGCGTGTTCGGGAGGGGAGGGGGAGGGAGGAAGGCGTGACCTGTGCAGGCGCTACTGCGCAGACTCACCCCAGAGCAAAGCGAGGCAAAGCGAGCAGAGCGAGGCTGGGAAGAAGGGAGCCCGAGGGGAGGAGAGAAAGTGTTCAGCAGGAGGGGGAAGAAAGGGGAGTGGAGGTTCCCATTTCCCACGGCACACCTGATGATCGCTCATGGCACATTGGTTGGGAAACACTGTAGTAAATAAATAAATATTATAATTGTTATCACCAGCCTCAAGATAAGATAAAGAACTGAGTTGACGCCATTTTTAGTGTTTGTGTGGTAAAAATTCGTAAGCGGAGGAGGCAATCTGCTAACCAACAGAATTCTTTTCTCCTTTCCAGGTAACGTGGCCCTCGAGAACTTACTCATCAAAGAGAATGCACTGGTGAGCAATCTGTCGTTAGGGGATCCGTGAGGGCAGGGGTCGGGAACCTTTTTGACTCAGAGAGCCATGGAAGCAAAACATTTGGAAATGTATTTCAGTGAGAGCCATATAATATATTTTAAGACTAAATTCAGCTAATTGCAGTGGTGTGGATTTATAGTTCACCAGGCATCAAAGAACATTCTGAGCTCCACCAACAATAGAATCCAACCAAACTTGGCTTAGGAGGTTGAGGGAGACATATACAATAAATTAGATTTATAGTACCTTCAATTGCTTCAGCTCCATCAGCTCCTGGGTGAGTGCTCCCTGCATGAGGCCTCTTCCCTCTGCGTGCTTGCAACGCTGGGGCACGTCCCTTTCCTCCGGCCCTGGTGGGGACGAGCGGCGAAGGCTGCCTGGATAGCCTTGGCCATCCGGGGGGCCTTGCGCTCACCCCTCGTCCCTTCTGAACCCGGCGGGGGCAAGAGGTGAGTGGTGTACTTTCTCCCGTGCACGCCTTAGCCTCCAAGTTCCTCCTCCTGACTCCCAGTATCCCTGTGGGAAGAGGAGGAGGAGCCAACCATGAGCGCCTGGATGTTTGGCTCGCACAGGAGCCAGCAGCCATTCTGGAGAGACAGAGGGGGCAGTGAGCCAGATGTCATCGTCAAAAGAGCCACATATGGCTCGCGAGCCATAGGTTCCTGACCCTTGCGTTAGGGGAAGTGTACATGCTATCTCCCCCGCCCAAAGAACAAATCACCCCCAAGCAACTTTCTCCCTCTTCCTCATAGACTCCTATATAAGCTTTCCCATCTAAATCAGTCTATATATATGCATTTGAAGATATACTCACAAGCTTCTCACGCCTAAATGTATAGTGGGGTTGACACCGTTTTCTTTTCGGTGTGTTATACAAGCAAACAAAACAAATTGGGTCATCGGGAAAAATAACTCGGAAGTAACATGATTTTTGTTCCTGGGCTATAAATGTCATCTTATTATATAAAGGAGGACCTGTCATCGAACGACTGCCAGAGACAGAGAAACCTTCCAAGGCAGAGACACCAAACTTGCCAACACAAATAGGCCCCAGGCAGGGAAGGTTTTTAGCAAAGAAACTCCCCCCCCCACAAACCTAGAAGGCCCCCAAAACAACTATAAAAAACCCTACATTTCCCAGCATCCTCTGCGGCAGCCAGCGAAACCCATTGGCCAACAACGGCCCACACAAAATGCAGGGAGGCTGAGTAACCATAGTAACGCTGGGCAAAGCCAGCCAAGACTAGCATAGAATGCCGAGTGATTTCAGTTTAGTCAGTTGGTGTTTGAGGGTTAAACTGTCAAGGCCAAGATCTAGGAGGGAGACAAATAGGGCACCAGGGGCACAGGCACCACTGACAAACGCATACCCCCAGAATAACACAAACTTGCAAAACCCACAAAAAAAATTCCTGCAACACAACCCCCCAATACACAACAAACACCACTGGCAAAAGCAACACCCCCTCCACATCACAACCAGCACACAGCCAGACTAAGACAACTATGTCACCACAACACACACAAAATACACCCCACAAATACCTGACAACTTCCCCAACACAAAACCCAGGACTGCACTCACTACTCACCACCACACACACCTCCAAATACACACGTCCCAGGCACAATACTCCAGCAATTCCTACCCTCACAACACAACTTCCTATCACAACCCACCCCCTCAACCTTACGGGACCCCGCACACACAACACCTACCGCCACCACAAACAAAAACCAACTCCACCTATACTCCAACCACAACACAACACTGCACTGATACTCTACAAACACACACAAACACCCAAAACACCCCATCCACACAAGCATTCCACAACATACTACCACCCACAATGCCACCACACACCCACTAACTCACCAAAAAAGTAATACCTACACACAACACAATACGCACATAACACAACCTTGCGTCTACTGCTCAACCCATTTGTATGCCATTCCTTCCTTCCACACAGGCATAAGCTGACCCAAAAGACAAGCCATGCCTTCTAAAAAGAACAGCATCGGACGACACACTCGCAACGCTACATACATCACACAAAAAAGGGCAGAACAAACGCCAGAACAGAAAGACACTGCACTACACTAGCTTTTGCCATCACCATAAACAAGGCTCAAGGACAAACACTACAAATCTGTGGCATAGACCTTGACACAGAATGCTTCTCCCACGGACAACTCTACGTAGCGTGCTCCAGAGTTGGGAAACCACAGAACCTCTACATCAACACAGCAGACGGAAAGACAACAAACATTGTATATCCACAAGCTCTGCAGAACGCCAGCAACACCACACACCGACAACTCCACAAGACTTCAACATCCCACCCACCAGAACAACCCACAACGACACAGCCATGACCCCACAAAGACCATAAGTAACATCAATTCCAACCCTTACATACTCAGACTTTCTCGCATCTCCTAAATAGGGCACAGCAACGCGTGCCGGGTATAGCTAGTTTCCTATAAATGATTCTATCCTCAAAACATGGAAATGCTTTATTAAACCACAAAAGTTTTGTTTTTGTGGCACTTCCTGCAGCTCATTGGCCATCGTGTTTCAATGAGTATCTCATAGTCTCGACCAATTCAAAATACTTTGTGACAGCCACAAAAACACAAAGTTTCTTCAGTATAACAACTGACTGCACAATTAAACCGGAAATAATACTTTCAAACCAGGTCCAGAAAGTTTATTTCAAATACTGTTACATAGTGTAAACATCAAATGCAGTTACAAATTTGACCCATAGTCAAAACAGTGCTCTACTTATAGTATCAATAAAGTAGAGAAAGAATTTAGAATTATTACTATTAATAATAATTTTATTGTAATTTTATACTGCTCAATGTATTCCTATATTGTTTTGTAATTATGATGTTGCTATTTGTTGCTTAGTGTATTTGGTTTTTATTATGCTGTACTCTGTTGTTCGGGCTTGGCCTCATGTAAGCCGCCCCGAGTTCCCGCTGGGGGAGATGGTGGCGGGGTATAAAGATTATTATTATTATTATATAATAATAAACTTTATTTATACCCCACCACCATCTCCCCAAGGGGACTCGGGGCGGCTTACATGAGGCCAAGCCCAACAACATCAGTAAACAACAAAACAGTATAGCAAATATAACTCACATATAAACAATAACACACAAGGATTAAAACCTTATATAGATACAACTGCCAGGTCTTACATACTGGATTTGATGTCTAACATCTTTCTGATCATGTTTTCTTCCTCTTCCTCCTTAGAGTGAATTGGACGTACCTTTCCGTGTAAAGGCTGGGCAGATAGGTGAGTTTCCTATTCAGCACCAGTATTTTATTACGGTCCATAGACCCACCAGTAAAACCATCAGTCATTATAAATTCTCCCATCTCAGGAGAAGTCTGTTGTACAAGATACATTTTAACTATATTCTCCAGTGTCATCAGTTGGGAGCCCCCCCCCCCCCCCACACCAACCGCTGCTCTGAGATCAGAGCGAAGAGAGGGGCCAGGAAGGCAGTTCCATCTTGCCTCCTGCACTGTGCTTATAATAATATAATATATTATATATACACATAATGTTGATAATATTATAATGTAATACAATATAATACTACTAATGATAATATGATATTAAAATTATATATTTTATATTACATGCAATATTACTAATAATATTACAGTATAATGTTATAGTACAATGTAATATATAATATTAATATTTTGCTATCGCAATAATATAATATATTGTATTTACATTTTACTTGTAAGCCGCTCTGAGTGTATGTCACGAAGCAGACACCAATTAAAGCCAAGCCCAGGTGTAAAAGGACGTAACAAAAGGTTTATTATACAAGGAATGGGACTAACAAAAGACTAGCCTATCTGGCAAAAACCCCTCAAAAACCCAGGGAAGCCCAAATAATCACTGCAGGAGAATCCAAAACAAACTCAGGACGTCCTCTGTGACGTCCTTCGAGGGATGATCCAAAAGCGTAGTCTGTAACTGGTTCGGAGTCAAGGGCAGGAGAATGACGGAGGAAACGAGGAGACAATCCAAGGTCCAACAGGAGCTAAATGTATAGGGACAACACACATCGTAATCCCAATAAAACACATTGTCACCCTCCCTCCGTTGTAATACAATACCAGTCTTGCAGCTTGAAACTCACAGAAGGTCCAGCGCAGTTCAAACCCCGCCACTAGGAACACACGGCTGTAGCTGGACATTGAAACCCAAAACCCCCCACCTTTCCCAACTGCTGCAGTAGCAGCAGCATCTCAGCCCAAAAAGGTGGCAGAGTAAAACCTTAACTCACGAGTAAACTGGATCAGGAACACGATGCAAGATAACAGGATACCAGACACAACTCCTTGCCCGCTGCAAGGAGTCACTCCCAAAAGCCCACATTATATAGCCCTAAAGATCAGATTCATCCGAAGAAGAACACTCCCCTTGATCAGGCGTTGCAGCTGCTTCTCTTTCTGTAGCTGACACCCTTTGAGAGCCCCTCCAAGTTCCCCAGCGTCTTTCAAGACTTAGTGTTTCCCAGTCATTCCTAGAAGTTTCAGAGGGCCAATCTTTGTCACTGTCAAACCCCATAAAGGTATCACTACTGGAGTCTGCATTACACACATCCCTAACTTCCTGTACCAAGGTCCAATCTAACTCAGTATCACTCTCTTCTGACTCCTGTTTCCCATCTCTGTGAAAACCCTCAAAGGATTCAGAACTAGAGGGAGACATAAGTATCTGCCAAATTCTCTTCCTTTGTTCTAATCCCTCACAGCTGGAATCGCTTGCATTCCTCTTTCTGCTTGCTCCAGCGTTTAGATTACTGTCAGCCCCTCCTAATTGCATACTATATTCAGACGCTGATGACTCAGCGTCTTCTACAGCCCTACTATCAGGTAACGCCGAGGGCTCAACTACAACAGTGTATGTTTCCTAGGTGAAATGAATCCCAAATACCCTTTGTTTTTAGATAAACTCACTCTGAAGATCCCTTGGAAGAATTTATATGGCGAAGCCGTCGTTGCGACCCTAGAAGGCTTATACCTGCTTGTTGTTCCCGGGGCAAGTAAGTCTATGCCAAATAATTTGATGGGCATTTAAAACAATAATAAAAAAACATTAATTTGATTGTTATCTTGTGCCTTGTGCAGAATTTGAAGCCAGTGTTTGCGTTCTTGAGGCAGTCCTGATTTGAGCTGCACTAAGCCAGTCCTGATCCCGAGTCTCTGTTTGGACTCAAATGCTAACACGGTAAACCTCTGACTTCTAGGTATAAAATATGATGCCGAAAAAGAAGAAAAGTACCTGCAGGACAATAAGCAGAAGGAGCTGGCGAGGATCGAGGACGCCTTGCGCAAAGCGGCAGAAAAGGGTAAGCACTTCAAGCATTGCCCCTGAAATTAGACCCGTTCTGGAAAGTCCTGGTTGTTTGGTTGTTGAGGAATGATGCTGGACAATTGGAAATATTGCCATTGTGCTGTTAGCAAAGGTTTCTATGTATATCTTTCAGTTGGCTTTGTGGAAGCATCTTTTATGTGTAGAGATGTGTTGCACGATGCTTGATAGGCTAAATAATTGGTTTAATATTAATATTATATTATAATACAGTAGAGTCTCGTATTGGTCGTTGAGATTGGAAAGTAGATGCTGTTCTTTTCAAAAACGTATGCTTTCCCATTACTGCTGTCACGTGGATGAAGGCGACCGTTCCGATTTCATTTATGGCCTGGAGAACATTGTGTATAAGGAGGCCAAGCCCGGTGGGTATGCATGATTATTAATGGAGGGACGGTTGGGTCTCGGGAAAATCAAGACTGCGTTCATTCCCATGATAGGGATTGAGGCAAACCAGAACTATCGGCATGTTTGGCGACTCCCTGAACTACGTTCACCCCCTTGTATGCATTTGGAGAAAACTTTTGAGCCATTGAAAAGCATTCATCCAAGTTGACCATTTTTATCAGTTTTGTACTAATTTATGCAATGCTTTTGATACAGAAAAAAAATCCAAGTTGACAATCTTTATTTTGACTTTCTTGATAAAGCTTTTTCTTATTTTTCTGTGTGTGAATAGGCAGAAAATAATAATAATAATACTGTTTATTTCTATTCCGCTCTTCTCACCCCGAAGGGGACTCAGTGCGGATTACAATACATATACGACAGACAATCCCTGTCGGAGACGTACAGTTTTACACATAGACAGTACAGGTTACACATAGACAGTACAGTGCAGTTTATAGAAGGGTTCTTTCTTGGCTGCGTCACAGGGTAACGGGACATGCAGGTGTGCGTCATACAGGGTCATCCAGATGTCACTGCTCCAATTACGTCATTGTTGTTGTTATGCGTCTTTGCATCACAATGGGGTGCTGTTGTTCCATCCTCATGACGGGAGCCTTCTGTATTTCCCTCTTCCGCATTCACCTCGCCG
This sequence comes from Anolis apletophallus, assembly GCA_030556195.1. NCBI lineage: Eukaryota > Metazoa > Chordata > Lepidosauria > Squamata > Anolidae > Anolis > Anolis apletophallus. The sequence continues at coordinate 43,306,120 of JARBWK010000015.1, read as the reverse complement.
GCTAGAAAGTAGGTCTGTAAAAAGCCCTTCCCCATCATTTATATAATGGTCCCCATTGGTGTTTGAACTGCTTGGGTGGGCAGTGGACTAGGCTCATATATTGTTATTAGCTGGTCATCCAAGCCAGCTCGGGGAATTGAACCAGCAACCTTCAGGTTGCAAGCACAGCTGTGTTACCACTGTGCTATCTCCCCGACAGAATATGATAAAGATAGCGCTGTAATTTTTGTTCCTGGGTTATACATGTTATTGTATGTGCATTGCCTGTGTTGTCGAAGGCTTTCATGACCAGAGGTTGTGAGGTCTGTTGGAAACTAGGCAAATGGGGTTTATATTTATTTATTTATTTATTATTTCGATGTATATACCCCCCTTCCCAAAAAGGCTCAGGGTGGTTCACAACAATGAATACACAACACAACGTAGTTAAAAACAGAATAAAAACAGATTAGGACCAGAATGGAAAGCACAACCTTAGAGATTAAACACCTGGCGGAACAGGGTGGTCTCACAGGCCCTCCTGAAGGCCTGTAGCTCAGTTATTGCTCGTGCCTCTGCCAGGAGGGCGTTCCACAGGGTAGGCGCTACTACGGAAAAGGTGCGCTGCCGAGTCAATGACAATCGGCAAATCTTGAGTGATGGGACCTCCAATAGGTTTTGGTCCATGGACCGTAGTGGTCTCTGGGGAATGTGCAGGGAGAGGCGGTCCTTCAGGTACACTGGCCCCAGACCATGCAAGGCCTTAAAGGTTAACACCAGCACTTTGAAGGCAATCCGGTACTCGATGGGGAGCCAGTGCAAACACTGGAGGACTGGAGTGATGTGGCATGTTAGTGTCACTCCAGCCAGCAGTCGAGCCGCAGCGTTTTGCACCATCTTCAGTTTGCGGATTACCGACAAAGGAAGGCCAATGTAAAGGGCGTTACAGTAGTCCAGTCTCGAGATGACTGTGGCCTGGATTACCGCGGCTAGGTCGTCACCCGAATGTTAGGGCGCCAGCCACCTTGCCTGGCGCAGATGGAAAAACGCTGCTCTGCTCACGGTGGAGACCTGAGCCTCCATCGTCAGCAAAGGGTCCAGTTGGACCCCCAGGATTTTAACCAGCGGTGACGGACTAACCACCTCACCGTCCAGTATTGGCAGCCGGAGCCCCCCACCCCCCCGGGAGTGTCCAGGGTGTGGAGTGTCCAGGGTGGGAGAAAGAATCATTGAGTTGAAAGAGACCTGGTGGGCCATTCTGTCGTGATCCAGACCACCTTAAGAAGCCAGGCACAGTAAAGTTAGAGGTTAGAGTTTATTTGAAAGAGTCCCAAACTTCCTCACGGTGACTCAAATGATCATAGAGGCACAGCAAACTGGTAAGAAAATCCAACAGAAAATAAACACCCAGTTCTGACTTCTTCACAACAGAAGTAAGGCTGAGAGAGAGTGCACAACCAGTCCAGGTTCACAACCAGCCAGGCAGAATGTAAACGAAGTAGAAGCATCAAACAGTCCTATAGTCAAGCCAGGGGAAATGCAGATGGAGTAGAAGTGCTAAACGGTCCTTTAGTCACGCCAGGAGGAATGCAAACGAATCAGCATTGAAGTCAGGTCAAGCCAGAATCCAACACGAAGGAGCAGCAGAATCTAGCACAGAAGGGATTTAAGGTGGAGCAGGCGAAGACCGGAAACAGAGATGCGGAAACCCACGAAATACAATAACAATGTCCAGAATTCCACATCCACAGCCAGTCAAACTCCCTGCTAGAGTTGTGATGGCACGATCCTCAGCATAGATGAAACTCTCTGTCCCTCCTGGCAATGGCTGTTCATTTGCGTAAATGTTGAACAATGATGGAGCAAGCACGCTGTCCCGAGGAAGGCCATTCTTCTGTTTTCGCCATCTGCTTCTTTGGCCCTGGAACTCAAACAAAAAAGCTCCTGTTTTGTAGCAGATTTCCTATGAATTGAGTGAGGTGGGAGTCGCTTGTGATATTACACATTTTTCTCAGGAGAAGGCCATGATTTACAGTGTCAGAAGCTTTAGGCCTCCAGCATGTTCCAAAGTCAGCTATTTATTTTCTGGAAGAATTAAATGAGTGTTTTGGTAAAAAGGCTTCGCTTTCCTCTGTAAACTTCTTCTTTTGTCTTCTGTCGCTTGTTTTGACACTTTGCCTAACTTTTATCCCTTTCCCATTAACATTGCTTGCATTGCGAAGGACGTAAGTCTAAAAAGGCTAAAAAGCGTTTTAAGAAACCGTTTAAAGGCCTCGATCACTCCAAAGGTGGGTAAAACCAGCAAAGTGCGCCCGTTCATTCTGTTTGTGCCTCTGTCATAATATCGCTAGGGGCTTATTTATGGAGATGATGGGGTGTGTTTCCTGTTATGGTTTGATGACGCGTGCAGACCAGCAGATGAGTCCTTTGTATATTCAAAAATGAGCAACACAAGTAGATGAAATGCAATACTTAAATTTTACTCTTTTGGTGCAGAAAAACAGCAACTTCAACACACCCTTTCTAGTAATAATACAGTCTCTGGAGTATCACACTCACGTATAGTCCTTGCATAAAATTCATGAAATGCTTTCCATCAGAAAAGATGTCTTTTCACAATCTCCACTCTAGCCCCTCCTCCAACGCTTCATCACCCGCAACCATAAATTGCAGAACTGGACCAAACTTGGCACAGAGAACCCCCCATGACCAACAGAAAATACTGGAGGGGTTTGGGAGGAATTGGCAGTGATTTAGGGGAGATGTAGTTCACCTACATCCGGAGAGAACTGAGAACCCAAACAACTATGGATCTGGACCAAACTTGGCACGAATACTCAACATGCCCAAATTTGAACACTTGTGGAGTTTTGGGGAAATAGCCCTTCTCATTTGGGAGTTATAGTTACTGGGATTTATGGTTTACCTACAATCAAAGAGCATTTTGGATTCCACCAACAATGGAATTGAGCCAAACTTGGCACACAGAACCCCCATGACCCACAGAAAATACTGGAGGGGTTTGGAATGAATTGCCTCTGCCGGGGAAGGCTGCGCTTTCTTCCGCAGTGGCGGGGAGGCTCCGCCGGAGGACGCGGAGGCCTTCGCACTGCACTGCGTGTGGGTGTCAAAGCGAAGGGAGCGGGACCAAAGAAGAGGGCCGCACGACCCCTCCTAAATGGCCAATCGTTCACTGAACCCTTAAAGGGGTTCACAGCCCTCCAAATTCCCCTGAGCCTCCCACCGCCCCCTTGGATTGCCTCACCGCCCACTTTGGGAATCAGTGGGTTACAGCATAATTAAAGCACATAAACATTGCAAAAATTGTATAAATACACACATTACAATGGATTTTGTCTTTCAGACTGCAATACCCATGTAGAGTGGTCCCAGGATTGGTAGTCTCTATACAGCCAGTCAATGTTCTTAATAGTCACTTCCAACCGGCTTACGGATAGTATTTGGGATAGAGACGTTTGGAGTGCTCTTTGGGATGTCCATCTGCCTCTGTTCCATAGCGAGGCCGTGACTTGTCCCCAGCAGATGTTGGAACTGGCGTGGGGTGTCCAGATATTGTTCAAAGGGCTCAGATGACTTCCCCAGCCTTCAGATTCAATTTGGGCCTCAATAGAGTTTGTACAGTCTGGCTATGATCGCTAGGGTTGATGGGAGATATGGTTTGTGGAGAGTGCTGTACAGGGCCTGTGTCCCCCGTCCCCCCCTTGGTAGCCAGAATCTTGAAATGAAATATTCAATGTAGCTCTATAGGAATGCAATAGTCTGAATTGCAAGTGGAACGAGTGGGCTTTAGAAAGAGAAAGAAATAATAAAGGAAATAAGAAGAGAACGAGCGGGCGCTGACCTACCCAATCCGTTTCCTAGATAAACCAAAGGAAGAGAAGAAAGACACCTTTTTGGAGAAGCTGGCAACGCAGGTCATCAAAAACGTCCAGGTCAAAATCACCGGCATCCACGTCAAGTACGAGGACGATGTGAGTGGCCAGGCTTCCCTCTAATGATGGCAAATAGGGACCCCCCCCCCCCAAACAATCCTACTTTATTCCTTTCTGAGGTTGATGGGAATTTTGTGAAGACGCACGAGTAATAATTTCTCTTTCGTAGATTACGGATCCCAGCCGGCCGCTTTCCTTTGGAATGACTCTGGGAGAGCTCAGCTTATTGGTAAGAATGGCCTGTTGTTGATGCACCAAAACAGACCAATCCCATCTCTTTAATAAGAAGGAAAAAGGAAGTTCTCATACCTCCTTGTGGCTAGTTTTTTAAAAAATTACAGTAGAGAGCCATCTGTTTCACATTTGGAACAATATATGGGCTTCTGGAAATGTGAGGAATGATGGCAAGTGATCCTCTCAGCTATGAGACCTTAACCCAGGCCTGGGCCAACTTTGGCCCTCCCTCCCGCCCTCCAGGTGTTTTGGACTTCAGGCCTGGGCCAACCTTGGCCCTCCCTCCAGGTGTAATAATAAATAGAGTAAAATAGTAAATGTAAAATAATAACAACAACAACAGAGTAAAATAATAAATAACCTTGACTCAAGTATAAGCCGAGGCGGACTTTTTCAGCCTATGAAAAGGCTTATACTCGAGTATATACAGGAGGGGTGCCCACACTTTTTCAGCATGCGAGCTACTTTTGAAAAAACCAAGTCAAGAAGATCTACCTTGAGCCCGAGCGCACCGTCCACACACCGCTTCTCCCGCGCGCTGCTCCTCCCGCGGGGTATAGCGGGAACAACGGAGCACGAGGCGGCCCCTCCGAAAGGCCCGCCTCGTGCTCCCTCATTGCCGCTGCCGGCTCCTCCCGCGGGGCATTGCGGGAATGGCGGAGCACGAGGTGGCCCCTCCGAATGGCCCGCCTCGTGCTCCCTCGTACCCGCTGCCGGCTCCTCCCGCGGGGCATTGTGGGAACGACGGAGCGTGAGGCGGGGCCGCAGAAGGAGTGCCATGCTGAAGGTGCGTGCGCGCAAGGTGCCTTGCGCGCTGGGATCGACCTCCTTTAGACCCGCGATCGGCTGGTCGATTGCGATCGACTTCGTGGGCAGTCCTGATATACAGTATATCTTCAGGAGCAGAAACTCACCAATCTGGTACAAAGAGAATAGTATTGGTAAGAAACCTTCTTTAATGTAAATATGCTTAAGTATCCTTTCAATAATAATAAATGTTATTAAAAAAATAGAGTAAAATAAGGGAAATATTATAATAACAGTAATAATAGAGTAAAATAATAAATGTAATAATAACAATAATAAAGTAAAATAATAATTGTAATAATAACAAGAACAGAGAAAAATAATAACCTTGACTCGAGTATAAGCCTAGGCGGACTTTTTCAGCCTACGAAAAGGGATTAAAAACTAGGTTTACATTCGAGTATATACAGTATATACAGCCTCCTATACTAGTTATTTGTTACATATATAAGTCAGAATGCTTACTGTATTGTATATGTGTGTATTGGTATGCAGTTTTCCTCAACTCTAATGTTGTGGGAGGGGCTGCAGACCATGTGACCAGATCTGGAACTATTCAGGACTCAGACTTTCCCTTCCTAACAGTTATTGTGAGGAACACAAAAATAACCAATTTTGCCACCCAAAAAATGGGGGTGCGACTATTATACGATGAAATACAGTTAACCTGCTAATTAGCTTGCTTTGTGGCCGCCGCCAGCAGTTAGTGAATGGTGGGAGTTGAAGTCCAAAACACCTGAAGAGAGGGCCAAAGTTGGTCCATGCCTGCCTTACCCTAATCCTTTTGTTGTTTCCCTTTTCTAGACTGCGAACGAACACTGGACTCCTTGCATCCTCAATGAAGCTGCAAAGATCATATACAAGGTAGGGTCAGCTCCCCGAATGAGAAATACCCTGGTTTAATGTTATCTGTCCATGGAGGAATTAAACGCTTTAAGTTGCTATTCCATAGAGCAGACCTGGGAAACCTACGGCCCACCGGCCGGAGAAGAAGGGCGTTGGGGGCGGGGCCAAGAGGAAGGGGTGCCGCTGCTGCCATCCCATCGCGGGCTGTGGGGCCTGCGTCGGCGGACAGCCTGCCTCTCTGGAGAACAATCGGAGGAGCGGCGCCTTTGGAGTGCCTGCCATCCGGGAGGATCGATCGGGCCTGCAGCGGGAGCAGTCGGCGACCTGCGGCGGCTGATCGCCCTGGCGACCCGGGAGACTTGATCGTCTTCCGGTTTGCCAGGGCGATCATCCGCCGCAGCTCGCTGACTGCTCCCGCTGCAGGCCCGGATCGCCTCCCAGGATGGCAGGCACTCCAAAGCCGGGATGGCAGGCACTCCATGGCAGGGTGATCAGCTGGGGAACGGCTGGGGGCGAGAGCGGGCGGAGGCCTGCAGCCTCTGATCGTCTGCTGCTCTGATCTGCTGCGGTGGCGGCTGGGTCCGCTTTGCCATCATCTGCGCTGGGTCCATTGGGCCGTTCCATCCTGGGATCCTTCCTCTCTTGAGGATGTCAGCCTCCATCTTGGTTTGCACCTTGTCTTCTTAAATTTCATTTTATTTTAGTGGTTTTTATTATCATTTTATAATAATTATTTTATATAATAATAAAACACACCACCATCCAAGAGAGCCAAGGAACATCAGCAAAAGGGAGCTTGGAGGAAAAGGCAGTTTGTCCACTGTAGTCTGCCTTTGACCTCAGCCCTTGGAGACTGGCTCCTTACAGACTCAGGCCCTGACTGCCTGACTGAAGCAAGGCCCAGCAGAAAGACCTGTTGCCTCCTGAGGCTGGGCCATAAAAAGGAGGATGCCAGAGGAGGACCAGTCATACAGCACCACCCAAGACAGCCAAGGAAGGCGTTGGGACAGTCCCCGGGTGTTTTGGCCCGCAGCTCCATGAATTCCTAGCCAATTTATCAGCTATTATTATTTTTGGGAGTTGGGGGCCCACGGGTTGGAAGGCACGGGCTTAGGATCATGACCGGTGAAGGGGAGGCTCTAGTAGGTTGCTTAAAGCAGTGTTTCCCAGCCAGTGTGCCAGGGCACACTAGTGTGCCGTGAACGATAATCAGGTGTGCCGTGGGAAATTGGAACCTCCAGGAGGGGAGGGGGGAGTCTAGTGTGTTGAAGTATAAAAACCCTAAGAAACCTACCTCGATAAAGGTACAAAATTACAAACACCCCCCTCCCTACCCGTTGTCTATTTGTTCTCTCCCTCTCCATGCATTGGGAAGGCCTGCCTCCCTTTTCCCAAGTAGAGACCTCCTCTTGCCTCCTGGGGGTTCTGTGTGGGAAGTTTGGCCCAGTTCTATCATTGGTGGGGTTCAGAATGCTCTTTGATTGTAGGGGAACTATAAATCCCAGCAACTACACCTCCCAAATGTCAAGGTCTATTTCCCCTGAACCCCATCTGCGTTCACATTTGGGCATATTGAGTATTCATGCCAAGTTTGGTCCTGATCCAACATTGTTTGAGTCCACAGTGCTCTCTGGATATAGGTGAACTACAACTCCAAAACCCAAGGTCAATGCCCACCAAACTCTTATAGCATTTTCTCTTGGTCATGGGAGTTCTGTGTGGGAAGTTTGTGTCTTTCTGCCATTCCTGCCAGGATGTCTATGTTGAGTTCATTGAAACAGGCCCAGGTTTCACACTGAGTGTATAAATACATTTAAAAACATATTAACTATATGTATGACTGTGTTCGAATGTCATTTTGTGTCATTTTGGTTGGTGGTGTGCCCCAGGATTTTGCAAATGTAAAAAGTGTGCCGCAGCTCAAAAAAGGTTGGGAAACACTGGCTTAAAGGATGGTACAATGTGTCATTCGTGTATGGGGTTATTATGGTTTAATGGTTTTAAATTGTATTTATATGCTTATTGTTTCTAGTGGTTTTATGTTATGTTTTGTATGGTTTGTATAATGAGGCAATTAATTTTTGCCTATGTGTATGTTGTATGCCGCTCTGAGTCCCCTGAGCGGTGAGAAGAGCGGGATAGAAATGAAGTCAATAAATAAATAAATAATATAATAAATAATATAATATAATGTTATATTATGTTATAATTTCAATATATTATAATGTCTATATATATATATATATACTATAATATAATAATGATGATATTAATACTAATAATATATGAATATTTCTTGATATATTAATATGTTAATATTAATGACGTGTAATATATAGTAAATATAGTAAATAAATAAATTATGTAGATTAGAATGTAGGTCAGCCTTTTGGTGCGGCCCTCCATAATATTTTTTGTCTCTCGTGTGGCCCCTTGGAAAAAATAATTGCTCACCCCTTCATTTTCTTCAAGGGAATTATGGTATAACTTCAATGGCTAAGTTTCAGAGAGTTTCTTTCGTTTAGCTCAATCCCTAGTCTGAGATTAGGAAGACGAAAGGACTTGCAATGCAAGGGACTCGAAAAGCACGCCTTGTTAAATCACCTCCCTCACAATGCAAGGAACCTAAGAACTCCCTGCGGCCGGTCAAATAACTTCCTCTGGATCGCATCCAAAGCAATTGGATTGTGTTGATGGATTGCGGAAAAATAAGGGCTTGCCTGAGGAAGTTCTCAAATGGAAGACAAAGCAAGACGAGAGGCACAAAAGTGCTTGGAAGTTTTGTTCTTAATAAGATGTATGTTTGGATTCTGTCCAAGTGTCGAGGAACTTGGATTCCGGCGCTTTCATACTGCTTTAGATAGGACTCGGTTTAGCTCCAACCCAAATGTGACTTTTGGAGCAACCTGTCGACATCTACACGTGAGGTGTTGACAGTTGCTTAAAAAGATGGGCGAAGTGTGTGTCCCGAGGTGGCAACCATGGAGAGAAGGACTCAGACCTGGGCCAAGTCTCGTTGCTCTCCGTCCACAGGAAGAGGGTCAGGGGAAATCTTTCAGGAACACCCTTTGTAGATCTTTGAGCCTTGCAGGATTAGTTGTCCCTGGCAGTGGGCTCCTTGACTTCTTCATCACAGGCCCCAAAGGGCTCCCTTCTTGTCCTGTTTGTGTTTCTGTTTGTTCAGCGCATTTGTTAATGACCTGTCTTTGCGTTTTCAGCTCTTACGGCTTGATGCTCTCAGCGTCTACTGGAATGTGGACAGCGAAATGTACTATCACGCTTCCCGGGAAGAGATCCTGGTAATGTAAACCTTCATATTTGACAGTTGTTTTCCTGCTTATTGGCAGAAAGGGGTTGGACTGGATAGCCCACAAGGCCTCTTCCAACCCCAAGGATGCATGATTCTTTGAGGATGCCATTCGCCACAGATGCAGGGAAAACATCAGGAGAGAATGCTGCTGGAACATGGCCGTACCGCCCGGAAAACTCACAACCACCTTGATGGTGCCATTTCCCATAAGGGATGCCATTTTGCTGTATGTAATGGTTACTCATGTTCCTGAAACCAAACCTCCACAGATATATATATTCCAAGGCCCCTGTGTGAAGACGCAGCTTACAGCGTGCGTCCACTTTGTGAGGATCACTCTAATTTTCACTTGCTGCCACCATTAATTTACTGTGTTTGGCTACCCATTAAGAAAGCGGTGTTTTCAAGGCTTGTGGGAGAAAGAATCACCAGAAGAGAGGTTTTTAACAAAGAACTATCAAGTTAATTTAAACAGTGTTTCGAGCTTGGAGGTTTCAAGAGTTCACAGAGCTTAGGTGGTTACAATCTACTCAGAGGTACTGTCTTAAGGTTACAAGTTGCTATCTATGGAGATACAGTCTAACACAAAGCCACTGCACTCCTTAGCACTAATAACTCAGCAGTTTGCACACACTCTGCTGGTCCTTAATAGCCACTGCTCCCTTAGCAGGCTACACACCTACACTACCCTTTCCCCAGAGTAGAGTCAGGCTTAGAATAAACCCAGAGTCTTTTAAGCCACTGAAAGCTGGCTAAACAGACTCCCTAATTCTCTCACACCTCCTTCTGTGTTTGCAGTTAGTCACCAACTGAAAATATTTGAATTCGAGGATTCTAAAGCCAATTGCAGGCTGAGCCTCCAGTTTCCATGGTAACGGAGGTTCTTGGAAGCTCTGCTAGATAATTTTACTGTTGTGTACTTTTCCCGGTCGCGAATCGTCCTGAGGAAGCACCCGAAACGAGAAAGATCTCAGTACTTCATCTCGTTGACGAGACGCCTCACCCATCGTGGGGTTTATTTTCCGTTTGGGGACCTCTCCACGCCGCATTTGCCTGGACCGTTTTTGCAACGCTCACTAGCATCCCTGTTCACGGAGCATCTCCTCCTTGCCCCCTCCTTTGGGTGGGCGGAGTCACGTCCCGCCTGATGCTTTGTTTACTACGTCCCTGCCCGGAGTTCTGGGTTCGGCGGCTTTGCAGCCATAAGTCACTCGGGGGTTTGTTTACGTTCTGTTGGGACTTATTTTGTCCTACAACCATATAGTTGATGGTTTTCAGTACTGGGATTTCCCAACACTGTGTGCTTTACTTTATTAATATCAGAAACGGGGGAACTGTGAACTACGCAGCGGTCTGCATTCTTGTATAGAGTGAGAGGTTTACACCTCATTATTTCTTTGTTTAGATGCTTGTGCATCGTGATGCTTTGCATGATATATTATTTTGATTGATGTATATAAACCATTGCATTGCATTACCTCTTTGTTGCTTTTTTGATACTGACTGTTAGAGGGCTTGACTGTATTATACACTGATTTAGCGAAGTTTCACCCTTACAAAATACTTACATTTACATAAATATCAACTACATTTACAACATGCAACAAATAAATATGACTTCACCACACCCTGTATTTTCCAAAGGCTTTCTAAATGACATCTGAGCATGCATCCCGGGGCTTTATCTGATGGTTTCCAGTGGCACAACCATGCATTTTAATATAGTAGTTGGAAAGAGGAAGTAAATAACCCATCGGCTGAGCCTGTGCAACAAGGGCATTTGAAACAACACCATAATCCTCCAGCTTGAGCGCATCATGTAAATCAGCGTCCGTTGCTCACAAATATGAAACGTAATACCTGGAGCGATCCCCTCTCCTCTGTTGCAAGGCCCTGGTTTCTAATTGCTCATCATTCATCTTTCCGAATTAAGATTTATCATAGTTTCTTAATCAAACGATTGCGTGGTTACAATGCCAGGGTTTCCAAGAGACAAAGCTGTCCGGATTGTTTTGGAAATTGGGAGAGAGAACGCCCTGCTTTCCAGGGGAGTTTATTATTATTTTTTAATCCTCTTTATTGCAAGAATTTTTAACACTGTACATTGAAAAGAGGTGGGGATGGTTGGGGTGGGAATGAGGGAGGGCGGGAAGGGGGAAAAAAAAGGACAAGAAAAAATATTGGGGGTTGGGGGGTTGCCTTCCAGTCCATTCCACGGGGAACTTGTTTTTATTTTCTCCTCCAGTCTCCATCTTCTTCTTAATAATCTCGGGGCTTCATCTGTCTTGAATTTTTTTAAAATTTATTTTTATTTTTGATTTACTTTACCAGGTTTTACTCTTTATTTTTAAGTTTCTTACCAATAGTATTCTGTTTGTACCAGATTGGTGAGTTTCTGCTCCTGAAGATATCTATGTATATAATAAAAGTTAGTGTTTGCAGCGGGAGGTGCGGAGGAATATGTGGCAGCGTTTCGATTGGTTGCCACTGTGGGATTATTTACATAAAGGACACTGATTGGCCAGCCTCAGAACTCCAACAATCTAAGGCAGGGCTGTCCAACTGGCGGCCTGGGGGCCGTATAAGGCCCCCCAGCCCCTTCCCTACGGCCCCCTAAGCTTTTTAATAAAAAATAAAAATAAATAAATAAATTAAATTTAAAAATTACCCACTTCCGGGTTTCGGAGCAAGTATCGCGAGACTACGGAAGCCACACGGGATTTCGGTCTCAACGCGAAATCTCGCCTGCGTTGAGAGCGAAATCCCGTGTGGCTTCCGTAGTCTCGCGATACTCCTGTTGCCGAAATCTCAGCTACTTAATCCCTGCGGCCCACGCAGACGCGATTTGTACCTTCCCGGCTACTGCCTCGCTCGGTCGTCGCCTCTGCTCGTGGTCCGGCTGCTCCTGGATCCCGCGCGTTTGGGAAGGTAGGCTAACCTTTATGTTATTATTATGTAATTGTGTATTTGAATGCCCCCCTGCATTTAATGTTAGTAAAATATTATATTTAATTGTATGGATGGCCCTTTTGAATGCCCCCCCCCGCATTTAATGTTAGTAAAGTATTATATTTATTTTATAATCACTAATGCAACTAGGAATTGTAAGTAAATTGGAGCCGGGGGCAAGGCGGGGGCGGGGCGGGGGCGGAGCCGGGGCAGACCCTACGGCCCCCCAGGTCATCAGTGACCGGAATTCAGGCCCCTGGGCCGGTAGAAGTTGGACAGCTCTGATCTAAGGCAACAGATAGAGGGGATTGGTTGCCACTAGAGAGTATTTGCAACAAAGGACTCTGGTTGGCCATCTACATTCCAACATACTAAAGTAACGCAGAGGGAAAAGGAAATGCCTCAGGCAGTCAGTCACTGTGGCCCACAGCAATGACTGATCAGGACCACACTTGGCACACAGGGGCCCAATGGCCCACTTCACAACCTGGTGTGGTTTAGGGCTAGGATGGGCCACAAATGATGGGATTTGCAGTACTTTCACCTCATTCACTTCCCAAACAACACTGTAGCCCCTATAAATCACAGACCAGGCCCAAAATTGACAGCAAGGCTTCCTCAACTTGATTTTCCTGACTAGGCCCCCAACAATGACAGAACAAGACCAAACTTGGCACACAGACACCCCCCCCCCCCCAAAGATGCACCCTACATCCTGGTGCAGTTTGAGGGAGGATGGACCATGGCCACCGCTGAGACCTGGGGTTCCAGACTCAGCGATGAATCCAGGATCACTCCCAGGCTGCGAACCTGCGTCTTCCTTTGAGTCCCTAATCCGCCCTGAGTCCCCTGCGGGGTGAAAAGGGCTGAATATAAATACTGTAAATAAATAAATAAATAATATCATTTGCCCATTTAATCATATTTTCCTTTATCAATTCCGTTCCAGTGTTCCATTCTAAGAGTTTTTGGTACATTTATGCTTTCCAGGGGAGTTTAGACAGGGATGTTATGGAACAGGAAACGCTCGGATGCCATAGAGTTTCTCTCTTTTATTGCAATGAGGAAGTGGGAGCGTTTAGACATTTACGGCTGCCTTTTTCCTGGTTGAAAGAATCATTTGGCTTTATCTTGCCTTTTTTCCCGGAACGGAAGCACACCTCTCGGCCTATTCCTTGATATTGCCGCAATCTCTCTATTTGAGCGCCTGTTTCCTTGTTCACCCCACCGTTGATTTATCCTTGCATGAAGTAGTATTATGTTTACTTAGAGCCAAATCCTCCTTAAGATCTTGTTTCGACTATCCTTTTAAGAACCAGGCTCTGCTCTAAATCCTCTCTAATGCTCAGCCGAGTCTCTGCAAACACTTGTTTATATCTTTGTGCAAAAGGTTTGCCGCCTCCTTTCTCCTTCATCTGTATTTAGCTATTATTTTGAAGGCCAAAATATATTCCTGATTACATTAATTGAAGCACCAGTAGGTTAAACATAACAGGCAAACATTCAATGCCTATGTAAACAATGCAGAGCTAGATAATGTGGCGCAGGAGGCTGGGAATGTGGCGGAGCTAGCTGGGAGTCAGCTGCATAAGATCTCTACTGACCAGAAGGTCATGAGTTCGAGGCCTGCCCGGGTCGGGGTGAGCTCTCGACCAATTGTGTAGCTCCTTCTCTGTCTATATATGTCTGTATACTTTTAGGTTTTGTATTGTTTTGTCTTGGTTTTTCAGTAAGCTGCTTTGTGTTTCTGTTTTGGGAAGAAAAATGAGGTATAATAATAATAATAATAATAATAATAATAATAGAAAAATAAGAATAAGAATCGTGGTATTTGTCAGCACAAAGCCCAGTTTCGTCGTTGGCTTGTCTTGTTTTTCTGGATTCCTGTTTGCAAATAAGATAACTGGGTTGCTGCGGGTTTTTCAGGCTGTATAGTCATGGTTCAGAAGCATTCTCTCCTGACGTTTTGCCCACATCTATGGCACGCATCCTCGGGGGTTGTGAGATCTGTTGAAACTGGCAATACAACAACAAAAGATCTATCTTGTGTAGCAATACAGAATTCTCTATCTGTTGAAACTGGACCAATGGGGTTTATATATCTCTGGGACGTCCGGGGTGATAACTGTTGCAAGTCATAGCCCCAAGGACGATCTTTCTCATACTTGTTTGAAAAACACAGGGATGCTCTCTGTTTTGAAGATCATGCATGAAGCCCTAAGATACTCACGTTATTCCTGCATTGCTGGTGTGCTTGGTATCTGCGTTGCAACAGATTCCAAAGTATTGAGGCAGACATGTTGGAATTGAGTAACGGTGATCGTTGAAACCCAAGATCCTTGAGCTTATTTCTCAATTTAGCTTTGTTTTGGTCATTTGCAGGAGCGGTTGAAAAAAGGAGTCCCTTCTCCCGGCCAAAAGCTGCCCAATGATCAGTATAGTAAGTATGATCATTATTAAATAATCATAATACTCATGGTTACGAGAGCTGCCTGAAGACCCAAGTGCTGCATTTGCAGAGATAACTGACAACTGGCATATATTAAATTAGAAAATTATAAACTAACAACAATAACAACAACAGTAATACTATTGGAACATTGGCACATTGGCATAATAATAACAACAATAATAATTACAACAACAACAGCAGCACAGCATTGGAGCATTGTCACACTGACAAAATAATATAATATAAAAGTGTGTTGGAACATTGGCACATTGGCATAATAATAATAGCTTTTGAATATTGGCTCAATAAAAAATAATATGACATTGGAACATTCGCATAATAATTATAAATAAAAATAAAAATAATAAAAATAATAATGGCATTGGAACATTGTCACATTGGCAAAATAGAAATAATAATATGACATTGGAACATTCACATAATAATAATAGCAGTATTGGAACATTGTCACATTGACATAATAATAATAATGTCTTGGAACATTGACAGAATGATAATAATGCGTTAGAGCAGTGTTTCCCAGCCTTTTTTGAGCCATGGCACACTTTTTACATTTCCAAAATCCTGGGGCACACTGCCAACCAAAATGACACAAAATGACACTCTAACACAGTAATACATATAGTTAATATGTTTTTAAATGTATTTATACACTCAGTGTGAAACCTGGGCCTGTTTCGATGAACTCAACATAGATATCCTGGCAGGAATGGCAGAAAGACACAAACTTCCCACACAGAACTCCCATAACCAAGAGAAAATACTGTAAGAGTTTGGTGGGCATTGACCTTGGGTTTTGGAGTTGTAGTTCACCTATATCCAGAGAGCACTGTGGACTCAAACAACGTTGGATCAGGACCAAACTTGGAATGAATGCTCAATATGCCCAAATGTGAACACAGATGGAGTTTGGGGAAAATAGATCTTGACATTTGGGAGTTACAGTTTCTGGGATTTATAGTTAACACACAATCAAAGAGCATCATGAACACTTGCAAGAATGGAATTGAACCAAACTTGGCATATTGAACTCTCATTACTGAAAGGGTTTGCTTGGGAATTGACCTTGGCTTTTGGAGTTGTAGTTCACCTATATCCAGAGAGCACTGTGGACTCAAACAATGTTGGATCAGGACCAAACTTGGTAAGAATACTCAATAGGCCCAAATGTGAACACAGATGGAGTTTGGGGAAAATAGACCTTGACATTTGGGAGTTACAGTTTCTGGGATTGATAGTTCCCCTATAATCAAAGAGCATTCTGAGCCCCACCAATGATAGAACTGGGCCAAACTTCCCACACAGAACCCCTCGGTGGCTCCCTTCCTGAATGGCTCTCTTCCTCTTCCACACCAGAAGGGAAGGCACTCACTCGGTCTGCGGTTGCCTGCCTTCCTTCTTTCCTGCGGTTCGAAAGAAGAAGCCGGTGGGCCTGCCTAAGACTGCTCTCCTCACTTCCGCTTCCGTTCCCCGCCCTTCCTCGATTGGAGCCTGGCTGGCTGGGGAAACAGCCGAAGGAGGCAGCGCCTCGGCCCCTTCTTCTTTGCCACCGCCCGGCTCTTCCTCCCCCTCTTCCTCCCCCAAGCAGCAGCAGCAGGAGTTCGGCAGGAGGGGGAAGAAAGGGGGGAAGACAGGTTTTCCCGCGGCACACCAGGTGATCGCTCACGGCACACTAGTGTGCCACGGAAGAGTGGTTGGGAAACACTGCGTTAGAGCATTGTCACATTGGCAAATAATAATAATAATGCAAATAATAATAAGCGCATTGGAACATTAACATATTGGCATAATAATAATAATAATAATAATAATAATGGCATTAGAACATTGGCAGAGTAAAATAATAATATAATATATAAGGGAATCCCCGGTGGTGCAGCAGGTTAAAGCACTGAGCTGCTGAACTTGCTGACCGAAAGGTAGGCGGTTGAGATCTGGGGAGCGGGGTGAGCTCCTGTTGTTAGCTCCAGCTTCTGTCAACCTAGCAGTTCAAAAACATGCAAATGTGAATAGAAAAATAGGTACCGCTTCGGCGGGAAGGTAACGGTGCTCCATTCAGTCATGCCACTGGCCACATGACCTTGGAGGTGTCTACGGACAACGGCGGCTCTTTGACTTTTTTTTTTTTTGTCGTGTCAGGAGCGACTTGAGAAACTGCAAGTCGCTTCTGGTGTGGGAGAATTGACCGTCTGCAAGGACATTGCCCAGGGGACTCCTGTACGTTTTTTAAAACGTCGTGGCATTGTGGGAGGTTTCTCTCATGTCCCCGCATGAGGAGCTGGAGCTGATAGAGGGAGCTCATCCGCGCTCTCCCCGGATTCGAACCTGCGATCTGTCGGGCCTTCAGTCTAGTCACAACTAGACTTAATGCCAGGGGGAAACCTTTACCTCTTTATAATATACTAGCTGACCCGGCCACGCTTCGCTGTGGCTTTTTCCTTCCTTTCTGGTTTATTTGTCTTCCCCCTCCTTCCATCTATTTTTTTCTCTCTCTCTGTCCTCCTTCCTTCCTTTTTTCTTCCTTTCTTCTCCCCTTCCATCCTTCTACTCTTTCCTTTCCCGCTCCTTACTTGTTCTTCTCTGTCTTCTCCTGGACCCGGGCCATGCGGTGTCTCTCTCTCTGTCTGTGTGTGTGGAAGGAGGTGGAGGAGGTGGCGGAAGAGGTGGGCAGGACGTTGTTTTGCTCCCGGTAGCACTCCGTGGGCCTGTGTGGGCGCGCCATGAGGCCAGCGCCCCAACCTCCTTTCTATTTGTCCTCCATACTGTGGAGGGCATCCAGGCGGCGAGGAGGCTGCGCTCTCCCAGTGGAGAGCAGCTGTAGGCTGTGGTCTCCGGCCGCACTCCGGAGCCCTCCACACAGTTGCTGGTGCTTCCTGTCGGCCGCCATCTTGATTTGGAGGTCTTCTGGCCGGAAGGGGGGGTTATTTTCTGGTGTCCGCGTTTCCAGGCGGACCCCTTTTTTTGTTGGTCCAAGTTCCGGAGCTTTTTGGGCGGACCGGAAGTGTTCCGGCCGCCATTTCATTTGTAGTTTTTTGGCGATTCTGACCTTTTTGGGCTCTGGCTTCCCCGGTCGCCCCGAGAAGCGGCGGAGACGGGCAGGAGAGGTAAACCCAGAGTCCCAGTAGGAGTTCCGGTGGGCGGCCAGAGCCCAGAAGTAAGGAAAGCGGGCCAGTGGGAAGTGGGGAAGGAGTGCGAGGAGGCGGCGGAGGAGGCGGGTACGGTGGCGGCGTCATGGTAGCGAGGCCCCCCCCCTGCCGAAGCCGTGCTGTTTCGGAGATGGCCACCGGCATGGAGAAGGAGGAGGAATCGGTGAGCGAGGGGTGAGGGCCTGGGGGTGGGCTACGATGGCGCTCTTTTCTCCTCTGCCTTGTCCTCTTTCTTCTTGGCGGCTCCGTTGTGCGCCTGCGCAGTTGGTCTCCCTCTCTCTAGCGCTCGCGGGCAGCGCAGAACGGGAGTCAATGGGCGGTTTTTGGGGGCTGTTTTTGGGGGGGTTGGAAGTTAGTGAGGTGGGTTTTTTTGTGTTATGTTTGTACCTCGTGGTCTGGGGGAATGTGTCTCGTGGGATTTTTGTTTGGGGGGGTTATAGTTTGGCCGTGCATATCAATCTTTGCACGACCACGTCTCCTTTATATATATAGATAAATATGTAACATCAGGTCTCAATTCTACTGACCTTCCTGATCTCACGGTGAGGCTTGTGACGGGTTTCCTTCTTGTGACCTGAGCGTGACCTTTGTGTGCCGCTTCTCTCTCCTTTGTGTGCCTCACTCAGTCTTTAAGCCGGTGTCGGCCTCCGCCAAGCTCTACCTGAACCCTCACGCAGAGACAGAGCTGCAGACGCCCAAGATGGACTGGAGCATGGAAGTCCAGAGCATTGCCATCGAACTGACCAAGCCCCAGGTGAGCACCTGCCCCACTCTTGTGCCGCTCATCTGTCCCCCCTTGGGAGCCATGCTCAAATTCCTTCCTTGGGATGTCCGCTTTGTCATCTATCTCAGTGTTTTTCAACCTTTTTTGAGCCGCGGCACATTATTTACATTTACCAAATCCTGGGGCAGACCACCAACCAGAATGACAAAAAAATGACACTCTAACACAGTAATACATATAGTTAATATGTTTTTAAATGTATTTATACACTCAGTGTGAAACCTGGGCCTGTTTCGATGAACACAACAGAGATATCCTGGCAGGAATGGCAGAAAGGCACAAACTTCCCACACAAAACTCCCATAACCAAGAGAAAATACTATAAGAGTTTGGTGGGCATTGACCTTGGGTTTTGGAGTTGTAGTTCACCTGCATCCAGAGAGCACTGTGGATTCAAACAATGTTGGATCAGGACCAAACTTGGCATGAATACTCAATATGCCCAAATGTGAACACAGATGGAGTTTGGGGAAAATAGACCTTGACATTTGGGAGTTACAGTTTCTGGGATTTATAGTTAACACACAATCAAAGAGCATCCTGAACTCTTGCAACAATGGAATTGAACCAAACTTGGCATATTGAACTCTCATTACCAACAGAAAGTAGTGAAAGGGTTTGCTTGGGAATTGACCTTGAGTTTGGAAGTTGTAGTTCACCTACACCCAGAGAGCACTGTGGACTCAAACAATGTTGTGTTATTTTGTTGTTTGTTTTCTATCCAGAATCACAATGTTGGAAGGAGGCTCACCACTTTAAGGTCCCTCAAACAGGCATGGGAAAACTTTGGCCCTCTGGGTGCTTTGGACTCTGTTTAAAAGGCTCCAAAGGAGCTTCCACCACACTCTGAGGCAGAGAGTTCCACTGCTGAACAGCTTTCACAGTTAGGAAGTTTTTCCTCGTGTTCAGGGGGAATCTCCTTTTTTGTAGTTTGAAGCAATTGATTTTGCCATTTGGGAGTTGTAGTTGCTGGGATTTCTAGTTAACCCACAATCAAAGAGCATCCTTAACTCCACTAATGATGGAATTTAACCAAACGTGGCACACTGAACTCTCATGAGACCAACAGAAAGTACTGAAAGAGTTTGCTGGGCATTGACCTTGAGTTTGGGAGTTGTAGTTCCCCTACATCCAGAGAGCACTGTGGACGCAAATAATGATGGATTCGTACCAAACTTGGCACGAATCCTCAATACGCCCAAATGTGAACACTGGGGAAATTTGGGGAAAATACACCAAGACATTTGGGAGTTGGAGTTGCTGGGATGTATAGTTCACTTACCTTGCGGAGCACAGTCGCGCCGTGCCATCTGGCAGCGAGGAGGGCGGCCAGGAAGCTCTCCAGGGCGTCCTTGCCCAGGCAGGGGCTTTGCAGCCTCCCTTCCCTGCCTCGCACGAGGGCCAGCGCAAAGCCGTTTGCCGCCCAGGCCCAATCCCCTCGCCTGCAAGCAATGGAAGCAGGCGAGGGGAGAAGTAGGAGGGCAGAGGGAAGGAGGGGGCGCCGCGAGAGAAGGAGCGCCAGCCAGCCACGCCCCTCTCGTTCCCGCCAAAATGTAGAGGAAATGGGCGTGCGTAATGTCACGGGAACGAGAGGGCCGTGGCTGGCTGGCACTACTTCTCTCACCCCCTCCTCCTTCTGCGCTCTGTCCTCCTCCCTGCTTCCTCCCTGCTTCCTCCCTCCTCCAGGCTACGCTGCTCGGTTGGTCCCTCCTCCAGGCTACGCGATCGACCAGTTCCAGCTCCACAATTGACTGGTCGATCGCGATCGACCTAATGGGCACCCCTGCATTAGACAAAAGACTTTGCAACACTTGTGTGCAACAGAGGAAAATTAGAATAATTAAAAGTCATAGAACCGATGGAGCTGTCATATTTGTATACATCTACGTGAATCATGGGGGGGTGTAGTATTGATCTGGGAATAGACACTAGCAGCGCAATGGTCTTGTGTTAAATGCTTTTTGAAAAATTAAAGGGAAATAACACGCATCAACACCTCTTTCCTTTGTGCAGTATCTGAGTATGATTGACCTGCTGGAGTCCATCGATTACATGGTTCGCAATGCTCCCTACAGGAAGTACAGGCCGGAGGTCCCGCTCCATAGGAACGCCAAGCAGTGGTAAGCCGGATGCTTTCCTGCATGGTTTTAACATGGCAAGGCTTTAAGTAAAAGGACAATTTCCTTTATTTGGAAGCAAACCTCTCACAACCTTAAAGTTAATATACGTATATTGTATATTCATATAATATTGATAATATTATAACGTAATACAATACTACTACTGATATGATATTATAATTATATATATTTATATTACATGTAATATTAGTAATAATATTATAGTATAATGTTACAGTACAATGTAATATATAATATTAATATTTTGCTATGGCAATAATATAATATATTGTACTTTCATTTTACTTGTCCCCTTCGGGGTGAGAATAAATAAATAAACAAATAAGCACATTTACTCTGCCTTTCCCACCCTCGGTTTAGACTCGAGGCAATACGTTCTCCCAGTGTTTTTGTGCCTCAGTTTATATTAGGGTCGGCTTATTGTCGCGATCAGATGCCACTCCAAAGAGCCAAGCCAGATAAAAGCAACAAACAAAGTTTATTTACATTTCTTCTGTGCCTTCAGGGCACAAAAGGAGAACAAAAATAATGCTTAAAGGCCGCATAAACACACAAAAGTCCCAATCCTGGAGAAAACAAACCCAAATCTTCGTCAATTGACACCCAAAACCCACTAACTATCTAACTTAAGAAGAGAATGCATACAAAAGCTCCAAATGCAGCAGCAGCCGAAAACGTAGTCAAAGGGGCAGTCCGAAGGTCGTTAACCAGATGTCAATCAAGGGAGGCAGCAGAGCAGGAATGTGGAAACTGGAGTCCCAGGAACACGAGGGAGGAGGTCCACACAGGAAATGTTCAGGAGCTAACGTAGGAGACACCAATGCCATAATCCCAGCCCCCAAAGTCCCAACGCCCCCTCCTTCCCTCTTATAATACGATACCCCTCTTCAGTTTGCAGCAGCACTCACTTTGGTCTTCCAAAACCCAAGCCGTGCCAAGGGAACGAACACACGGCAGCAGACACTATCATCCTGAGCAGCTGCGATTGCATCTTCAGCTGTTGATCCTTGATTTTCCCTCCACTGGTGCCATCTCCTGCCCATACTTAGCTTTTGCCAGTCAGTTTCTCCCATAGACCCCTCAGGCCACTCACTGTCACTGCTGAACCCGAAAAAGCTGTCTGAAGACGTTGGAGTTTCACATACATTTTGCACTTCCTTTACCAAAGTCCAGTCCAACTCTTCCTCTGAATCGTCCCCTTCACTTTGACTCCCATCATGTCCTGAAAAGCCTTCAAAGGTATCACTGTCAGTGGATTCCCTAAGTATTTGCTGAATTTTCTTTCGTTGCAAAGACCCCTCATCACTTGAGTCATGTGTAGATTGCTTTCTACTCCGCCCAGTATTGCTCCCAGCCCCACCCATCTCCATGTCGGATGCTGAGTCAGTGCTAAAATCACTATCAGCTGAAGCTGAGCTGACGTCAGACGCCGAAGCAGCAGTCTCACTACTCCTAGATGTAACCTGAGCCATAGGCTCAGTTACCACACTTATACTATAGTTATTTTACTCCAGAAATTTTATTTTTGTGGAAAAAACTAGGTTGAATGGCTTGAGACTCTATGATGAAATATTCATTGAAAAACTGCAGGAAAATGACAATTTTTTTGCAGGTTAATAAACTTTTTTTTTTAAATAGTTTTTATTGGTTTGCAAAATGATAAAAGACAGACACGCAGCAACGTAGGCTGCTTTAGATACAGTACAACACCAAACCCCGAACCCCCCTCCCCCACATACACCCCGGACAAACAAAAGAAAACCAAACAGTGAATACTTCCTGCCCTCTCCCATTCCCTGGGTATATATCCAATAATTGTTCCGCATATTAAATAAGATATTAACACACTGTAGCTCTACAGTTATCTTGTTTGCCTAGTCGAACCTCCTCTGGTCCCAGTGAGGTATAGATTTGTTTGTACAGTCCTTTGTGTTCTTAGAGATCCGTTGTCAATTTAATTTTTAAATTTGTTCAGGTATATAATTATCGGAGACCAGTCCGTCTTTTTTATGTATCTCCTCTGATAGGGCAAATGACAGTGAGTCCATGTTCATTATGTCCACCAGTTTCTTTCTCCAATCAGCTAGCCCCGGAGTGTCATCGTCCTTCCACCTCTTCGCATATGTCATCCTCGCAGCTGTTATACAATATATAAAAAGTATTTCTTTATTTTCTTCTAAATCAAAATTAATTAGACCTAGTAACATAAATTCGGGTTTGAACTCCAAATCCACATCCAACATATTTTTTATCTCCCTATGGATCCCTTTCCAGAATTTTCTTGCTTTATAGCAGTTCCACCACATATGAAAGAAACATCCTATTTCCTTTTACATTTCCAGCATTTATTACTGGCACTGCCCTCATATTTAGCCAGTTTTGCCGGGGTTAAGTACCACCGGTGGAATATCTTCATGCCATTTTCTTTTAAATCATATGCATAAGTTAACTTAAAATGTTTGTTCCACATATTTTCCCAGAGGTTTAAAGGAATAGTGTGTCCTATGTCTTGGGCCCATTGGATCATGCATGTCTTAATTCTTTCCTCCTCGGTCTGCCACTCTAGGAGTTTATTATAAAGAAAAGTGATTCTCTTATTTTTTTTTCTGCATAAGGTTATTCCAATCAGTGTTTGTCTCTTCGAACCCCTGGTATTTATCTTTTTGAATATCTCGTTTATTTGGAAATATTGTAGCCAATTCATCGAGCTATCTAGCTCTTTCAGCTTCGTTCATGTCCTTTAAGATCATGCCCTCTGGGGATCTTTTTAGCAAAACCTTATATGCCCTTATACTTATTCCAAATTTTTAACAAGGCTTTCCTAACATAGTGGTTGTTGAAATTTTTTTCAATGCTGGCCCTGCTGTACCACATATAGCCGTGCCAACCTACTCTTAAGTCGTGTCGCTCCAGGTTGAATAGGGCGGTGTTTTTTAGTTTTGCCCATTCTAGCACCCATTCAAGGGCACAGGCCTCGTAGTATGTTTTTAAATCAGGTACCCCGAAACCACCTCTATGTCTTTTGTCTATCATAACTGTCCAGTTAATTCTAGATTTTTTTCCATTCCAGATGAATTTTCTTACCTCTTTATTCCAATTTAAGAAGTATTTTCCATTAAAGATAATAGGTATATTTTGGAAGAGAAAATCATCTTCGGGTAACAGATTCATTTTTATTAAGGAAATTCTTCCTAATAGTGACAAGTTGAGATGTTTCCACTCTTGTAGTTTGCCTTTTAAATCCTGCCATGTCCTCTCATAGTTGTTCTTAATTAGGTCCATATTGTTCATAGTTATAATTATCCCTAAATACTTGACTTTGGCCGCTACTTTTATTCCGTATCTCTTTTCTATTTCCTCTTTCTCTCGTTTTCCTATGTTTTTGGATAGTATTTTTCGTTTTTCTTTGTTTATTTTAAAACCCATCACCGGTCCAAATTCCTCGAACTTATCTAGCCATTTTTCCATACTTTCTGACGGCTCTTCTATTATGCAGACGAGATCGTCTGCAAAGGCTTTAACTTTTATGGTTTCTTTTTTGATTGAAATTCCTCTTAGATTCGGGTCTTTCCTGATGTTTTCTAGTAATGGTTCTAAGCAGAAAATGAATAAAAGGGGTGATAGGGGGCAACCTTGGCGAGTTCCTTTTGTTATATTTATCTGATCCGAATATTCCCCGTTTATTAGTAACTTCGCCTGCTGTTTTGAATAAATGGCATCAATCGCATTTAGGAAATGATATCCCATGTCTAATTCTCTGAGCTGTAATTTAAAAAAGTCCCAATTTAATCGGTCAAATGCCTTTTCGGCATCAATAAAAAGAAAGGCGACCTTTTTCTGAATATTTATTCTGTAATATTCTACTGCGTCTATCAGGGTTCTGACGTTCTCCCTTTGCTGTCTACCCGGAAGGAATCCCGCTTGGTCTGGTTTTATCCATCTATCCAGGAACGCCTTGAATCGTTCTGCAAGTATATTTGTGAATATTTTATAGTCGATGTTAAGGAGGGATATAGGTCTAAAATTTTTCACCTCCGACTTGTCTGACCCTTCCTTATGCAGCACTACGATAGTAGCTAAGCTCCAGGAGCTAGGTGGTGGTTTATTTTCTAGTATGTCATTCATTGTTTTTAACAGACTCGGGGTCAGTTCCTCTTCAAATGTTTTATAATACCTTGCTGTGAACCCGTCGGGTCCCGGAGCTTTGTTGTTTTTTAGCTCCATAATTGCCTTCCTTATTTCTTCTTTGGTTATTAGCCTATTTAATTCTTCTCTTTCGGCTTCCGAGATTTTATTAAATTTTTGCTCACTTATATATTTTTGAACCAGCTCTTTTGGGGTATCCTCCTTCATATATAAGGATTTATAGAATTGGAGAAATTCATCTATTATTTGTTTGTTTTTGCAAAAGGTTTTTCCCTTGCTTTTAATCTGAGTTATATGATTGCTTTGTTTTTTCTTTTTTACCTTCGCGGCTAGCCACCTCCCCGGTTTATTGGCATGTTGGAAATGTTTCTGTTTAAGGAATTTAAGATTTCTTTCCATTGTCTCAATGTCCATAGCCTCTTTTTGTTTGAGTGACATATCATATAGGTATTTTAATTCCTTATTTCTGGGGTCCTTTTTTAGCTTGGAATCTATTTCTTTAATCTTAGCTTGTAGTTCCCTTTCCCTTTTCTGTTTTGCCTTTTTCCTTATAATGTCCTGTTGTATGAAAAGTCCTCTAGCTACGGCCTTCCCGGCATCCCATATTATGTTATTTGGTACTCCTGGGGTAGTATTGATCTCAAAGTATTCTTTTAGGGCTTGGCTATATCTTTTAATGTCCTCTGGTTTTCTTATTAATTCCTCCTTTAGTCTCCATATTCTGGTGAACGATTTTTGACCTATTTGAAATTCTAAAGACCCGTGGTCCGAAAACATTTTAGGTGTTATTTTTATTTCTCCCATATTGGTGAATATATTCCGGGATGTCCACAGCATATCGATCCTTGACCAGGATTTATATCTGTTTGAGAAAAATGAATAGTCTCTTCCCCCCTCTATTTGTTTCTTTAATTGTCTCATGAATTTTACCTTCGGGCCATTGGGGCGCATATATGTTACAAATAAGCACTTTTTTAGTTTCCCACCAAATGGTGGTCCCCACTATCCTCCCTTCTAGGTCCCTGAAGGCTAGTTCACTTTTTATATTATCTTGTACATATGTAACTACCCCCCTTTTCCTTTTAGTATCTGCTGAGTAGTACATATTGCCTAGTTTTTTACACGCTAGATATGCTATGTCATTATTTCTAATGTGGGTTTCTTGAAGTGCTATGACTTGGGCTTTTTTCGAATACAAGTAATTAAAAATTCTCTTCCTTTTTTTCTGAATGTTTAAACCATTTACATTGTTTACAATACACTTAATATCCATAGAATGACCTTTTTTTCTCTTCGTCCTCCTTCTTCTTTTGAGCTCTTGTAAGTGTTCCTACGATAGGTTGTTCTGTTTTCTGTTGTTTTCGCGCTGGTTTCGCTTTGCGATATGTGGCCCCCCTTTCCTCCTCCTCATCCTCTAGACTTGAGCCTGAGTCTTCCTCCGAATCCTCATTTTGACCTGATTCAATTATTTTTTTATAGAAGAATTTGGCGCTTTCTTCTGTGGTTACCCAATGTCTCTTGTTTTTCCACGTCATCATCAATCCTTCTTTCTTCTCCCACCTAAATTTGATGTCTCTACTCCTGAGCTCGTTTGTGAGGAAGAAGTATTTTTTCCTCTTTTCCAGGGTGTAGGCGGGTAAATCCTTTAGTATTGTAATCTTCCTTTTATTATATATTATTGGATTCGCGGTGCCTAGTCTCAGGATGTCGTCCCTTACCACTTTCCTGTTGAATTGAACTAAAACGTCTCTAATTGAGTTATTCTTCTTTGAATAATTGGTGGTTAGTCTGTAGACTCTATCCAGCTCTTTCTCCACCTCTGCTTGCGAGAGTTGGGTGGGGCCTGCTAATAATTCAGCAACCTTGCCTCTCAGATCTTCCTTGTCCTCCTCTTCAATATTGCGAAATCTTAATTGCAGTTCTTTTTCTTTATATTCCCACTGTTCTTGTTGTTCTTTCATCTCTGATTGAGCAGCTCGATTGAACTGCCTTTCTTTTTCAGACTATCCTCTAGCTTATCCTGTCTTGTTTCCAGGGCGGCCTCTTTCTGTTTGATGGTCCTAAGTTCCTCCTGCATATTGGCCATCTGAGTTTTTATGGCTACCAGCTCTTCCTTGAGGTTCTTATTCATGTTTTGCATTTCCTCGTTCATTTTATGCATTTCGCCCTTGATAAGCTGTTCCTGGTCTCGCAATAATCTCTCCTGTTCTATCATGAGCTTCTCTTGTTCTGTTTGTTTATTTGACATTTCTTCCTGTCTTTTAGATATTTTTATTATCTCCTGAAAGAGGTCTTCGAGAGACACCTCAGATGCTCCAGAGCCTTTCCTTCCCGGAGTCTTATTGTCTTTTAGAGCTTGTTTTCCTCTCTCCATCTTTTCCTTTCGGTGCTTTTTGCCCCTTTTCCAATGTTTCCAATATTCTGTGGGTCTGGTTCCACGTCTCCCCCGACCTTTCCAAATAGGTTACTTGTCGCTATTGACTTGTCTTTTCTCTTTTGGAAGGTGGAGGTTGGATAGATGGGTAAATGTAGATATGGTTGGTGAGTAATAGGGGTATATGCTTGGGGGTATCAGCTTAGTAATGCCAGATAGTATCACATGTTATCTCTTAACATATATGGCAGGCAATCCCCGAGAGGTTTCCTTGATGGGAGTCGCTTGATGGGAGTCGCTTCCCTTCCACCTTTCCCAGGGTGTTCTTAGAGATGGATAAACCTTGGAGGGGTTATTTCTTATTTATGTCCTTTTTTTAAAGCTCCCTCTTCTCTCTCCACACTCCTGGTCTTCTTTCTTTCTTTCTTTCTCCTGGGCTTTTCCTGCAGCTCCCCTTGAGGTTTTTTGCAGATCTATGCAGCTCTATACTCTATGCACTATGCCCTGTGCACTATGCTCTATGCTCTGTGCAGCTCCCCCTCTGCTGCCAGACTCGAGTGTCACTTTAAGACCCCCTCTGCACCTCTGACTTTCCTCTCGACCAGCCCCCACGTATCTGCGCTGCCTCTTCTCTTCCTTGGGCGCTCGTCCGCACCCGCACTTCCTTTTCCTCGGCGCGGTTCTGCTCCGCTCAGTACTCCTATCTCCCACGTCGGGCTCCCAGCACCTCCGCGCCCCACGCCCTTGCCTTCTTGCCTTTTCTCCTCCACTCGTCTCTCACTTGGGCACGATCCCTGCCGGAGCCCGATGGTGCAGCACTGTGGTCCTCCTGAGATCCTCCGGACGTCTTTGGGGGATCCGGCGCGCCCTCGCGGCTCCTCGCGGCTCCCGCGGCTGCGCGCCTCCTCACCTCCTCGCCCCCACCTCCTCGCCTTTCACTGGTCTCGCTGATCTCATCAAACTTCTGCTGCTTCAGCTGCCTTCAATCAGGTCTCCCAGCTGAGCAGCCCTTCTGGGTTTGTTGATTCTATCTTTTGTATCTTTTTACATATACTTGTGTGGATTCTCTCTCACCTTCTTCTCTATTCGTCCTCCCCTGGGTCTTTTCCCAGCACTGTGCCTTATTATTTGGGTTCGACGTTGGGGAAAAAGGGAGGGGTGGTGTTGCTAATCTACTCAATAGAGCTAAAAAGGAGTGCTGCTGCCTCTTCAAGCCGCGGCTTGCTGGAAGGACTGAAAGCCTGTCGCCTCCCCCGACTCCTCTTGTCAGGGTTGTAGGTTCTGCCAGGCAGAGGACCCTTTCTGCCCCCTGCTAGTGGAATTTGGTATCCACCAGCTCTCTGTCTTTCCCTCTCTGGGGCTATCTTCTCTCGGAGCTCCCGTGAGAGCGACCGGCTGCCTCGCACTCCTGACCGGAAGGTTAATAAACTTTGCCAACGTTTTTATGATACGGCCAATTAGGAAATGGCATTGATAACCCAGGAACACAAACTGTGTCACGTAGTGTTATTATTAGAGGTTTGTATTCATGGCTCCCAACGGAAGGAACTGGATACTTCTGCTTTGTTCTTATAGGTGGAAATACGCAGGAAACAGTATCCTGGAGGTGCATATCAGGCGATGCTCGTGCATGTGGTCGTGGAGCAACATCAGGCACCACAGGCACCTTCTGAGAAATTACAAAAACGCTTACAAAAATAGGCTGATGCAGACCAAAGTGTCAGAAGAAACCCAGAAACAGCTACAGGTATTTGGTGTGATTGTGGCATGTATGCATATAACTATAAAATATATGTATATACAATATACATATATTTATACCAATATAAAGTATGAATATATGTATATAGTACACATAGTTAAACACATGTATCTATATATTTAAAAAGAGAGCTGTCGTGCTGAGGAGCTTATAGACAGCAAAACCACGCAACATAGACACACCAAAACAACTCACAAAACCTCCAACCAAACAAGGTGTGTTTAGCACCCGAAATTTTTTTTTAAAAAGCCAATGGAAAAAACCCACAAAAACAATAAAGACTACAACTCCCATAAACTCCTGCACCCGAAAAACAAACGACGCATGGGCCAGCCGCGTGCCACAGCTCCTCTCATCCCCCCTCCCAAATAAAAAAACCGAAGACCAATCAGGGGCCCGGCACGCGCAAAACCTCCTCTCCTCCCATCCCAATTGAAATTTTAAAAAGCCCCAATCAGAGGCCAGGCATGCGCCGCAGCTCCCCTTCCCCCCCTCCCAAATGAAAGAGAACAAACAAACTGCGGCAGCAGTGACAACATGGCGGAGGCTTCCCCAGGCCTTCTCAAGCGGTGAGCCATGCAGAGGGTCAAGCAGAGAGAGGAGGCAAACCAAAGCCCAGGCAGGAGAGTAGTTTAAAGGAATTCAAACCACGCCAAACGTGATACAGGCAGCAGCAGCGAGTTATTCTGTACATGAATCAAGATTCACAGGATACAGCAATTCATAGTCACAAATCCCAAACGCAACACCTTGCCAGCTGCAAAGTGAAGCGCCCAAAAGCCCGTATTTTATTAGTCTCCCATCTTGGACCCACCCGAGCTCGACAACGCCCCGTCATTAGCAATCTCAGCTGCTGTTGCCTCAGCAGCTGCAGACTCTTGACCGCCCTTCCATGTCCTCCATCTCCTGTCAAGACTTAGTTCTCCCCAGCAGTCATCAGGATAACCCGAGGGCCATTCATTGTCGTCAGATAACCCCAAAAAGGTGTCACTGCTTGTGGGTTCCTCACAAACAGCCTGAACTTCCCTCACCCTGTCCCAATCCATCTCTGGTTCTTCATCTGAAGTATTCCCTTTACTCTGACTCTCATCCTCCCCAGGGAAGCCCTCAAAAGACTCATAATCAGTGGGCTCTGTAGGTATTTGCCTTATTCTTTTACACTGAGAGATCTCCTCACTTTGTTCACAAGTAAGCCTTTTGCTTCCTCTCTGATGCATGGAATGGCTATCATCAGCCCTACCCAACTCCATACTACTGTTAGACACTGGAGAATCAGCCTCACCCAGTTCTCTACTACCAGGAGTAGCAAGAGCCTCAGGCTCAACTACAGCAGTAATAATAGAGTAAAATAATTGAAATATAATAATAACAGTAATAATAGAGTAAAATAATAAAAGCAATAAAAATAATAATAGAGTAAAATAATAAAAGTAATAAAAATGAAAACAGAGTAAAATAATGTAAATATTATATCAATAACTTGTCTAAAGTTGTCTAAAGTTGCTTTTTTGCCTTTTCCATCACAGGACCTGGAAAAAGGCCTAGATGTCTTCAACATTATTTTGGCGCGGCAGCAAGCCCAGACGGAGGTGCGGCCTGTTCCTTTCATGTTCAGTGCATAATCGAAGGCCGGGGAGATATTTGAGTGCTTCTGACAAAATAATAATAATAATAATAA
Source organism: Anolis apletophallus (assembly GCA_030556195.1). Classification (NCBI taxonomy): domain Eukaryota; kingdom Metazoa; phylum Chordata; class Lepidosauria; order Squamata; family Anolidae; genus Anolis; species Anolis apletophallus. The sequence continues at coordinate 43,275,538 of JARBWK010000015.1, read as the reverse complement.
CAATAATGGTTTTGCATTGGTTGCAAATGATTTCGCTTGGATGCCTTTGGGCTTTAATTGTCTCTCTGTTCTTATTTATATGTTGTCTTTTATAGTACAGTCCTACATGATAACAACAACGAAGGTGATAATAATAATAACAACACTCTGTAACACGGCGATTTTTGTTCCGGGGTTATCAATATCATTTCCTAATGGGTTGTATCATAATAAATATGGAAAAAGTTTATTAAACTGCAGAAACTTTGTTTTGGTGAAAGGAGCACATTTTGCTCGAGTTTTTCAATGAATATGTCATAAGTCTCATCACAAATTTGCATTTCCGGGCGTTCTAGGTGATCAGATCAGGGCAGAAGCTCCTGAGGAAGAAATCGGCCGATGGAGAGAAGAAAGGCGGCGGGTGGTTCAGCGGACTTTGGGGGCGGAAGGACTCCAAGAAGAAAGATGACGGGGAAGAGCCGTCGGTTCCGGAAAGTAGGTCAATAGGGTGTGAGCAGGGGTGGGCAATTATTTTTTCCAAGGGGCCACACGAGAGCCAAAAAATATTATGGAGGGCCGCACCTAAAGGCTGAACTACATTCTAATCTACATAATTTATTTATTTATTTGCTATATGTACTATATATTACACATCATTAATATTAACATATTAATATGTCAATAAATATTCATATATTATTAGTATTAATATCATTATTATAGTATATATATAGACATTATAATATAATAAAATTATAATATAACATATTTATTATGTTATTATTATAAAATAATTATTTTAAAATAATAATAATAAAAACCACTAAAATAAAATAAAATGAAATTCAAGAAGACGAGGTGCGAACTAAGATGGAGGCTGACATCCTCAAGAGAGGAAGGATCCCAAGATGGAATGGCCCAATGGACCCAGCCCAGAGGATGGCAAAGCGGACTTTACAGCATTTTGTGTCATTTTGGTTGGTTGTGTGCCCCAGTTTTAAATGTTAAAAGCAGAGCAGAGCAGCAGACCATCATTATAATATAATAAAATTATAATATAACATATTTATTATGTTGTTCTGCAGGCCTCATCCTCCCCAAGCTCTTGCTCCCAGCCGTTCCATCAGAGGCGTTCCCCATTGGCCGATCGCCCTGGCGACCCGGAAGACGATCGAGTCAGACTGGATGTCTTTTGGAGGTCTCTTCCAACTCTAGGATTCTATGGTTCTATTATTAATATTACTACTATTATTATTACTACTATTATTATTACAGATTATTTTTAAGCTGGATGCCCATCTGTTGAGAGGGATTGGATGGTGTCGCCTCCTTCATGGCAAAATGGCTAATGACACACCTTTCCCCAATTCTTTGCGTAGCCATCGATGACCTCATGACGCCCGAAGAGAAGGCCAAGCTTTTCACTGCCATCGGTTACAGCGACAGCTCTCACAACCTGGCTTTGCCTAAGCAGGTATTTGCACACTTGCATTTTGAACTACAGAGAGCAGGCTGTCCACAAAGTACAAACATCTGACTTACAAACATGCACACACACATACAGGTGCTGGGCCGTAGCCAGGATTTTGTTTCGGGGGGGCTGAGTTTGGTTCTGGGGGGGGGGGGCTGAGACTGGGTGGAAGAGGGTCTACCCTAGCAAACCTTTTGTATTGTTATCCCAATAACCCCATGAAGGTGGGATATAATGAGCATGGTGATCAGATCATGATATGAATAAACATAACAGTTTAAATAATGTACCAGTAAGGCCTTCTCGCGGATCACCCTGAGAATTTCGGGGTACAGGTATATGGAAATGTCCCTGAACATACACATTCAACTTAAGAACAAACCCGAAATTCCTGTATCTTAGGGTGAGTGTATTATTTATTCCTTTACTGCTTTTAAATCCCACCCTTCTCACCTCAAAAGGGACTCAAGTTGTTGCTGTTGCTGTTGTTCTCCTTCCTCCTCCTCTTCATTTATTATTATTTATTTATTTTATTTATTATTGTTTGAGATGATGATGGTTATTATTATTATTATTATTTTCTTCCTATGCTTATTATTATTGTTTATTTATACCCCACTTTTTCTTTCTACAAGGAGACTCAAAAATACTATTGTTGTTGTTGTTATTTATACCCAGCTTGTTCTTTCCGCGTGGAGACAGAGACAATTATTATTATCATTGCTCACAAGAGCCATAGGCATAAAACAAAGATTAAAAACATAAAACAAGTGAACAATTAAAACAGTAGCAGAACAATAGCAAAGCAGGCAGTGAAACAGCAAGCAGCAAACAGTTGCCACTACACAATAGCCAGAGTACGCGGGCCTACTCTCCAAAGGCCTGCCTATACAGATGGGTTTTGCAGGCCCGCCTAAATGGAAGTAAATCCCTCAGGGCTCTGGTTTCGGCCGGGAGGGCGTTCCACAGCGTGGGGGCTATGATGGAGAACGCCCTCCGGCGGGTAGATGTCAGGTGAGCCGACTTTGCAGATGGTATTTCCAGGAAGTTGGCATCCTCAGACCGTAGTGATCTCGATGGGCAATAAGGGGTGAGGCGGTCCCTCAGATACGCTGGCCCCAGACCGTATAAAGCCATGAAGGTAAGAACCAACACTTTGAAGGCGATCCGGTGCTCAATAGGTAGCCAGTGTAGATCCTGCAAAACAGGTGTTATACGGCAACCTGCTGGCGTACCAGACAGGAGCCGGGCGGCAGTGTTCTGCACCAGCTTGAGCTTCCGGATCGACGACAGAGGAAGGCCAACGTAGAGCGCGTTACAGTAATCTAGCCTCGCGATGACCATGGCTTGGATCACCGTGGCCAGGTCGTTCCGGGAGAGGTAGGGGGCCAGCCTCCTTGCTACTTCTCCCCACAAGGAGACCCAAAGATATTCTTTATTATTATTATTATTATTATTCATACCCTGCTTTTTCTTTGAGTAGACTCAAAGCAGTTTACATTCAAAGCATGTCCATACAATTTATATACCAACATCAAAACAGAATTAAATATAATTGATTTTTAAAAAATTCAATTAGAATCCATAAGGGCATATTCAGCGCTGTAGGCCTGTAGTCCGAACGTGCTGTGTCTGGGGTGGAGTTTAACCCAACTGTTGGGATTTGTCAAAGGTTCCATGTTCTTGCACTCAGAATATATATAGCAAGAGTTTGTGACGCGTCTTTGCCCCCCTTTGTGTAGTACGTGGCCCACGTGATGTCTGTGAAACTCCTGAGCACCTCCTTCACCATCAAAGAGGACAGGAACGTCCCCGACACCCTGAAGATCCAGATCATCGACTTGAGCACCACCATTTCCCAGAGACCCGGAGCCCAAGCCCTGAAGTAAGGACTCACTTTGGTGATCCAAAGCCTGCGGCTCACCAAACCACCCCGTTCCCTGTCCACTACGGCAGTGTTTCCCAACCTTTTTTGAGCCGTGGCACACTTTTTACATTTGCAAAGTCCTGGGGCACACCACCAACCAAAATGACACAAAATGACACTCTAACACAGTCATACATATAGTTAATATGTTTTTAAAATGTATTTATACACTCAGTGTGAAACCTGGGCCTGTTTCGATGAACTTAACATAGATATCCTGGCAGGAATGGCAGAAAGACACAAACTATAAGAGTTTGGTGGACATTGACCTTGAGTTTTGGAGTTGTAGTTCACCTATATCCAGAGAGCACTGTGGACTCAAACAATGTTGGATCAGGACCAAACTTGGCATGAATACTCAATATGCCCAAATATGAACGCAGAGGGAGTTCAGGGGAAATAGTTGTAGTTGCTGGGATTTATAGTCCCCCTACAATCAAAGAGCATTCTGAACCCCACCAATGATAGAACTGGGCCAAACTTCCCACACAGAACCCCCAGGAGGCAAGAGGAGGTCTCTACTTGGGGAAAGGGAGGCGGGCCTTCCCAATGCATGGAGAGGGAGAGACCAAGTAGACAACGGGTGGGGAGGGGTGTGTGTGTTTGTAATTTTGTTCCTTTATCGAGGTAGGTTTCTTAGGGTTTTTATACTTCAACACACTAGACTCTTCCCCCCCCAGGTTCCAATTTCCCACAGCACACCTGATGATCGCTCACTGCACACTAGTGTGCCCCGGCACACTGGTTGAGAAACACTGCACTACGGCATCGATATATGCGTGTATATGAGTGAGGATTTATCGCGCGCTGCTTCGTTGCAGAATGGAAATCATGGCCGTTTGGTAAACAAGCTTGTGCTTTGCTTTCGGTGCACTCTAAACAGAGTTGCACTATATACTGTTGAGATGCATCTCTATCTCCATCTTTCTCTCTTCTGCATTACTTCGATTGTCTCTCGGCATTACTTCGCGAACGAAGATTCTTAGGAAGGACTCATCCCACGCTTTCTACAAGCGCGTTGATGACTAAAAAGGCCAATCTGAGATAGACAAGTCCGGTTGCAGAAAGCACAGCAGAAAGTCTCCTTGGGTGATGTCGTTTCCAAGTTGCGGTTCTTTCTGCGTTGTCGTTTCTCTTCCAGACCCATTCGGCGTATCTTCTCGAAAGAGGCCGCAGCATTGTGGATAGTGCGTCTCCATGCCTCCCGATGTGAGGCCAGGGTGGACCATTGTTGGTGATCAATCTGGCCGAGCCTGAGATGTTGTTTCAGGGAGTCCTTAGATCTCTTTTTGGGGGCGCCTCTCTTGCGCTGACCCGTGGCGAGTTCACCATAGAGCAGTATCTTTGGGAGGCGGTGGTCCTCCATCCTAGAGACGTGCCCTGCCTAGTGCAGCCGTGTTCTCAATAGCATGGCCTCAACGTTGGTGATCCCTGCTTGCTCCAGAACAGCAACATTCGTCACATAGTCGGTCCAGTGTACATTTAGGATTGTGCGAAGTCAGCGCTGGTGAAAGCGTTCGAGGAGTCGTAGGTGTTGGTGATAGATGACCCATGTTTCAGACCCATAGAGGAGAATAGACAGTACGATAGCTCTGTACACACTGATTTTTGTGCTTTGCCTCAGGTGCTTGTTGCTCCAGACTCTTTTGTGAAGCCTTCCGAATGCACTCTATGCCTTTGCTGATCTGTTATCTTTCTCTTTATCAATCTTGGCGTCTGAAGAGATGATGCTTCCCAGGGAGGTGAACTGCTGAACAGACTTAAGCACAGATTTGCCTATGCTGACGTGGGGATGATGGTGTTCTTCCTGTGGTGCGGGCTGGTAGAGGACTTCCCTTTTCTTCAGGCTGACTTCCAGCCCAAACGGCTCTGCAGCTGTTACAAAGCAGGGTGCCAGGCGCTGCAGGGCTGCTTCTTCTTCTATTGTAAGACACCATCAATTGTAAGGCGCATCCTAATTTCAGTACCAACAACAAAAATACCTAAGATACACCTGCAATTCTAAGACGCGCCCTATTTTTGGAGATGTTTCTTTTGCATACGAGGGCTGGGGATGCACCTTTGGACACAAAACCACACCAGAGTTCTTATACGTAAGCAGTTTATTTGAGAATAAAAATAGCTTCAGCAAAATAATAAAGGAAGTTCAAAAGTATAATAGAATGAAGAGAGTGAAGAGAGAGGCCAGGAAGGCCGTTCCATCTTGCCTCCTGCACTGTGAATATAATATAATATATATTGTATATACATATAATATTGATAATATTATAATGTAATACAATATAATGCTACTAATAATATGATATTATAATTATATATTGTATATTACATGTAATATTACTAATAATACAGTATAATATTATAGTACGATATAATATATAATAGTATTGTGCTATGGCAGGGGTGCCCACACTTTTTCAGCATGCGAGCTACTTTTAAAGCAACCAAGTCGAAAAGATGTACCTGCCCCGCCGCTGCGTGCTCCTGCTGCCGCACGCGCGCTCCCGCTGCAGCCTTGTGACCGCATACCGCTTCTTCCGCATTGCAGGAAGGTGGAAGCGCGAGGCGGGGCCTCTCTCGCCAGCAGTGGAGACTGCACGGCTGCTTCTGGACGAGAGAGAGGCAGGGCGGAGCACGAGGCCGGGCCTCCGGAGGCCCCGCCTTGCGCTCCCTCTGGAGGCCCTGCCCCCTCCTTCCGGAGGCCCCGCCTCACGCTCCCTCCTTCCTGCAATGCCCCGCGGGTGGAAGAAGCACCGTGCAAGCGGAAGGCGGTGGCAGCAGCGCACGCAAGGCAGAAGCGCCCCATCTGGCTGAGATCGACCTCATTTGGTCTCGCAATCGACGTGTCGATCGCGATCGACTTCCTGGGCGGCCCTGTGCTATGGGAATAATATAATATGTTGTATTTACATTTTGCTTGTAAGCCGCTCTGAGTCCCTTTCGGGGTGAGAATAAATAAATAAATAAATAACATTGTCCATAAAAACAGTTAAGCAAAGTAAGCAATAAAGCCAGCATCAAACTCAGGAAATGGAAATGTCCCAAAATTCACGGCAAATATCCACAGGAAGAAGAGACTGCGAGCCCCAAAATAGTCCAGGCATTCAAAGTCGAAGTCACACAATTGATTCAGGAACAAATTTGAGCAATTAAATCCAGAGGCATTTAATTTAATTTATTTATTTACAGTATTTACATTCCACCCTTCTCACCCCGCCGCTGGGGACTCAGGGCGGATTACAATCTACACATACATGGCAAAAATTCAATGCCATAGACACACAACACATATAGACAGACACTCAGAGGCTATTTAACTTTTTTATGGCCACCAGGGGAGCTGTTGCTTCACCGTCCATCTGCGACACTGATGAAGTACTTTCCGCATTCCCCGCATGCTTTTGCTGGAGATTTTTTATGGCCTCGCAAATTTGTTAGGTTAGCCTCCCCACACATAGGTGGTCCCTAAATTTCCTACGTGACAGATGCAACTGTCTTTCGGGTTGCAAAGGTCGACAACAAGCTACACAATTGGCTGGAAGCTCACTTCGACCCGGGCTGGAGTTGTAGTTGTAACTGGGGGGGCCTGGGCCTGCCTGATTGCCTCCCTCCCTCCCTCCCCGCTTGCAGGGTGGAAGCCAAGCTGGAGCATTGGTACGTCACGGGCCTGAAGCAGAAGGAGGTGGTGCCTTCCCTGGTGGCCTCCATCGGAGACGCCCGCTCCTCTCTGCTCAAGATCGCCTTTGAGACCAACCCGGAAGGGGGCTCCGCCGACCAGAGCCTCTCGGTGGAGTCGCAGCCGGTGGAAATCATCTACGACGCCGTGAGTAGGAAGCACCTGCCCGCTGCCGCTTTCCTGTGTTGTTTCGAGTCGTGCCACAGGGGCACAAGGTCTTGCTTCCATCCTTACTATTATGAAGACCAATAGGATTGAGCAGGCCGGATGACCCTTCCAAGTCTATTATTCTATTATTATGACTATCACTAGCCGTCCCCTGCCACGCATTGCTGTGGCCCAGTCTGTGTATATGTGTTTTGTGTGTATATACTGTATATGTGCTTGTGTGTGTATATATTTGTGTTTGTGTTTGCATGTGTATACTGTATATATATGTGTGTGCGTGTGTGCGTGCGTGCGTGTATATATTTCCGTATTTGTGTGCTTATATGTGTACATGCATATTGTGTATATGTGTCTGCTTGTCTATATGCATTTTTGTGTATATATGTGTGTATATGTGTATACGTATATGTGTGTGTATGTGTATATGCATATACATGTGTGCATGTATGTGCATGTGTATATGTATATGTGTGTGTGTTTACGTATGTGTGTACATATGTTTATTTGTGTGTGTGCATATATATGTGTGTGTGTATGAATGTGTGCATGTGTATATGTATATTATTATATTATTATTTTGAAGTAGGGGCTAGATGGCCATCTGTCAGGAGCGTTTTGATTGTGTCTTTCCTTCCTGGCAGAAGGGGGTTGGACTGGATGGCCTTACTCATATTACATATAATATACTAGCATTATTACCTTACAATGTTATTACTTTCTGTATATTATTATATTGTGTGTGTGTATTTTTGTGTATATATACTGTATATGTGTGTGTGTGTGTATATATATACACACACACACACACACAGAGAGAGAGAGAGAGAGAGAGAGAGAGAGAGACTATTATTAATCAGAGACTGGATGGCCATCTGTCAGGAGGGCTTGGATGGTGTCCTCCTTCCTGGCAGAAGGAGTGTGCTTCCTTCCTTCCTTCCTTCCTTCCTTCCTTCCTTCCTTCCTTCTTTACCTCTTTCCTGCCTTTCATTTCCTTTTTCTTTCCTTTCTACTTTCTTTTCTTCATTCCTTTGGTACCTCTCTCTTTTCTTCCTCCCCCTTTCCCTCTTTCATTCCTTCCCTTTTCCCTCCACCCTTTCTTCTCTCCTTCCTTCCTTCTTTACCTCTTGCCTGCCTTTCCCTTTTCTTTCCTTTCTACTTCCCTTTTTATTTCCTTTCCTCCTTCCTTAATTCTTTACCTCTTTCCTGTCTTTACTTTTTATTTCCTTTCTATTTTCTCTTCTTCCTTCAGTACTTTCTTCCTTCCTTCCCTCCTTCCTTCTTTCCTCCCTCCTTCCCTTTTTCCTTCCTTCCTGCTTTCCCTCTTTCATTCCTTCCCTTTTCCCCTCCCTCCCTTCTTCTCTCCTTCTTTCCTGTCTCTTCTCCTTCCTTCCTTCTTTATCTCTTTCCTGCCCTTCCTTTCCCTTTCCTTTCTACTTCCCTTGCCAAAGGGAAAGAAGGAAGTAAGGAGCGCTAGAGCGAGGGAGTGGGGAGTGCGGCGAGGGAGAGGGGGCGGGGCCAGAGTGGGGAAGGGACGGGGACGGGGACGGGGATGAAGTAGGGGGTGGGGCCTGAGCAGGGGCAGGGCCTCTTTTTGCCCCTCCTCCACATTCCCCCCCCCTTGCCAAAGGGAAAGAAGGAAGTAAGGAGCGCTAGAGCGGAGGGGGGAGTGCGGTGAGGAAGAGGGGACAGGGCCAGAGTGGGGAAGGGACGGGGATGAAGTAGGGGGTGGGGCCGAAGCAGGGGCAGGGCCTCATATTGCCCCTCCTCCACATCGCCCTCCCTTGCCAAAGGGAAAGGAGGAAGGAAGGAACGCTAGAGGGAAGGAGGGGGGAGTGCGGCGAGGGAGAGGGGGCGGGGCCAGAGCGGGACAAAGGAGGATCTGTATTTTGTTAATTTAATGAATTTCGAGGGGTTCTTTGTGGGGATTTTTATTGTTGGTCACACTTTGCGTGGTGAGACATTTTGCTGCCAAATTTGTTGGGTATTGACCCCGTAGTATTTTTATTTTTAAGGTAATCACAACGACAACAGCATTTTATATATATATAGATGTAATGTAATATTACTAATAATATTACAGTACAATGATATAGTACAATATAGTAATATATAATACTGATATTGTGCTATGCTAATAATATAAAATATTGTATGTATGTATATATCTTGTAAGCCTCTCTGAGTCCCTTTTGGGGTGAGAAGGGCGGCATGCAAATGTGGTAAATAAATAAATACCTTGACTCAGATAACCATTAAAAGGAGGACACTATAATTGTGGGGAATGCCTGCACCCTACGTTATGGTGACCATGGTTGTTCCGTAGCTGAACAGCATCCATCAAGGCGGCACCCAGGCTCCGGGAACGTCTTTGGAAGAAATCATGGACCAGGCCTATGACAAGTTCGACGTGGAAATCAAGAACGTGCAATTGCTCTTTGGCAGATCAGGTAGGAAGTCCGACATCTGGAAATATCCTTGTTCACTAGTTGGTGGGCTGAAATTATTATTATTATTATTATTATTATCATCATGTTTTGGAAATCCATCGCCCACAAACATACAAATGTTGTCTCTGATCATGCCAGGTTAATCCCCTGAAACTCCATCAGTGATTAGCGTTTGTCATGTTGGGCAAGTTTGCTCTCTAGAGGCATCATCGGTGGGTGGGGTCTGTGTGGTCTCTGGCTGCAGGATAAACTACAGCTCCCACCATGGTGGGTCAGTCCCCTCAAATCCCTCCAGTAGGTCCAATTGGTCATGGGGGCTCTGTGCGCCACATTTGATCTGTATTGGTGAATGGATGAGGGTTGTATTGTTTTTAGGAAGTGAGTGAAGGTACTTCAAGTCCCATCATCCGTGGTCCATCTCACACAGAACTGAACCAGGATGTTGAGTGGGTCATGAGGGCTCTGTGTGCCAGGTTTGGTGTTGATCAGTGATTGGATTAGGTTTGCAGCAGTCTTGGAAAGTGAGGGAAGGTACTGCAAGTCCCATCATCCATGGTCTTCCCTCCTCCAAACTGCAGCAGGATGTAGAGTGGGTCATGGGGGCTCTGTGTGCCAAGTTTGATATTTATCGGTCTTTGTTAGGGGCCACAATGGTCTTTGGGAAGTAAAGTGCTTGGAAGTACTACAAATCCCATAATCCGTGGTCCATCTTTCCCAAACTGCACCAGGACGTAAAGGGCATCATGGGGGTTATGTGTGCCAAGTTTGGTTCAGGTCCGGCTGAGGCCTAGTCAGGAGAATCAAGTTGAGGAAGCCTTACTGTCAATTCAGGCTGAGGCCTAGTTTGTAAAATCAGCTGAAGGAAGCGTTTTTGTAACGAACTCTGCCTGGCACCTTTGAGATTTGGGATGTTGGAATGCTGGCCAATCCATGGTCCATCCTCCCTCAAACTGCACCAAGACGTAAAGTGGGTCTTGGGGGTTCTGTGTGCCAAGTTTGGTTTTGTTGTCTCATTGTTGGGGGCTGCAAAGTGTTTTGGACTTAAACTCCCACCATGCCTGACTGCCTCAGGCCTTTCCCTTACCCCCCTCTGGCACTTTTGAATCTCGGAATGTTCGTGTTGGCTGGCCAGTGGGAGTTGTTTATGCAAATAACCCCACAGTGGGAGCCAATCCGAAAGCTGCCACATTTCCTTCCGCCCTCCGGACACATACAAACATACATACATACAAACATTCCGCTTTATAAAGGTATGGGTGTGTGTATATATATATATATGTTTGTATGTATATATATATATATATATATATATATATATATATATATATGAGATCCTATGTCAGGAGAAGACTGGAAGAAGGCAAGGTCGGAGCATCCGTCAACACTGCACATCTTGCGCCCCATGGACATCCGCGTCCAGCTGGCCAAGTCCATGGTGGAGAAGGACATCAGGATGCCCAAGTAAGGCATTAGGGTTCAAATGGACAGATATGTATGTATACTACCTGCGCCCTGCCACGCGTGGCTGTGGCCTATAGTAAGAATTTTTGAAGTAGAGGTAGATATCTGGACTGTTATGAAAGAGAGGTTCCTTCCCCCCCTTTTCCTTCCGCTTTCTCTCCTTTCTTCCTTCTCTATATCTTTCTTTCATTCCTTCTTTCGCTCTTTTGTTCATTCTTTCTTCTCTTTCCTTCCTTCCCTCCCTCTTTCTCTACGTCTTCCTTTGTCTCCTTTCTTCCCTCCCTGTTTCCTTCCTTCTTTCACTTTTTATTTCCTTTCCTCCTTCCTTACTTCTTTACCTCTTTCCTGCCTTTCATTTTTCTTTCTTTTCTACTCTCTCTTCTTCCTTCCTTCCTTCCTTCCTTCCTTCCTTCCTTCCTTCCTTCCTTCCTTCCTTCCTTCCTTCCTTCCGTACCTCCTTCCTTCTTTCCCTCCCTCCTTCTCTCTTTCCTTCCTTCCCCTTTCCCTCTTTCATTCTTTCCCTTTTCCCCTCCCTCCTTTCTTCTCTCCTTCTTTCCTGTCTGTTCTCCTTCCTTCTTTACCTCTTTCCTGCCTTCCCTTTTTCTTTCCTTTCTACTTTCTCTTCTTCCTTCGGTACTTCCTTCCTTCCTTCCTTCCTTCCTTCCATCCATCCATCCATCCTTCTATCCCTCCCTCCTTCTCTCTTTCCTTTCTTCCCCCTTTCCCTCTTTCATTCCTTCTTTTTTCCCTCCCTCCATTCTTCTCTCCTTCTTTCCTGTCTCTTCTCCTTCCTTCCTTCTTTACCTCTTTCCTGCCTTCCCTTTCCTTTCTACTTCCCTTGCCTAAGGGGAAGAAGGAAGGAAGGAACGCAAGAGGGAAGGAGGGGGAAGTGCGGCGAGGGAGAGGGGGCGGGGCCAGAGCGGGACAACGGAGGATCTGTATTTTGTGAATTTAATGAATTTTGAGGGGTTCTTTGGGGGGATTTTTATTGTTGGCCACACCTTGCGTTGTGAGACTTTTGCTGCCAAATTTGGTGGGTATTGGCCCAGTAGGTTTTGTTTTTGTTTTTAAGATACAACGACAGGACCATTTTTATATATATAGATGTATATGTATATAACTTCAGCTTTTTAGGATCACAGCCCCCAAAAGTTTCAGGATTTTTGGGGGTTGCAAGAGGATGGCACTTTTGAGTCTGTCCCTATATACATAAACATATATATGTACATATACATATACATTCTGTGTCCTCTAACTCCCTGCCTCCCTCAATCAGTGTGCTTTGCTACAGTAATAGGTGTTTAGCTGTAGAAAAATTACACGAGGCCAACGCCTTCGATATTAATAAAACATGTTGACCTCTTTTATCCTTCCTAAAACAACAACAACAACAACAAATAAATAAAATCTTATTTATATTTTGCCAGCATCTCCCCGAAGGGACTCTGGGTGGCTCACAAAGGCAGTGAAAAATGCAACACACACAAAATACAACAAGTACATGAGTATATCAAACAATGACAATATACGTTTAAATAACAATTTTACATAAGACACCATATGAAACCTTTACGGATTCAGTAAAACGCCGCAATGGCTGTGGATATGAAACGAGCTGTATTCAAATATCAACAAAACAGTCGGTAGCTGGGAACACTAGTATGATAAAACCCATGGCATTATCAGGGACTCCCAACAGCCACGATCATCATAACAGTAATAATACTAATAGCAATCTCTCTTTCCTGCAGGTTCAAAGTCTGTGGGGAGCTGCCCCTGGTCCACCTGGGAATCTCTGACCGGAAGATCCAGGGTGTCTTCCAGCTCCTGGAGAGCATCCCCTTCCCCCAGAAGCCGGCTGCCATATCAACCCCGAGCGCCATGAAAGTAAATTGCGGGAGAGGGGGCATTCTCATGCGTGGGCCCGGGTGGTTGGGGAGGAAAAGCAGGACTGTGGTGCAGCTGGCTGGAAGTCAGCTGCATTAAGATCACTACCGAAAGGTGAGTTCGAAGTCGGCCCGGGTCGGAGTGAGCTCCCGATCAAAATTGTGTAGCTTGTTGTCGACCTTTGCAACCCGAAAGACAGTTGCATCTAAGTAGGAAATTAGGTACCATGTTGTGGGGAGGCTGATTTAACTAATTTATGAGGCCATAAATCTCCAGGAAGTGTGTAAAACGAGTGAAGGAGTGCGACAGCTCCCCCTGGTGGCTAGAAGCTGAAATGTTAAATTGCCTCTTGTCTTGTCTTACATGTTTGTATGTCAAAGGGCATTGAATGTTTGCCTGTATATGTGCATTGTGATCCGCCCTGAGTGGTGGAATATAAATGATGTAATTAATTAATTAATTAATAAGTGTGGTGGAAGGAGGCTCCTTCTTTGGAGGCTTTGAAACAGAGGCTGTCTGGCCATCTGTCGGGGGTGCTTTGAATGCAATTTTCCTGCTTCTTGGCAGAATGGGGTTGGACAGGATGGCCCACCAGGTCTCTTCCAACTCTAGGATTCTATAAATAAAAATGTAATAGTAATAATAATAATCTTTCAGCATTACTTCGCAAACGAAGATTCTTAGGAAGGACTCATCCCACGCTTTTTACAAGCGCGTTGATGACTAAAAAGGCTCATCTGAGATAGGCAAGTTTGGTTGCATAAAGCACAGCAGAAAGTCTCCTTGGGTGATGTTGTTTCCAAGTTGCAGTTCTTTCTGCATTGATGTTTCTCTTCGAGACCCATTCGGCGTGTCTTCTTGAAAGAGGCCACAAAACCACCCTCGGAACAAGGTGTGTTTAGCACCTGAAAAATTCAAAAAATTGTGGATAGTGCGTCTCCATGCCTCCCGATGTGAGGCCAGGGTGGAACATTGTTGGTGGTCAAATCTGTCTGAGCCTGAGGTGTTGTTTCAGGGAGTCCTTATATCTCTTTTTGGGGCGCCTCTCTTGCGCTGACCCGTGGCGAGTTCACCATAGAGGAGTATCTTTGGGAGGCGGTGGTCCTCCATCCTAGAGTCGTGCCCTGCCCAGCGCAGCTGTGTCCTCAATAGCATGGCCTCAATGCTGGTGATCCCTGCTTGCTCAAGGACAGCAACATTCGTTACATAGTCGGTCCAGTGTATATTTAGGATTGTGCGAAGACAGCGCTGATGAAAGCGTTCGAGGAGTCGTAGGTGTTGGCGATAGGTGACCCATGTTTCAGACCCATAGAGGAGAATAGACAGTACGATAGTTCTGTACACACTGATTTTGGTGTTTTGCCTCAGGTGTTTGTTGCTCCAGACACTTTTGTGAAGCCTTCCGAATGCACTATATGCTTTTGCTAATTTGTGATCTATCTCTTTGTTAATCTTGGCGTCTGAAGAGATTATGCTTCCCAGGTAGGTGAACTGCTGAACGGACTTAAGCACAGGTGTGCCTATGCTGACGTGGGGATGATGGTTTTCTTCCTGTGGTGCGGGCTAGTACAGGACTTCCATTTTCTTCAGGCTGACTTCCAGCCCAAAGAGCTCTGCAGCTGCTGCAAAGCAGGACATTAGGCGCTGCAGGGCTGCTTCTGAATGGGCGACAAGGGCAGCATCGTCTGCAAAAAGCAGCTCACGGACTAGATAGTTTAGAGCCTTAGTGTGAGCCCTCAGGCGGCTTAAGTTGAAAAAGTAGGATATACATTAAAAAAGAATAAAATAAAATATAAAAATAAAATTATTAATAATAATAAAACATGGATCTTTTTTCCCTAGGCGCCTTCCATTCCTGCTGTTACCGATACAAGGAAGACTTTCCTTGGGACGCCTCTGCTGCTGGAAGGAGTGGCATCAGGTAATTCACCAAGAGCGCATGGAGCATGGGATTTCCTGTCGCCATAAAGTTCCAGTCAAATACGGGGCCTTCCGTATGGAAAATATCTTTTCTCCTTAGAATCCGATGATGAATTTTTTGATGCCGACGAAGAGAGCAGCGCAGGCCAAAGCGTGAAGCCCGTCAAGCCCGAGGCTGCGCCCAAACATGAAGAGCTCACCGACCTCCAGCTCAAGTTCGAAATTAGGGAGGCAAGTGTTCAAAAGAAATCCTTCAAAAGGAATGTATTGCTGAAATTGGTCATAAGTCTTGAACCTGTATTCTATGGCTATTGTTTTTGGTGTGTGTGTGCACTTCTTTTTGCATCTGACCGATGGTGGTTTTGTCAGCTCCGGTGGTTTTTAAGTGTAGGCCAAGGTCTTTAGGCATTGCACCCAGCATGCCAATAACCACTGGGGCCACCTTTACTTGCTTGTGCCAGAGTCTCTGCAGATGATGATGATGATGATGATGATGATGAGTAACCTAATGGTTTTACTGAAGGAATCACCCTTCTTAATGCTTGCTTTCAGCTTTCTCTTTCTGTTAGTCTGTCTTCCTTCCTTCCTTCCTTCCTTCCTTCCTTCCTTCCTTCCTTCCTTCCTTCCTTCCTCTGTCTGTCTTTTCCTCTTTCTGTCTGTCTTTCTCCTTCCTTCTTTGCTTCCTCCCTACTACCTCCCTTCCTTCCTCTCCTTCCTTCCTTCCTTCCTTCCTTCATCTGTTTGCTTTTATTCTTTCTTTCTATCTATCTATCTACCTTTCTATCTTTTTGTCTTTCTACCTGTCTTTCTCTTTTCTTTCTGCCTTTCTTTTTGTCTATCTTTTTCCTTCCTTCCTTCCTTCCTTCCTTCCTTCCTTCCTTCCTTTCTGTCTTTCTGTCTTTCTGTCTTTCTGTCTTCCTTTCTCTTTCTTCCCCCCTCCCGTCTGCTTGTTCTCTCTCTCTCTCTCTCTTTTCCTCTTTCTGTCTGTCTTTCTCCTTCCTTCTTTGCTTCCTCCCTACTACCTCCCTTCCCTTCCTTCCTTCCTTCCTTCCTTCCTTCCTTCCTTCCTTCCTTCGTCTGTTTGCTTTTATTCTTTCTTTCTTTCTATCTATCTTTTTGTCTTTCTACCTGTCTCTCTCTCTTTTCTTTCTGCCTTTCTTTTTGTCTATCTTTCTTTCTCCTTCCTTCCTTCCTTCCTTCCTTCCTTCCTTCCTTCCTTCCTTCCTTCCTTCCTGTCTTTCTGTCTTTCTGTCTTTCTGTCTTTCTGTCTTCCTTTCTGTCACAATGCAAGGACTCGGCCGGCCCCTTAATCACACACACAGAGACGGTAATCAGCTATTTATTGAGTAATAAAGAACAGATGAAAAGGTAATTGTCCATTAAAATATAGAAAAGTCAATCCAAAAATAGGGTATGCGTAGTATAGTCCAAAAGCAAGGTTTAGCAATAGCAATGTCCAAAGGCAAAGGTCTTGGCAAAGGCTCCGCAAAACAAAGCGGATCAAGGAACAAAGCAGGATTCAAACAGGGCCCAAGAAAACTTCTTGGCAAGGCACGAGCCAGCAACTTGTCTCCGTGGTCCTTCGCTCGCTTCACTTTGCTTAGAATAGAAGTGGCCGAGGTACTGAGGATCCGTCCCACGGATCCTATACTTAAACCCCGGGCGAGGCCCCGGCGCTCTAGGCCGGCGGTAGTCTGTGCTACGGGATCTAGCGCTCCTCTGGTGCTCTAGACTGTGGTGCCATTCCCTCCTACTGGACTCGATGCTCCGTCTCCTATCAAAGCTTAGTCCTTGCCTCCCAGCACCTGGCTCACTATCTTCATGAGAGTCAAACTCCCCTTCAGCTTCAATGGCCTCATCGCCCATGTTTTCCCAAATCGCTCCTGAGATCCGTACCCCCGGTTTCTCATAACATTCATCGCTATCGGCACTTTCTGCCTCGGCCTGACCTTCCCAGTCTTCGTAGCATCCGGCCATCCCTCAACCCAAGCCAGGCTCTCTGTGGGAGAGGAAGGCCTTCTAACTCGTTAACCCCTTCCTCCATTTTCCTCCTCAGCTGCGGCTGGCTCCAATGCAAGTGGGACCCCGGTGCTGCCCCCTGCCCCAGGGCACGAAGGGAACTGGGTTGCTACACTTTCTCTTTCTGTCTGTCTGTCTTTCTCTTTCTTCCCCCTCCCTCTGTCTGCTTGTCTTTTCTTTCTCTCTCTCTCTCTCTCCCTCTTTCTGTCTTTCTTTTTGTCTATCTTTCTTTATCATTCCTTACTATTTTCCTTTCTCTTTCTGTCTGTCCTTCTCTTTCTTTCCCCCCTCCGTCACTTCCTCCCTATGTCTTGTTTCTTTCTTTCTTTCTTTTTGTCTGCCTGCCTGTTTTCCTTCCTTCCTTCCTTTCTCTCTTTCTCTTTCTGCCTTTTAAAATCTATTTTTCTTTCTCCTTCCTTCCTGTCTTCCTTTCTCATTCTGACCTTTTCTCTTTTTCTCTTTCTGTCTGCCTGTCCTTTCTTTCCCTCCCTCCCTCTGTTTGTCTTCTTTCTTTCTTTCTTTTTTTCTTTCTGCCTCTCTTTCTCTTTTTATTTTTCTTTCTCCTTCATTCCTGTCTTCCTTCCTCTTTCTGTCTTTTTCTCTTTTTCTCTCCTGTCTGTCTGTCTATCTGTGTGTCTTTCTCTTCCCTCCTTCTTTCTCTGCACCTGTTCCTTCCTTCTGCCCGATGAGGTCTTTGGAAGCCAGGAAGTGTTTCCTTTGTGTGCTTTGGAAGATCCAGAGCCCCAGCCGTGGCTTTGAAACGTGGGTGTCTCCTTCCTGGGTGCAGGTGGTGGTGGAGCTGACCAAGCAGCTGCAGCGGGAGGAGAAGGTGCTGGTGTTCGGCGTCCGGCAGCTGGGCCTGGAGGCCGTGCTCAGGACCTACGACTTGAGGGCCGTCTCTTACTTGAGGAGAATCAGCCTGGATTATTACGAAACCCAAGGTAGTCAATGCCTTTATACACTGACAAGAGAGACGCAGTGTGTACATCACAGTATTTAGACTTTTCCCCATCTTCGGCGACTTGGAGGTTGTGCTCAATTCCAGCCATTGCGGGGGGGAGTAGTTCTGTCGCTCCATTGACCATACCGAAGACCCCTGTTCACGGACTTCTTCCTTTTGATCGCATCATTGGCATTTTTCCTGGTAGAGTCTTGCTTATCCAACATTCTGCCAGCCCGTTTATGTCAGACTAGCTTGGGGACCCGGCAGTGCCCAGGTTATTTGAAGAAGGCATTGTGTGCCAAGGTTGGTTCCTATTAGATGTTTATGTGGCTTGCAGTGGTCTCAGGAACTTAGTGAAGGTACTGCAAGTCCCATTGGCCATGGTCCATCCCCCTCCAAACAGCACCAGGATGTAGAGTGGGTCATGGGGGCTGTGTGTGTCACGTTTGGTCTTGATCATTCTCTGGATGAGGGTTGCAGCGGTCTCAGAAGGTGAGTGAAGGTATTTCAAGTCCCATCATCAGTGGTCCATCCTCCTTGAAACAGCACCAGGGTGTAGAGTGGGTCAAGGGGGCTCTGTGTGCTAATTTTGGTCTGTAGTGGTCATTTGGTGAGGGTCGCGTTGTGAAGTGGGCCATTGGGCCCCTGTGTGGCAAGTTCGGTCCTGATCCGTCACTACTGTGGGCCACAATGTCTGACTGCCTGATGCCTTTCCTTTTCCCTCTGCATGTTGGAAGGCCAATCGGAGTCCTTTATGCAAATACCATTTCAGTGGCAACCAATCCCCTCTGTTTGGGGCCGTGGAATGTTGGAGTTCTGAGGCTGGCCAATCAGAGTCCTTTATGCAAATATTCCCTTAGTGGCAACCTATTGAAACGCTGTCACATATTCCTTGGCACCTCTGCACCTCCCAGAAAATGAACATTCCATTTCCAACGGAATAAAACTGTCATTTGGCTAAACTCAAGCATTCAGTTGCATTCTGTTTTGCTGGCCAATCAGAATCATTTATGCAAATTGTCTCTCAGTGGCAACCAATTCCCTCTGTCTGGTGCCTTAGAGTGTTGGAGTTCTGAGGCTGGCCAATCAGAGTCCTTTACGCAAATAATCTGGTGCCTTCGAGTGTTGGAGTTCTGGGGTGGCCAATCAGAGTCCTTTATGCAAATAATCCCACAGTGGCAGCCAATCAAAAAGCCGGCACATATTCCTCCGCACCTCCGCAAACACTTTTGTTATATACATAGAAGATAGATAGATAAGCGAGACATAAACGGGCCAGCAGAATGTCAGATAAACAAAAATGTCGGATAATATGGAGTCTCCTACTGTTACCCGTCCAACGTGGCACTAAATACATAGAATACTAACAACAGGGACTCAAAAGGTCCCTTGAGGCTAGAGTGGCCCAGCAGGAAATGCCCGGATGCGGAAGAGGAGCGTGGAAATCACGGAGGGAAGGAGGGAGGACGCTTCTGTTTCTGGTCCTGCCTCTTTTCCCCCTTTCATCCCTCTTCCTCATTGTCTTGGTTTTTAAACTTATTAGGAACTAGCTGTACCCGGCACGCGTTGCTGTGCCCTTTTTAGGAGATGCGAGAAAGTCCAATCATCCACGGTGTGCCCTCCTCTAAACTGCAGTTGGATGGAGTGTGGGTCATGGGGGGCATGGTGTGCTAAGTTGGGTCTTTATTGGTCTTGGTTCTGGGCCACAGTGGTCTGTGGGGAATGATGGGTTTTTGAAGTACTACAAATCCCATTTTCCATGGTGGTACTTCAAGTCCCATCATGCATGGTCGGGCTCTGTGTGCCAAGGTAGGTTACTGTAAATTCAGGCCATACACAATGTCCCATGAGCTGAGGCCTAGTTAGGAACAGCAAGTTAATGAAGCCTTACTGTCAATTCAGGCTATACACAATGTCCAATGAGCTGAGGCCTAGTCGGGAGAATCAAGTTAATGAAGCCTTACTGTCAATTCAGAGCGTAAACAGCTTCCCAGTAAGTGAGGGCTAGTTAGGGAAATCAAGTTAATGAAGCCTTACTGTCAATTTTGGGCGTGGTCTGTGATTTTTTTGGGGTGTAAATTTTTCGGTTGGAAGTGATTTGGGTGTTTGTGTTGGGGATTGGCTCAGGCCTTTTCCTTATTCTGTTTTGGCAGTTTTTATGGTTCGGAATTTTCATGTTGGCTGGCTAGTGCAGCAGTTATGCAAATCCGCCCTTATTGGCAGCCAATCATGTTGTTCAGAATGTAGAGGCTGGGTGAGTCTTTGGCTGCCCCGGAGGATGCTGGTAAATGTAGTTTTATTTCTACTCGTTGTTTTGGGGGCCTTTTAGGTTTTGGGGGGAAACGTTTCTTTGCTTCAAACGTACCTTGCTTGAGGCCTATTTCTGTTGGCAAGTATTGTGTTTCTGCGTTGTATGGTTTCTTTGTTTGAGGTATACATCACATGACGTGAACCCATTTATATAATAGATGGAGAGAGTTGGGGAGCGTTCCTGTTGCGCTCCAGGACAGATCAAAGCCCCCTGACTTCAAACACACCTCATGTTGAATGAAAAACCCAATCCTTTTTATTGAAGCTTAATAAAATAGCCAGTAGAAAATAGACGCTCGTAAGAAAGGAAGAAAGTTCCAAACAATACTAAGTCAGTAAAAATGCAGTGACACAAAGAGGGGTCGCCTTATATGGCGAGTGCATCCCAAACTCTATATTTTAACTGGAAAAGTTGAGGGTCGTCTTATACGCCCAGTCGTCTTATACGCCAGAAAGTACGGTATATAATTATATCTATTTGTCCGAGTCCTTTTCAGAGTTGTTCTTCTTTCTTTATTGCGTCTGCAGGCAAAAAGCAGCAGCTGCATTTAATCAGCTCTTCGGATAAGTCTGGATTGGACCTCCTGAAAGTGGAATACACCAAGGTGAGCTGCACCGAGTCGGGTTGGCTTATACCAGAGTATATACGGTACATGGATGATGTAGAGAATTATAATGTGCAGTCCAAAGCGCTCTCACGCTCTCTCTCTCTCTCTATACTAGCTGTACCCGGCCACGCGCTACTGTGGCGTTGTGTGGTGGTATGGAAAATTACTGCTCCTTTTCCCTCCCTGTTTCCTTTCTTTCTGGCCCCCCTCCTTGTCCCTCCCCTTTTCCCACTTCTCTTCCTTTCCTTCTCTTGCTCTTCTCTTTCAGTTTCCCCTCTTTCCCTTTCTTCCATTATTCCTTTCTCCTTTTCCCATCCTTCCTCTCCTTCTCTTTCTATCCCTTTCTCTTTCTTTTTCTCTCTTTTTATTTCCTGTTTCCTTTTCCTTTCCTTCCTCCTCTCTTTGTCCTTTCGTTCCTTCCTTCCGTCCCTTCTTCTTTCCCTCCCTCCTTCTTTCTTCCCTTCCCCCCCTTTCTGTCTTTGTCTGTCCCTCCTTTCTTCTCTCCTTCCTTTGTGTCGGTTCCCCTTCCTGCCTTCTTTGCCTCTTTCCTGTCTTTCTGTTTTCTTTCCTTCCTTCCCTCTCTCCTTCCTCCCCACTTTCTATCGTTCATTCCTTCCCTTTGTACCTCCCTCCTGTCATCTCTCTTTCTCCTTCCTGCCTTCTTCACCTCTTGCCTTTTGCTTTGCTTCCTTTCCTTCCTTCCCGGAGGCAGAGCGGCCTGGCGGTGGGCGGGGACTGCTGCTTCCCCAGGGCAGCCGTGGGCCTTTTGGGCCCTGGCGAAGGAAGGGAAAGAGGCCGCAGAAGGAGGAGGAGGCAGGGGCGCTCTGGAACCTGGAGCTGTTTGAAGGGCCAGCATCTTCCCCGTGGGCCAGAGCTCGATTGTTGCCTTGGGCCGGCCTCCCTGTCTCCTGCGGCGGACAGAACAGCTGGCCATTGGGGGGAACACCTCCGCTGGCTGCCGAAGACCTTAAAGGAGGAGGGCGGGCCGCTGTCTTCTGCGAAGCCGGGGCCTCAGTTGTTGTCGCAGCCCTGGCTCCATAGGCCTCCGCGGCAGCAATTGAGGCCCTGGCTTTGGCGAAGACGGCGGGCCTCCCTTCTCCGTTCGTGTATTTCGCAGCCAGCGAAGGCGGCACCCCACAGAGAGGTACATTTCCCCTGCTGGCCGCCGCAGGAGAGAGGTAGGCCGGGCCGAGGCAGCAATCAAGCTGAGGGCCTTGGGGAAGGTGGCGGCCCTTCTTTTTCCTCTGTGCCGGGGGTTGGGGGGGAGAGAGAAGGGGTTTGTGTGCGCGGGAGCTTTTCCGCGCATGCGCAGTACTGCAGTAGCGTGGGGGATCATGGGAGTTGTAGTCCCATTGGTTTTTGGGTTTGTCCCCGTTTTGTTTTAAATTTAGGGGGGGGGGTTGGTGGTAAACATACCTCGTTCCATGGTGGGTTTTGTGGCCTGGTTTGGTGTTTGTGGGTTCAGCGGTTTTGCTGTCTATAAGCTACTTCGCACGACAGCTCTCATTTTATATATATATAGATATATAATAGGAAGTTACTGGTATTTTATGTTTTTAATGCTTTTGACAGGGTTTTTATAATGTATGTTGTTTTTAATTTTGTTTTACTTTTGTTTGTTTACTGTGGCATCGAATTGTGTCTGTATAAGATGCCTTGGGTTGCCTCCGGACTGAGAAAGGCAAAATAAAAATGTAGTAAATAAATAAATATTTGGCTGGAGTTACAAGTTAGAAAATGTCCCTGTTCCGACTTACAAACAAAATTCAACTTAAGAACAAACCTACAGGATCCATCTTGTTCTTCCTTTAGGGACTGCCTGTATTTTTAAAAGGATTATTTTTCTCCCCTGTGATAATTTCCTCCAGGCTGATGTAAACGGTCCAAAGTTTCAGAGCGCGTTTGACAACACAGAACAAACAGTCCAGGTAAGCCACCTCGAAGGACTCAATGGAGCCAAGGGTTCAAATGGCAGGGAAGGAGATTCTACTTGGACACGAGGAAGAGCTTCCTGGTTGTAAGAAGAGCTGTTCAGCAGTGGAACTCTCTGCCTCACAGTGCTGTGGAAGCTCCTTCTTTGGAGGCTTTGGAACAGAGGCTGAACGGCCACCTGCCAGGGATGCTTAGATTGTGCTTTTCCTTACTGAAGGCATAAGGCAGTGGTTCTCAACCTGGGGTCCCCGGATGTCTTTGGCCTACAACTCCTAGAAATCCTAGCCAGTTTACCAGCTGTTAGGATTTCTGGGAGTCGAAGGCCAAAAACATTTGGGGACCCCAGGTTGAGAACCACTGGCATAAGAGGTTGGGACTGGATGCTCTTTGGGGTCCCTCCCAGCTCTAGGAGTCTATTCTTATTACTAACCAAGGGCTGGGTGGTCATCTGTCAGGAGGGATTAGATTGTGCTTTTCCTGCATAAAGGCAGAAGGGGGTCAGACTGGATGTTCTTTAGAGCAGTGTTTCTCAACCAGTGTGCCGTGATGGACCTGCTGCTGTGCCGCGAGAAAAGCTCTCTGCCCCCTTCCTCCCCCCCTCCTGCCGAACTCCTGCTGCTTGGGGGAGGAGGAGGAAGGGCCGGGCGGTGGCGAAGAAAAAAAAGGGGCCAGGGCGCTGCCTCCTTCGGCCGTTTTTCTAGCCAGCCTCCAATCCGCCATGACTCCCACCATGACTCTCGCCCCTCGCTCGCTGAAGCCGCGTGGAGGGGCCCCGCCCACTGAAGCCCATCCACCGCTCATGCTCCTCTGTAGGAGAGCTGAAGCTGGGGGGAGGGGCAGGGCATGATGCGGCCTGGCTCCGCCCCCTCCCCAGGCTTCGGCACTCCCAGCAGCTGCTCCAGCCTTGAGGGGACAGTGCGAAGCCACCATTGTCCTGGCTCTGGCACCGCTGGCTTGGCACTGCCCCCTCAAGGCTGGAGCAGTTACTGGGAGAGGTGAAGGCGGGGGGAGGGGCGGGCATGGCACGGCCTGGCTCCGCCCCCTCCCCTGGCTTTGGCACTCCCAGCAGCTGCTCCCAGCAGGCCACCATCCCCCAGCCATTCTTTTCTGTGTTAGAGAGTCATTTTGTGTCATTTTGGTTGGTGGTGTGCCCCCGGATTTTTTTAATGTTAAAAGTGTGCCGTGGCTCAAAAAAGGTTGGGAAACACTGCTTTAGAGGTCTCTTTCAACTCTAGGACTCTATGATTCCTTACTTTTTATTTTTGTTTATTTTATTTTATTATTTATATTATATATTAATTATTTTATTTTATTATTTAGAATTTTATTATCTTATTTATTACATTATTTATTATTAATTTATTATTTTCACCTTTTTATTTTTATTTGTTTTTAATAGTCATATTATTATTTTAGTTTATTTCATTATAGTTTATATTATTATTTATAATTTAATAATGTTATTGATTCTTATTTTATTATTTTGACATTATTTTTTAATTTTTTAAAATTATTTTGTCATATTGTTTATTTTAGTTTATTGTTTATCGATATCTTAATATTTTAATTATTTTATTATATTATTTTGACATTATTTTTTATTATTTTATCATATTTATTTTAGTTTATTGTTTATTGATATTTTAATTATTTTATTTCATTATTTTATTTCATTATTTCATTATGCATTATTTATTTTATATTAATAATAATAATAATTTATCGTTTTGCGTGCCTTCCCTTCCAGGTGGCGTTCTCCTCCTTGAACCTGCTCTTGCACACGCAGGCCCTGCTCTCCGCCATCAATTACCTGCTGGCCGTCCTCCCGGCCAAGAAGCAGGACCCACCGCATCCGGGGGCCTCCCAGGCGCAGGGAGGGAAGCCCAGCAAAGAGGCCCCGGTGTCCAAGAAAGGTATTTTCCCCTTCCCCTTCTCTTCAGCGAAGGTGAACTGCTCCACATCACACTGATCAATCCCTCGCACAATATTCCTTCCTTCCAGCGGCCAAACCCAGCAAAGACAAGGACGTGTTTGACTTCAAGCTCTTTGCCAAGCTGGACGCCTTCTGCATCAGCGTCTGCGACGAGAAGAACAATATCGCCGACATCCGGGTTCAAGGTAATAACATGATGGAACAAAATTTGAAAAAAAATGTTCCTTATCTATCTATATAATAACAGTCAGTCTTTGCGGAGAGCGGGAGGTGCAGAGGAATATGTGCCAGCGTTTCGATTGGTTGCCACTGTGGGAATATTTGTATAAAGGACTCTGATTGGCCAGCCTCAGAACTCCGACACTAAGGCACCAGATTATTTGTATAAAGGACTCTGATTGGCCAGCCTCAGAACTCCAACACTCTAAGGCACCAGAAAGAAGGAAATTAGTGGTCACTGAGACACTATTTGCATAAAGGACTCTGATTGGCCAGCAAAACAGAATGCAACTGAATGCTTGAGTTAGCCAAATGACAGTTTTTTTCCGTTGGAAATGGAATGTTCATTTTCTGGGAGGTGCGGAGGTGCCAAGGAATATGCGACAGCGTTTCAATAGGTTGCCGCCATGAGATTATTTGCATAAAGGACTCTGATTGGACAGCCTCAGAATTCCAACATTCTATGGCCCCAGACAGAGGGGATTGGTTGCCACTAAACTGGTATTTGCATGAAGGACTCCGATTGGCCATCCACATTTCAACATTCTAAGGTGACGCAGAGAGAAAAGGAAAGGCCTCAGGCAGACACTGCGGCCCACAGCAGTGACGGATCAAGACAACACTTGGCACACAGGGGCCCAATGACCTACTTCACAATGCGACCCTCACCCACTGACCACTACAGACCAAAATTAGCACACAGAGCCCCAAAGGAGACTCGAGACTCGAAGCGGCTTGGCAGAGAAGCATTAGTATACAATTTAAAATATTATTATTATATATTATTATTGTACTTATTTATACCTTGCTTTATCTCCACAAAATGACTAAACACAGCTTGGCATAAAATCAGGGGACTGCCCTGAAATGGGTGTCCTCCTTTCTCCTGGATCGGGGCCAGCGAGTGGAGACGGGAGGTATGGTTTCCGAAAGGCTCCCCTTAAGTTGTGGGGTGCCTCAGGGAGCCATTCTTTCCCCTTTATTGTTTAACATCTACATGCAACCCTTTGCTAAGCTGGTGCGGAGTTTTGGTCTGGAGTGTCATCAATATGCGGATGACACCCAGCTGGTGCTGAGGATGGACAGCCGACCAGTCTCTGTACCCGATTGTTTCCAGCAATGCCTCGAAGCCGTGACTGGTTGGCTACGAGCCAGTCGGTTGAGAGTGAACCCATTGAAGACGGAGATCCTTTGGCTGGGTCACCCGGGTGGGTGTGAGCTCCGGCTGCCAGCTTTGGACGGCAAGGCACTACGCCCGTCGTCCTTAGTAAAGAGCCTGGGGGTCTAGTTCGACCCGCTGCTGACGATGGAGGCTCAGGTCTCCACTGTCAGCAGATCTGCCTTTTACCATCTGCGGCAAGCCAGGTGGCTGGCACCCTACCTCTCTGGGAAGGACCTAGCCACAGTAATCCAGGCAACGGTCATCTCGAGGCTAGACTACTGTAACACCCTTTACATTGGTCTTCCTTTGTCGGTCATCCGGAAGCTCAAACTGGTGCAGAATGCTGCAGCGAGACTTTTGGCTGGAAATTGCTTTTATTTTACTGTTTTTATGTGCCTTGTTTGTTATTTGATATGATGTAAACCGTCCCTGAGCCAAATGGAAAGGACGGTATACAAGTTGAAATAATAAATAAATAAATAATAATTATTATTATATATTGTATTTATTTATACCCCGCTTTATCACCCCAAAAAGGACTCAAAGTGGCTTGGCAAAAGAGCATTAGCATAATATTTAAAATATTATTATAATTATTATAATTATTATAGATTATTATAGATTATACCCTGCTTTATCTCACCAAAGGGGACTCGAAATGGCTTGGCAGAAAAGCATTAGTATGCAATTTAAAATATATTAGTATTATTGATTATTATATATTATTATTGAATTTATACCTCACATTATCTCCCCAAAATGACTCGATACAGCTTGGCATAAAAGTATTAGCATACAATTTACAATATTATTATGTGTTATAATAATATATTATAATAATATTATATATTATTGTATTTATTTATACCCCGCTTTATCTCCCCAAAAAGGACTCAAAGTGGCATAAGAGCATTAGCATACTATTTAAAATATATTATTATTATTATTCCCTGCTTTATCTCCCCAAAGGGGACTCGAAGTGGCTTGGCATAAAAGCATAATAATAATAATATATTGTTATTGTATTTATTTATACCTCACCAAGCCGTTTCGTGTGACCTCCTCAAGGCATCCCAATGGGCTTCTGTGCCTTCCAGACCCATTGCCCAATACAGAAACCACAAGGCCACACTGGATGTGAATGGTTGTGTTTCTCCACTGGTTGAACTTGAATTTACCAGACCTTTTCCCTTCCTTTTCAGGTCTGAACTCCTCTCTGTTCCTTCAGTCGAGCCAAACCACACTCTTTGCGCGGCTGAAGGATATTGTTGTGACCGACGTTGATTCCAAGACGGTTCATAAAAAGGTATAAAACGTTTATTCTGGTTGTTTGGCCATTCATTATGGTGAGAAGATGATGATAATATAATTATGATTTAATAATAATAGTATAATTGGTAGTCTAATAATATAACAATATAATAATGAGAATAATCTAACAAAATAATAACAATGGCAATAATACAACAATATAATAAGTCCTCTACCAGCCCGCACCACAGGAAGAACACCATCATCCTCACGTCAACATAGACAAATCTGTGCTTAAGTCCGTTCAGGGGTTCGCCTACCTGGTATAATCTCTTCAGACACCAAGATTGGCAAAGAGATAGATCACAGATTAGCAAAGGCATAGAGTGCATTCGGAAGGCTTCACAAAAGAGGCCACCAGGGGGAGTTGACGCACTCCTTATCTCTCAGCGTTCACAGCGTCCCTTGTTGTTCCTTCCGCATTCCTCAGCATTCCTGGAGTTCTTTAATGGCCTCATAATTCAGTCAAAATTTGCCTCCCCACTTAATGTGGTACCTTAATCTCCTACTTGAAAGATGGAACTGTCTTTCGGGCTGCAAAGGTCGGCAGCAGGCTACACTTAAGGTCGAGCACCCACCTCGACCCGGACAGGCCTCGAACTCATGACCTATTGGTCAGAGAGATCTTATGCAGCTGACACTTAGCCAGCTGCGCCACATTCCCAGTGCACACACATCTATAAAGCAGGTACAGATTTAAAGTCTAATGATGGATGGAGTCGACATGTCCCCTTCCTCTCCTCTCAGGCGGTTTCCATTGTTGGCGACGAAGTCTTCAGTTTCAACTTGGCCTTGTACCCGGAGGCAACGGAGGGCGACGCCTATTCGGACATGTCCCAAGTGGACGGGGTGGTCTCCCTCAAAGTGGGCTGCATCCAGATCATCTACCTCCACAAATTCCTCATGTCCCTCCTGGTGAGGCCCAATGCCTGGTTTCGCTATTGTGGTGGGAAAGGGGAAAGGTCGGGTGGCATATGCATGGGGTGCAGGCAGGACGGTGAAAAGGTACCGCATTTCATCACATAATAGCCGCACCTTGTAGTCACTCATTTAACATCAGAAAAGGGTGCAGCTATTATGCAATGAAAAAAACAGCCTTTGATTCCTCCCTTCTCTCTGAATATTTTTCTGGACTCCCCCTTCCCCTTCCTCCCTCCTTTCTTTCCTTCCTTCCTCCTTTCTTTCCTTCCCTCCTTCTTCCTTCCCTCCCTCCCTCCCTCTCTTCCTTTCCTTCCTTCCTTCCTTCCTCCCTCCTTCCTTCCTTTGTTCCCTTCCTTCCTCCTTTCTTTCCTTCCTTCCTCCTTCCTTCCTTCCTTCCTTCCTCCTTTCTTTCCTTCCTTCCTTTCCTTCCTCCTTCCTTCCTTCCTTCCTTCCTTCCTTTGTTCCTTCCTTTCTTTCCTTCCTTCCTCCTTTCTTTCCCTCATTCCTTCTTTGTTCCTTCATTCCTTCCTTCTTCCCTCCTTCCTTCCTTCCCTTCCTTCCTTCCTTCCTTTCCTTCTTCCTTCCTTCCTTCTTCCTTCCTTTCGTTCCCTTCTTCCCTTCCTTCCTTTCCTCTCCTTCCTTCCTTTCTTTCCTTCCTTCCTTCCTTCTTCCTTCCTTCCTTCCTTCCTTTCCTTCCTTCCTTTCTCCAAAGGCAATGCAGTTTACAAAATCTGTAATTGAGCTTTTTGGAGAAAGAATTGAAACTCCAGACAACTCCATTTCCATATTAAATATTATTATTATTATTATTATTATTCCCTGCTGTACCTCCCCAAAGGGGACTCGAAGTGGCTTGGCATAAAAGCATTTGTATATAATTTAAAATATATTATTATTCTCCGGTGGTGCAGGGTGTAGCCATCCTGTGATAACGTGGCATGTGTCATTACGGAGGTAAAGAGATAAAGTAGCCGTTTCTGCTTCTCCGAAACCAACGCCCCTTTGCTTCCCGGCAGAACTTCCTGGGCAGCTTCCAGGTGGCCAAAGAGGCCTTGAGCGCGGCCACCGAGAAAGCGGCTGAGAGAGCGGCCACCAGCGTGAGGGACCTGGCGCAGAGGAGCTTCCGCCTCGCCATGGACATCGACCTCAAAGCCCCGGTGATCTTCGTCCCTCAGTCCTCGGTCTCCTTTAATGCGGTGGTGGTGGATCTTGGGCTGATCAAGGTGCAGAACAAGTTCAGTTTGGTTCCGGCCAAGGACTGCCCGCTTCCTCCGGTCGTGGACAGAATGGAGGTCCAGCTGACACAGCTGAAGATGGCCAGGTGGGTTGGGTTCACGGTCACTGGGCAAGAGTGCCGTGGACAGGAAGGCATCGCCCCACAAAAGGAAACGTTCCTAATGTTGCAGAGAGAAGCCTTGAAATAATGCACATTTCGACAAGCAAAAAAGTATGTAGCTCTAATGAGTAAATAGTACCAAAAGAAAAACGGGAGTCAGAGTGGATGTAATCATATAGTCTTATCTGTTTCAATATGGGTAATCCCAAGAGAGTGAAACGGGTGAGTATAGTCTTTATGTAACAAAAGATCATCACAAAGAAAAGTCCCAGAGCTGCAGATGTAAACAAATTCCCAAGTTCTTGAGGTATTTATAATCCAAAACCACAATGAATTTGTAATCCAAACATGAACCAGATGCAGGCTCGGGAAAGGTCGACGGTGTAGCTGTTTCATCCGAATGGGCTTCCTCGGGACCTTGGGACTGATCCGCGTGAATGAAAATCCGGTTTCACTTGGTCCGGGAAATCACTGCAATAATATAATAACATAATATCTAAATATCTCATAGCATAATATACAATTATGAATATTCTCCCGATCATAGAGCTAAAAAGAAACGCTGAACCAAAATACATACCAATAGAATCATATCTAGCAATCATATGTGGACGTGCAATAAACAGAATTAAATAGAGCATCGATTACACAGATGAAGTAATCAAACTAAGAGTTCATTGAGAGAGCTATAGTCTAACACAACGGGTGTGGTCACACAACATACAATGAAAAAATCTGAACACACAATTATCTCAAAATGTAATCAGTATATATTCAGCAACAACACATTAGACAAAATAAACATATAAATCTCTGATGGGTGTCCAATCCCTGCTCCCAAAACCCGCCAAAGAAAAATACAATCCGTTGTAGGTGTCAAGCGGTTTGGTGAGAAGGGTAAGTTGTTGGAAAGTAGCCGCAATCAAAGTAATTTGTAATCCAGACCCCGATGGGTGTTTGTAATCCAGAAAGGAAAGATGAGGGCGAGGAGACTTGGAGCAGGTACGCCAATAACCAACTTCGCAGCTGAGTAGCAACCCCAATACGGGGGATAGGGTGGCTGGGCGTAGTCCGCATTCTCACTGGCCGACGAGGACACAAATGTCAAGGAGTCCAACCTCGTTTCGACCCCAGCGGGTCTTTTTCAAGGCCAATACAGACAAAGATCCTCACATCGCATCACAGGGCAGGCGGCAGGATGGAGGTAGATTACGCCCGAGAATACTTCTCCAAGATTCCTGTCGCCTGCCCTGTGATGCGATGTGAGGATCTTTGTGTGTATTGACCTTGAAAAAGACCCGCTGGGGTCGAAACGAGGTTGGACTCCTTGACATTTGTGTCCTCCTCGGCCAGTGAGAACGCGGACTACGCCCAGCCACCCTATCCCCCGTATTGGGGGTGATTATCCATTAATTTTCATGTTGGAGTAATCTCTTCTTTGTGTCTGAGTGTGGAGAGGACTCAATTCTTTCAAGAACCATTACTGTGAGATCCTCATAGGTATGATGCTGTTTAAAGTGGCAGTAGAGGAGTAAGCTTTCATTTCTGATGCGAAAATGTGAGCGGTGCTCCTGGACGCGTGTCCAGAGTTCCCTCCCCATCTCGCCTACGTAAAGTCAATTGCAACCACACTTTAAACAATAAATAACGTTTTTGCTCCCTCAAGTAGCCCAAGACTTTATATACGATTTGTGACCATTGTGTGGACTGACAATAAAGGTTTGAGGATTAATCAGTTTACAAATCGATAACAATAACAATAACTATATAATACTGTTTTGTTCTATAATAAATAGTACAAAATAAGAAATGATTAATATATAATAATAATAATAAATATAACAATAAATAGAATATCAATAAATAGAATAACAGTAACGAATATAATAAAATTTATTTATTTACTATATTTAAATACCGCTTTTCTCAGCCCTCGGGCAACTCCTATATTAATAAAAATAATGATAATAATTAATAATATATAATAAAGATAAGTAGAACAATATATAGGATAACAATAAATATAATAACAAATATTGTGATAATATAATAATCATATTAATAGTATATAGTAATAATTAGAACAATAAATAGAATAGCAATAAAATATAATAAATATAACAAAATTAATAATAATAAGTAGAGCAATACATAGAATAATAATAATTATTATTATTATTGCCCACCTCCCCTTGCAGATTTAAAAGAGCAAGATACAGCAAAACACTATTACAATGCATATGACAAGATACACACAAGGTGAAATACAGATTAAAATCCACCGAAAAAGGCAAATTTAATAACCCGGACGCTCTTTGTCTCCTTCATTTCTGAATTGTTTAACTCAGGACGATCTTGCAACCGGGTTTTTCGCAGCCTGACATTCAGATCCTGCACCCGATCAACCTGAATCTCTCTGTGAATCGCAACTTGGCCGGATCCTGGTACCACAGCATCCCTATGGTGGAAGTCAAGGGCCACCTGGACGCAATGGATGTAAGTGATGGCTTCACAACCGCTTCTCCGCCTGATAAGGGTCATAATCCCTCGAGCGGTTTGGAGACGGATCTCCTCCTGTGCTTCTTTCTCTTCAGGTCGTCTTGAACCAGGAAGACCTGAATGTCCTGCTTAAAATCCTGACAGAAAACCTTGCCGAAGCCGATCAAACGACGGAAGGCACGGCGCCCATTGCACAAAGTCAAGGTATTTACGTTGCGTTTTTAAGAGGTGCGCTTCTGGGTGTATTCGACTATGTTATGTCCTGATCTCGAGATCGAAAAGGAGAGGCGGGTAATAAACAAATAACAATTCTTCCTCCCCTTCTTCCTCTTATTCTTTCACATCCTCCTTTTCCTCTTTTTTTCTACTCAACTTCCTCTTCCTCTTCTTGCCTTCTTCCTCTTCTATCTCTTTTTCTTCTTCCTTCCCTTCTTCTTCTCTTCCTCTTCTACCTACCCTTCTTACTCCTACTCTTCCTTCCCTTCTTCCTCTTTCTCCTTTTTTTCTTTCTCTTCTTCCCCTTGCATCCCTTCTTCCTTTACTTCTTCTCTTCTTCCCTCCTTCTTTCTCCTTCTTTTCTTCTTTTCTTTTTCTTCCTTCCCTTCTTCTTCTTCCTCCTACTCTTTTTTCCCTTCTTCCTCTTCCTCCTTCTTTTCTTCTTTCTCTTCTTTTTCTTACTTCCCTTCTTACTCCTAGTCTTCTTTCCCTTCTTCCTCTTCCTCCTTCTCTTCTTTCTCTTCCTCCTCCTCCTCTTCCATCCCTTCTTTCTTTCCTTCTTCTCCTTCCTCCTCCCCATCTTCTTCTCTTCCTCCTCTTTTTCTTCTTTTCTTCCATCCCTTCTTTTTCCCCTTCCTCCTCTTCTTTTCTGCTTCCTCTTTCTCCTCTTCTTGCTTCCTTCCCTCCTTCTTCCTTTTGTGCCGCTTCCTTCTTCTTTGCTCTATTCTTCTTTTGGAGACAGGCTTTCCCTCGGCAAATTATAATTTTCATTGGGAAGGTTTAGCTTGAGTTTCATGATGATGATGATGATGATGATGGAGAAGCCAGGGATGCCTTATGCGCTTGGATTGATCTTTATGGTTCTACTTTGGCAACTGAAGCCGTTTCTCGGCCATGTCTTCTCAGGAGCAGCTTAACCAGAGTCTGTGTGAAAAATCAACAGCAAAAGCCATGGGTGCTATAGGGAAACCTCTATACGTGCTTTGGATTGTTTGCTCATCAAGGAATACACCTCTGCGGTTATTTTCGCTTTATTTTTGGCAACCGACCTCTTAATAATGTTGTTTTCAGAAGAAGGCCTCTCCCTTTTTGTTTTAGGGTTTCCCAGCAGCCCAAAAGGACCACCTGCCCCTCCCCAGAAGGACGTCCCATTGAACAATGCACTGGTGGCGTTCAAAGAAGCCACGCCAGAAGATGTGACCAACATGCTGCTCAACTTTGAAATCAAAAAGGTATCACATCTTGTTCTGAGACCGGAGGCCGGGATGTCCGTGGTTGTGTCTCTTCCTTTGCTTTCCATCTTGGGCTCGCATTCCTTTCTTGAATTCCCAAGGATGAAACAGGAAGCCAGTGAAATCCATCCCATTTCTTCATCTACTTTTGCTTACAAAGCTTGAACTTGGTAAATTAGACAAAAAGAAGTCTGCACAGTATGTGAGAAGATACGAAAAGGTTGGGTGCAATGCCTTTGATACTTTACTCGCTTGGGAACCCGGCGCTGCCTCCTGGGTTATTTGAGAAAGGCATTGTGTGCCGAGGTTGGTCTTTATCAGTTATTTATGTGGCTTGCAGTGGTCTCCGGAAGTTAGTTAAGGTATTGCGAGTCCCATCGTCCATGTTCCATCCTTCTCCAAACTGGACCAGGATGTAGAGCAGATCATGATGTCTCTGTGTGCCAAGTTTGGACTTGATCAGTCATTGGATGAGGTTGGCAGCGATCTCGTGAAGTTAGTGGAGGTACTTCAAGTCCCATCATCCATAGTCCACCCCTTCCAAACTGCAGTAGAATGTAGAGTGGGTCACGGGGGCTCTGTGTGACAAGTTTGGGCCTGGTCTGTGAATTGTAGGGGCTACAATGTTCTGTGGGAAGTGAATCGGGCAAAGGTACTGAAAATCTCATCATTTGTGGCCTATCCTGCCCTAAACTGCACCAGGTTGTAAAGTGGACCATTGGGCCTCTGTGTGCCAAGTTTGGTTCTGATCCATCATTGCTGTGGGCCACAGTGCCCTAAGGAAGTGAGTGGAGGTACTTCAAGGTACTTCAAGTTTCATCATCCGTGGTCTTCCCTCCTCCAAACTGCAGTAGGATATATAGGGAGTCGTGGGGGCTCTGTGCGCCAAGTTTAGTGTTGATCAGTCATTGGATGAGGGTCACAGCGGTCTTGGAAAGTGAGTGGAGGTACTTCAAGTCTCATCATCCGTGGTCCATCCTCCTCGAAACTGCACCAGGGTGTAGAGTGGGTCATGGGGGCTCTGTGTGCCAAGTTTTGTCTGGATGATGGGATTTGAAGTACTACAAATCCCACCATCCATTGTCCGTCCTCCCCCAACCCTCACTGGGACGTGAAGGGAGTCATAGGGGCTCTATGTGCCAAGTTTGGCCTTGGTCAGTCATGGGATGAGGGTCGCAGTGGTCTCAAGAAGTGAGTGGAGGTCCTTCAAGTTTCATCATCCATGGTCCACCCTCCTCCAAACTGCACCAGGACATAGAGTGGGTCATGGGGGCTCTGTGTGCCAAGTTTGTCTTTGTTGGGAGCCGCAGTGGTCTGTGGAAACCAAAGCTTTTGAAAGTACTACAAATCCCATAATCCATGGTCCATCTCCCCCAAAGTAAAGGGGATCATGGGGGTTATGTGTGCCAAGTTTGGTGCAGGTCCGTCGCCCGTGCTGGTCACAGTGGCCTGTGAAAGTGGCAGCCAATCAGAAAGCTGCCACATACATATCCGCCCTCCGCACACATACATACAAACAAACAAACACTGTTTTTAATATTATATAGAGATATGTAATGTGTATTAAAATGAATCCTTTGCCACCCTCCTTGCAGGTTGTAATCACCTTAACCAAACCGGCCGAGAGGCAGAGCTTGCCCTTGCACCAGCTGACCATCCTTCAGCTTGGAACGGAAGGCAGGGTCAAAAGCCACGACCTGACGGCCACGGCCTACCTGAAGAAGATTGACATGAAGTGCCTTGAATTCACTGGTGTGTCTGATCTAGCACTGCATTTGGAGAAGGTTTAGTCACAGCCTTTATCAACAGGCCCGGATCAGGCCCTTTTGGCGCCCTAGGCCAGAGGCCACCTGCCGCCGCGCCTGACTCTGCTCCGCCCCCCCCGGCTCCGCCCCGCCTCCTCGCCGGCACGAGGAGAAGGAAGGAAAGCCCCACCCCCGGCCCTGCCCCGCCTGCCCCCGGCTCCGCCCCCGGCTCCTCGCCAGCGCGAGGAGGAAGGAAAACCCCCCCCCCGGCTCCGCCTCGGCCTGCCCCGCCTCCACCCCCACCTCCTCACCAGCGCGAGGAAGAGGAGGAAGGAAAGCCCCACCCTGGCTCGGCTCCACCCCGGCCCTGCCCCTGGCTCCGCCCCGCCTCCTCACCGGCGCAAGGAGGAGGAGGAAAGCCCCGTCCCGGCCCCTCCCCCGGCTCTGCCCCTCCCCCGGCTCCGCCCCACCTAGCCGGCACGAGGAGGAGGAGGAAGGAAAGCCCCACCCCCAGGGGCCTGCCCACGGCTCCTCCCTCTCTCCTAAAGCCACCATGCTGGCGAGGAGCCGGGGGCAGAGCCGGGGGCAGAGCCGGGGGCAGAGCCGGGGGCAGAGCCGGGGGCAGAGCCGGGGGCGGGGGCAGAGCCTTTGGAGCCGAGGGGAGTGAGCAAATGGGGGGGGGGGGGCAGCCGTGGATGGCGCATGCACCCTTTTTTTGATTTTTTCTAAAAATCTTTTTTAACTTTGGGGGTCTGGACCTGCTGCCTCCCCATGGGTGCCTTATGGGTAATCTGGGCCTGTTTATCAACCTGGAGCTGAAAGGATGAAGAGGGTGTTCCTTGTATTTTTCCTCCCTCCAGATTCAAAAGGGAATCCCTTGAACATCGTCAGTTCCTCAGACAACTCTGGCGAGCATCTTCTGAAGATGGAATACATCAAGGTGAATAAGACAGGCTCCCCTTCTTGAGCCAATGGCCGCTTTAGTGCGACATCGCATTCCGGGGCCTTACATGAACGAGGACAAAGCTTGCTTTGCTCACAGAAACTGCAGGATATTGGAGAAGTGCTAGGATTATATTATATTATATTTTATTTTACTGTAATATTTTTATGTTACTGTATTGAAATGCACTTCTGGGCGTGGCCTCATGTAAGCCCTGAGCCTGGAAGCCCAGGTCTCGGCGGTGGCCAGGGGAGCTTTTGCACAGTTAAGACTCTTGCGCCAGCTGCGCCCATACCTTGGGAAGTCTGATCTGGCTACGGTCGTCCACACTCTGGTTACATCCCGAATAGATTACTGCAACGCACTCTACCTGGGGCTGCCTTTGAAGACAGTTCAGAAATTGCAACTAGTCCAACGGGCGGCAGCCAGACTACTAACTGGAGCATTCCACCCCCTGTTTTGTCAGCTCCACTGGCTGCCGGTCCACTTCCGAGCTCAATTCAAAGTGCTGATTTTGACCTTTAAAGCTCTATACCAGTGGTTCTCAACCTTCCTAATGCCATGACCCCTTAATACAGTTCCTCATGTTATGGTGACCCCCAAACATAAAATTATTTTCATTGGGCATTGAACTTTTAGAGTTGTAGTTCACCTACAGTACATACAGACAGCACTGTAGACCCAAACAATGGTGGATCTGGAGAAAACTTGGCACATATACTCAATATGCCCAAATGGAGTTTGGCGAAACTAGATCTTGACATCTGGGAGTTGCTGGGATGTATAGTTCACCTACAACCAAAGAGCATTCTGAACTCCACCAACGATGCAATTGAACCAAACTTCCCACACAGAACCGTCATGAACAACAAAAATACTGTGTTTTCTGGTGGTCTTTGGAGACCCCTCTGACACCCCCCCCATGACCCCGCAAGGGGTCCCGACCCCCAGGTTGAGAAACGCTGCTCTATACGGTTCTGTCTCAGCTTACTTGTCCGAACGCATCTGCGTCTACGTTCCACCTCGTAATTTAAGATCGTCCGGGGAGGCCCTGCTCTCACTCCTGCCAGCTTCCCAAACGAGGTTGGTGGGGACGAGAGAAAGGGCCTTCTCAGTGGTGGCTCCCCGTCTGTGGAACACGCTTCCAAGCGACATACGATCAACCCCAACCCTCCTGACATTCAGGAAAAAAGTGAAAGAATCCCCCCTCCCATACAGGAAGCAGCCATGCCTTGAAGCTGCAAGGCTGTTCAGTGCTTATCAAGGTGATCAATTGCAACGTTCACACCTGCCTCAAACAAGATAAGAGTTCTTTCTCCCGTCCTGGACATTATTCCACAGATAGATAAACCCCACTTGCGTAGTTTCCAACTGACCTCACAACCTGTGACGATGCCTGCCATAAATGTGGGAGAAATGTCAGTAGAGAATGCTTCGGGGACATGGCCAGACAGCACGGAAAACTGACAGCAACCCTTTTGATTGATGGAATATGTCTTGTCCTTGATGTCATTTTGACTACCTGATATAACCGGAAACTTGGTTCTCTTCTTAGGCGGACGCCGAGGGGCCCCATTTTGAAACCGTCTACAAAAACACCAAGCAAGTCTTAGACGTAAGGATGAAAACGCATTGTTGGGTTAACGGCCATATATTTGTGCAAAGGGTGGGAAGTGTTGTTGATGGTTTAACTGGGTTGAGATGCTCCAAACCTAATGTAGCGATTCCCAATCCCAACCTCTTCAGGTTTTCTTGGACTTGAACTCCCAGAGTCCTCAGCTGCATTGGCCAATGATTGGGGATTCTAGGAGCTGAAGTCTATATCTTAGGTGATCCCTTGGCGATCCAGTAAGATTCTCTTCCAGGTTTGTTGTACTGGCGGTAGGTCTGTAGGCGGCTGTGGAGCCCTATTCTTGACTTGCGTGTTCTCCTGGTTTCCAAGTGGGAGGCGGTCCAGGTCTGGGTTGGCTTGACATGCCTTCCGCTTGGCATGTTTCTCTCTCGCCCTCCATTCGTGCCTCTTAAAATTCTACA
This sequence comes from Anolis apletophallus, assembly GCA_030556195.1. Classification (NCBI taxonomy): domain Eukaryota; kingdom Metazoa; phylum Chordata; class Lepidosauria; order Squamata; family Anolidae; genus Anolis; species Anolis apletophallus. Next base: position 43,237,239 of record JARBWK010000015.1, on the reverse strand, counting down.
GCACTGCTGGTCACAGCTGACCTCCAGCTAGAGCACTCAAGAGCCAGGCCGTGCCAAGCCCCGCCCCCTCCCCGGCTTCCGCTCTACCAGCAGCTTCTCCAGGCTTGAGGATGCCGGTGCCAAACCAGACTTGTGCTAGCTATGTCACCACTGGCTTGGCATTTATTTATTTATTTATTTGGACTTCTATCACCGCCACTCCCCGAGGGCTCGGAGCGGTTCACAAGTCTGGCAAAACAAAACAATGAACAACAAACAAACACTACAACATCAAAAGAAGAAAGAGGGGAGAAGGACAGAGATAGAGAATAGGAATATGGCAATAGGGTGCCCAGATGGACCTAAGCGGGCACCACCTTGCCATCGAAAGAAGGAAGCATGGAAGGTCTCAAGGAGATCACTCGTAACTGGCCATAGGTGAGTCGGTTGGCCTGGCTTCCTCTGTCCAAAGGTCTGACGGGGTATCAGACCAGCTAAAAGAACGTCTTTCTCCTGCTTCGGACCTGTCCGGTGGAGCTCTCGCCGCTTGAAACCCGAGCTCCAAAAGGTTCTGGATCGAAACGATCTCCGGAACCTGGGCTCGAGCGAGGCGGGCCTCCCCTCTCCCGGGCAGCTGGCAGAAAATGTGGCGGGTCCAGAGGGTCGGCGGCCTCAATAGGGGGGCGACCCACACTGCTGGTCCATGGCAGAGTCGGGAGGAAGTCTGCTGTTCCTTGGCCTCCGGCGCCGCCTCCTCCGATGACCACGTGGCCTCCGCTGCAGGACACCTCCGGGGCCAGGGTCCCCCAAAGGCGGGCGCCTCCTCCCTGGGCCATTCACTGGACTAGCCATTCCCAGTCTTGCTTCTCCCTGACCCGGTCTGCAATTCTTCCTCCGACCACCAGAAGGCGGCGGGACAGAATGTGTCATAGTCACAACTTTGGGAACCGCTGGCAGTTGGCATGCTCGGCGCAGGGGCCGCTCCCCGGGAACCCTCGCTAGAACCCCCGAGACATCTAGCGTCTCCGTTGGGGGTCTCGGTAGCTGCGGCCGCCCCAACCTGCCAATCAGAGGGGGCGTGGACCAGATCTTCGGGGTGGGCGGGGGAGGGGAAGGCGGGGCTAGAGACGCCGAGCAACTCGGGCTCGGCGCCATGTTGGTGCAAGCGGCCCACGCCCCTCCAGTCAGGACTGGGGGGGCACAGTGCTCCAGGGCCCCCGCGGCTCCCCCGCCACTCCATCCATAGTAGTCCCCCCCAGCGGGGCCCTCTCTCCCGCTAGAAGCGGGCGATCTCCCCCATTGCCTTGTGCTAGCTATGCCACCACTGGCTTAGCATTGCCATCCTCAAGCCTGGAGAAGCTGTGGGGAGCTCCAAAGCCAGTGGGGAGGGGGCGGGGCTTGGTGCAGCCTGGCCCCGCCCTCCTGTGGTTTCCGCTCTACCAGCAGCTTCTCCAGGCTTGAGGATGGCAGTGCCAAGCCAGCCTTGTGCTAGCTATGCCACCACTGGCTTGGCATTGCCATCATCTAGCCCGGAGAAGCTGCGGGAGGCTTCAAAGCCAGAGGGGAGGGGGTGCGGCTTGGCACGGCCTGGCTCCGGCCCCTGTGGCTTCGGCTATCCCAGCAGCTTCTCCAGGCTTGAGGAGGGCAGGGCCAAGCCAGCCTTGTGCTAGCTATGCCACCACTGGCTTAGCATTGCCATCCTCAAGCCTGGAGAAGCTGCTGGGAGCTCCAAAGCCAGAGGGGAGGGGGAGGGGCTTGGTGTGACCTGGCTCCGCCCCCTCTGGCCAAGCCCCCCTCTCTCTCCAGCCTTGAGGAGGTAGGTAGATCTTTCTGACTTGGTTTCAATATAAGTAGCTCGCATGCTGAAAAATTGTGGGCACCCCCGCTTGGAAGAATAGGGTTTGGGAACGAAATAGGATGCAGAAGTCTTCTGACATGTGTTCTCTCTCTCTCTCTCTCTCTCTCAGGTCTCCTTTTCCTCTCTGGACTTGCTGCTCCACATGGATGCCTTGCTCTCCATCATGAACTTCTTCTCGTACGCCTCCAGCGGCTTCACTGCGACAGAGAAGGGGACGGGGGCAAAGCTTCCCTCGGAGGAGCCCGTTAGGACAGTCCTCGCCAAAACAGGTAGGAAGGAAAACCAGCTGCAGAGCCATCCTGCATGTAGCTCGCTCTTTGCTTCACCTTCGTCCGCAAGCGAGGTGACTCCGCCGTTGTTCCCCCTTCTCGGCAGCCCCTGCCCCTGCGGCCGCAGACAACGTGTTCGACTTGAAGCTCACGGCCCGATTGAGCGCTTTCAACATTTGGGTCTGCGACCAACAAGGAGACATTGCCGACATGCGGATACAAGGTGAGCAGATTTCTTTCTCTTCATAAGATCACGGTGTGAGTCTTCGGGGGATCAAAACAAGTCCATTGAAGAGTCAATCTGGATTACAGTAGAGTCTCGCTTATCAATGGGCCGGCAGAACGTTGGATAAGCTAAAATGTTGGATCATAAGGAGGGATTAAGGAAAAACCTATTAAGCAACAAATTACGTTATGATTCTACAAATTAAGCACCAAAACATCATGTTTAAAAAAAAAATCGTCAGAAAAAGCAGTTCAAAACACAGTAGTATTTCATTTATTTTATTTTACTTTAGTTTGTGTTTTATATTATTATTTTTCCCCTCCCTCTTCTTTTGTCTAAGTCTTGCTGTGTCTAAAATAGTTTTATAAAAATTTTTTTTTATTTAAATAAATAAATTTATTTTATTTAATAAATAATGTTATTTATTATTTTATAGAATAATATAATAATATAATATAATTTAATGTTATATTACATTACAATATAATATAATGTAAAATATTATAATGTCAATATATTGTATTGTATTGCCCTCATCCAGTCCGACACAGCGGCCAAGCACCGGTTCAGGACTTGAACAGCCTCCTTAGTAGCAGGTGGGAAGGAGTGACCGAGCTGGACATCATCTGCGTACAGATGACACCGCACCCCGAAACTCCGGATGATCTCCCCTAACAGCTTTTTTACATATATTGAAGAATATATCTAAAAAGGAGTTCAGGAAAACAGTATGAAAACTAAATTTTGTGGACTATTACTCACACGTAGACTTTGATTTTTCACACTGTTTTCCTGAACTCCTTTTTAGATATATTCTTCAATATATTTAAGGCGCAGGTTCGCAGTCTGGGAGTGATCCTGGACTCATCGCTGAGCCTGGAACCCCAGGTCTCGGCGGTGACCAGGGGAGCTTTCGCACAGTTAAAACTTGTGCGCCAGCTGCGACCGTACCTTGGGAACTCTGACTTGGCCACGGCGGTCCACGCTCTGGTTACATCCCGAATAGACTACTGCAACGCTCTCTACGTGGGGTTGCCTTTGAAGACTGCCTGGAAGCTTCAATTAGTCCAACGCTTGGCAGCCAGGCTACTGATGGGAGCTGGGTACAGGGAGCGCACAACGCCCTTGCTGCGCCAGCTCCACTGGCTCCAATTAGCTTCTGAGCACAATTCAAAGTGCTGGTTTTAACCTATAAATCCCTATATGGTTCCGGCCCAGTTTACCTGTTCGAATGTGTTCTCCCCTACGAACCATCAAGGATGCTAAGATCATCCGGAGAGGCCCTGCTCTTGGTCCCGCCACCTTCGCAAGTGCGTCTGTTGGGAACGAGAGACAGAGCCTTTCCTGTGGTGGCCCCTTGGCTGTGGAACTCTCTCCTGAGTGAGATCAGATCTGCCCCCTCCCTCCTGTCCTTCAGGAGGCAAGTGAAATCCTGGCTATGGAAAGAAGCATTCCCAGAATAAGGGCTGAGATTGGTTATTGACCAAAGTGAGCGACCACATATGTGGCCTGAGTTTATCATGATTTTAGCTTGTCGATCTGGCTTTTATGTATTTTATCTATTGTATTTATTTATTGTATTGTATAATCTTGTATGGTGTAGGTCAGGGCTGCCCAGCTTCTACGGGCCCAAGGGCCGGAATTCCGGTCACTGATCACCTGGGGGTCAAAGGGTCTGCCTCCGCCCCTGGCTCCGCCCCCTCCCCCGGCTCCGCCCCCTCCCCGCCCCCTCCCCCGGCTCCACCCCAGGCTCCGCCCCAGGCTCCGCCCCCTCCCCGGCTCCAATTTACTTACAATTGACCTTGAGTTGTGGAGTTGTAGTTCACCTCCATCCAGAGAGCACTGTGGACTCAAAGAATGATGAATCTGGACCAAACTTGGCATGAATACTCAATATACCCAAATGGGAACACTGGTGGATTTGGGGGAATGTTTCCTAATACCTTTGAGTTATTTGAGTCCACACTCAAATTGGGACACACCAAAAAAAACCCAAACACCTCAATGCCGTCGCAGGGCTTGATGGGGGCCTCCTTTCCCAGAGGCGGGTGGAGGAGGCCCAAAGAGCTCCCTCCCTCCCTGAAGGGGAAACAAGCCGCGGGGGCAGGCGCAAAGGAAGCCACGTTGCCCCTGCACGCGGGGGAAGGCAGCACAACAAGGGGAGGGGCGCGGAGGAGGAAGGAAGCATCGCCAAGGAAACCGCCGCTGAGGGACCTCTCCCCCCCTCCCCCAACGTCCCACTGTTTTTAGATTGATTGATTCGAGCCAGGCCCTTCCTTACCCATACTGCGGGAGCCCCGCCACAGGGCCGAAGCGCCAACGCCAACGCCGTCCCCGAAGAGCCCCGCTGGAGCCGAGGCCAAGCTCAGGCCGGACGCGGGGCGGGAAGCGAGGGCCCTCCTCAGGAAGAGGACGGAGCCAGGAGGGGCTTTCCCTGCCTCACTCCCTCCTCCCTCTCTCTGAGGGAATGGGGCTGGCCTGGAAGCAGCCGCGAGGAGGAGGAGGCGCGCCCAGGCCGGCCACAAATCCCGCGGGATCCGAGATTTTGGCAGCTATCGCGTGACTACGCAGCCACAGACAGGATTTCGACCTCCTCGAAATTCCGTCTGTGGCTGCGTAGTCTCCCGATAGCTGCCTAAACCCGGAAGTAGGTATTTTTTAATTTTTTAAAATTTGTATTTTATTAAAACAAGTTAGGGGGCTGGAGGGAAGGGGCTCGGGGGCCGTGTACGGCCCCAGGGCCGCCTGTTGGACAGCCCTGTGATAGTGGAAGCTTCCCTTACAGCAGACATGGGCAAACTTGGACTCTCCTTCCAGGGTGCGACTATTATGCGATGAAATACAGTTAACCTGTCACTTACATTGCTTTGTAACTGGCTGTTAGGAATTGTGGGAGTTGAAGTCCCACAGAGAGTGAGTGTCAAAGTTGGCCCATGCTTGCCTTACAGTAACTCCCTTTGGCCCTCATTCCAGACTCTAAGGCAGGGGTGCTCATTAGGTCCATCGCGAGCTACTAGTCGATCTTCGGCCCTCTTCCAGGTGATCTTCAGGCCTCACCAGTTGGATGGGGCGCTCCTGCCATGCGCGCACACGCCCTGCGCGCACTTGCGCTCCCGTCACTGGCCTCCGCTCCTGCTGCTGGCCTCCGCCACCGTGGTGCCTTCAAAAGCTTCGCCTAGCGCTCCCTCGCCCGCTGCAATGCCTCGCTCTCTCCCGCTCCCACTGCTGGCTCCTCCCGCAGGGCATTGCGCCTAGCGCTCCCTCGCCCTCTGCGAGGAGAGGAGAGGCGGCGCACGGGAGGAGAGGCGTGCGGATGGTGCGCGCGTGCATGTGCGCACACGCACAGTAGATCTTCACTTTTTTAAAAAAAAGTAGCTGGCATGCTTAAAAAGTGTGAGCACCCCTCAAACACCAGCCACCAGGGTGCAACTGTGTCTGGAATAATCCCTGGGTAAAACTTATGTTAAAATGCAAAAGGAAAATGCTGTTTTCTATAACAAACTATGGGGCAATGGACATGAAACGTCTGGAGGATGGAACACTCCCCGCTAAATTTCCAGGATATGGAAATTTACCAAACAAAATAAGCAAACACCTTTGCGATATATACAACAATATCAACTACAAACTTATACACTGTAAACATTCAAAACAAGGTCGTTGATTGGCCTGTCCAAGACAGGCATCTTGTCCTTGCTAAGAGTCTTTAGTTGAACTTTCCTAACCTTGCCATCAGGGCAAGGAAAGGTCTTTAATATGATGCCCATAGGCCAGGCAAAAGGGAAATTCAAACTACTGAGTTGAATGCTGTCAATCCAGTGCCGCAGCCGGTAGCCAGAGGCCAAAATCAGTCACGGCCGATGGCTTTTGTGTCAGGGAGGCCATGGTTCCCTGCAGGCTTTCATAAGAAAGGTCCCTCCAGGTATTGAATCCTCTCTCCTAAAGTAGGCTCAGCATCACAGAGACTTCCTTGAGCACCAGCTAAACCTAGAAAGGATTCAGCCAGCCATGGTTTGACCTCCAAAGTGAGAACAAAGCGAGTCTTTTCTGTTGTATCCAATCCCTAAAAGCCTCTTCTGTGTCTTTCTCCCCTGCTCAGGGATGGAGGCCTCTGTCTTCACCATGCCCAAGCGGACCGAAGTGTTTGCCAGGCTCCGGGACTTTGTCGTCGTCAACGTTGACCCCAAGGCCGTTCACAAAAAGGTGAGTTTGGAGGAGCCAAATGGTGGTGATGGGACCAGGAAAAGTGAATTTCATGGGGAAGAATGGGTTTTTTTTTAAAAAAGAAAAAGCAACAGAATTTGGGGAAAGATATCATAGGCTAAGAGTTGCTAGACAAAGTGTGGAAGGTCAGGAGAGAAATTGGATTGTGTTGACAGTGATGGGAAGGAGTGGAAAGATGTTACCAAGAATGGTTTACAGCAGTGTTTCTCATCCTTCCGAATGCCGTGACCTCTTACTGAAGTTCCTCATGTTGTGGTGACCCCCCCAAACATAACATTATTTCCCTTGCTGCTTCATAACGGTCATTTTGCTACTGTTCTGAATCATCATGTAAATATCTGATAAACAGGATGTATTTTTATTCACTGGCACAAATATCCCATGCGCCCACATTTGAATACTGGTGGGGGTTTTTTTTGGGGGGGGGTTGATATTATCATTTGGAGTTGTAGTTGCTGGGATTTATAGTTCACTTATAATCAAAGAGCATTCTGATATCTACCAACGATGGAATTGAACCAAACTTGGCTCACAGAACCCCCATGACCAACAGAAAATCCTGGAAGGGTTTGGTGGGCATTGACCTTGAGTTTTGGAGTTGTAGTTCACCTCCATCCAGAGTACTGTGGACTCAAACAATGAGGGATCTGGACCAAACTTGGCACAAATACTCAATATGCCCAAATGTGAACACTGGTGGAGTTTGGGGGAAATAGACATTTTGGGAGTTATAACTGCTGGAATTTATAGTTCACCTGCAATTAAAGAACATTCTGAACCCCAGCAAAGCCACAAATGGAGGTTTGGTGCTACCACAAACCTACATACCGGCCAGACCTGTAGCCAGGATTTTGATTCGGGGGGCTGAGTTTGATTGGGGGTGGGCTGAGTCTGAGTGAGAGAGGGTCTACCCTAGCAAACCTTTTGTATCGTTATCCCAATAACACCCCCATGCATATAGGATATTGTGATGAGGTGGTTATTTATATGTTAATCACATGTTTGTTTATGTATTTAGAAGGAACATTCTTTAAAAGCTGCAAAGAGTGAGTCGTGGAATGTTTGCAGCAGCAAGCTGTAAGCAGAGGCTGTTGCCATGACAACAGAGGCCACTCTAGCTTTAGAATGTTCAGTTTTGAATCTGACAGTTGGAGAATGTCAGTTGGCCAGCTGCTGTGAACAGTTAGTTGGGAATTAGCAGTTGCTGAAGCTGCAAGCCGTCTGTAGGAGCTGCAGTGTGCGGTTCAGTTCTGTGTGTGGGTTTAAGGAAACCCAAGTGTGTGGGACAGAGTTTTAGTTGAGAGTAACCCAGTATTAAGTAGTTACTTGCGTGTAACTGTATCTGAGGAAAACCCCAGAGTTATATTGTTTAATATTGCAAGTTTGTACCTCTCCGGAGCCTATTTAGAAACCACTTAAGCTTTGAACCCATTTGTGTAAAATAAACTGTTAAACACTTTCAACAAAACATCTGTGGAAGTCGTTTTTTCACCAAGACCCTCACATCTAGTGGTCAAGCATTGACAAATGGTGGCAGCAAGATAACAATAAAGAGCAAACGGGGTGAAGTTTCATCCATTACCACAGATATATTGAGCATTGTGATCAGATCATGATATGAATAAACATAACAGTTTAAATAATGTACCAGTAAGGCCTTCTCATGGACCACCCTGAGAATTTCGGGGGAAGGGGGGGTTGAAGCCACTCAGCCCCCCCCCCCGGCTACATGCCTGATACCGGGGTATGACTCTGTGGAATGTGCTTTCTTTCCCCTCAGACGGTCTCGATTGTGGGAGACGAAGTCTTCCGCTTTGCCCTGTCCCTTTACCCAGAAGCCACCGCGGGAGAGGCCTACATGGACATGTCCAAAGTGGACAGCCGGATGTCGTTGAAAGTGGGCTGCATCCAGATCGTGTACCTGCACCAATTCTTTATGTCGCTGCTGGTAAGAGACAAGCCTTCGTTTCCTTGTTACGTGGGCTTTAGAAATAGGTCCTCCCAAAACAATTCCTGGAAATTCTGTAACCTGTTGGAAACAACTGCACCATAAGCGTATTGAAAAGGTAAAAAGGATGTCACATCTGTTTGACAAATGTTCGAATCTCCATGAAAATGTGGAGACCACCTTTTGAAAACCACTACTCAAGAAAAGCAGGACCAAGACATGCCACTACAAAAATATATCGGGTTGGCAGAGGATGGTTTTTATGAGTGATGGTCACTCGTTGGCCTGATAGATGTCTTGTGTCCAAACTTGGTGTCACTGCGTCCAGTGGTTTGTGAGTTATGTTAATCCCACAAACGAACATTACATTTTTATTTATATAGATATATACAGTAGAGCAGGGCTGCCCAGGAAGTCGATCGCGATCGACTGGTTGATGGCGGGACCGAAGCAGGTCGATCGCAGTCGGATGGGGCACTTCTCAGAGGGGGCGGAGCCAGGCCGTGCCAAGCCCTGCCCCCTCCCCAGCTTGGGCACTCCCAGCAGCTGCTCCAGCCTTGAGAAGGGCAGGGCCAAGACAGCCTTATGCTAGCTATGCCACCACTGGCTTGGCCCTGCCCTCCTCAAGGCTGGAGAAGCTGCTGGGAGCTCAAAGCAGAGGAGGAGGAGGGGGGCTTGGCGCAGCCTGGCTCCGCCCCTCTGGCTTCCTCTACCAGCAGCTTCCAGGTTTGAGGATGGCAGTACCAAGCCAGTGGTGGCATAGCTAGCACAAGGCTGGCTTGGCACTGCCATCATCAAGTCTGGAGAAGCTGCTGGGAGCTCCAAAGCCAGAGGGGGGAGGGGGCGGGGCTTGGTGCAGCCTGGCTCTGCCCCCTCTGGCTTCCGCTCTACCAGCAGCTTCTCCAGGCTTGGGGATAGCAGTGCCAAGCCAGTGGTGGCATAGCTAGCACAAGGCTGGCTTGGCCTTCTCTCTTCAAGCCTGGAGAAGCTGCTGGGAGCTCCAAAGCCAGAGGGGGAGGGGCTTGGCACAGCCTGGCTCCGCCCCCCTCTGGCTTCCGCTCTGCCAGCAGCTTCTCCAGGCTTGGGGATGGCAATGCTAAGCCAGTGGTGGCATAGCTACCACAAGGCTGGCTTGGCACTGCCATCCTCAGGCCTGGAGAAGCTGCTGGAAGAGCTGAAGCCAGAGGGGGGCGGAGCCAGGCCGCACCAAGCCCCGCCCCCTCCCCTCTCCAGCCTAGAGGAGGGAGGTAGATCTTTCTGACTTGGTTTTATTATAAGTAGCTCGCATGCTGAAAAAGTGTGGGCACCCCTGCAGTAGAGTCTCAATCATCCGATATTAGCGGACTGGCAGAATGTCAGGTAAACAAAAATGTCGGATAATAGGGAGTCTCCTGTTACTCATTCGACATGCCACTTGACATCTAGAATACTAACAACAGAGACTCAAAGGGTTAAGGCAAGGCAATGCTTCGGGGCTAGAGTGGCCCAGCAGGAAGAGGAGCGTGGAAATCACAAAGGGAAGGAGGAAGGACACTTCCGCTTCTGGTCCTGCCTCTTTTCCTCCTTTCCTCTCCCCTCCTCCTCTTCCTTTTCTTGCCTTTCTCGCTCAAATCTCTTTCCGCCGAGCCATTTCTTCAGGTTTGGAAACAAGAAACAGTCCGGAGAATAGGGCGGACGAGGGATCAATTGGGAGAGTTGGGGAGCGCTGCTTTCAATTAAAGGGGAAATGCTGGAGGAAAAGTTGGGGCGTGGGATAAGAGCGTAGGATAAGACGGAATGTCGGATGAGCTAATGTCAGATAAGCGAGACTCTTAGGACTCTTCTTGATGTCTCTGCATCTTTCTGCCTCGTTCGTTTGCTCCGCCGTAGAACTTCCTGAACCACTTCCAAGCCGCCAAGGAGGCCCTGAGTGCGGCCACCGCTCAAGCCGCCGAGCGGGCCGCCTCCAGCATGAAGGACTTTGCCCAGAAGAGCTTCCGCCTTTCGATGGAGGTCGACCTGAAGGCGCCCGTGATCGTGATCCCGCAGTCGTCTGTCTCGCGCAACGCCTTGGTGGCCGACCTGGGCCTGATCACCGTCCAGAACGCCTTCTGTCTGGTCCCTGGAGATACATCAATGCACCCGCCCGTCACCGACAACATGGAGATTCAGCTGACTCAGCTGAAGCTATCCAGGTACGAATGGTGTGACTGTGATAACTCATTTTGTACTATTGTTGCCTCCTGGATCTTGTGGAGACCCATTGATAAATATGGCCATATCTTTTTCTACCAATTACCCAGGTCACTTCCTCCTATGAGGCCCCGGAAATGGACATTTGTAGACTGTATCTATTGTTGTAAATATATATATGTAATATTGTGATTTTTTATGCTTATATTGTTTTGTTAATTTTATGTTTATGTTGTTTACTTTTTATGTATTGATGATGTTACTTGGAAACCGCTCTGAGTCCCCTTGGGGAGATAGAGCGGTATATAAATAAAGTTTTGTTGTTGTTGTTGTTGTTGTTGAGACAAGGCAGAGCTCCATAAAATCCACACATAGAGAGAGTGTGGAGTTTTTTGAGGTTCGAAGCCAGCCCAGATCGGAGTGAGCTTCCGGCCAATTGTATAGCTTGTTGTCGACCTTTGCAACCCGAAAGACAGTTGCATCTGTCAAGTAGGAAATTTAGGTACCACCTATGTGTGGGGAGGCTAATTTTACAAAATTTATGAGGCCATACAAAATCTCCAGCAAAAGGATTTGGGGAATGCGGAAGGTATTTCCTCAGTGTTGCAAATGGATGGTGAAGCGACAGCTCCCCTGGTGGCCAGAAGTTGGAATGTTAAATAGCCTCTGATTGTCTATGTGTTGTGTGTCTATGGCAGTGTTTCCCAACCAGTGTGCCGTGGCACACTAGTGTGCTGTGAGCAATCATCAGGTGTGCCGTGGGAAATTGGAACCTCCAATACCCTTTCTTCCCCCTCCCCTCCCACCATTCCTAGCAGCCTCAGGCCCTTTTCCTTTTCCCCCCCCTCAGCCACTTAAGCAGGAAAGGGCCTCAGGCTGTTAGGAATGGAGGGAGTTGACGGCCAAAGCACCCAGAGGGCCGAAGTTTTCCCATGCCTGTTTGAGGGACCTTAAAGTGGTGAGCTTCCTTCCAACATTGTGATTCTGGATAGAAAACAAACAACAACATAACATAACACTGTTTGAGTCCACAGTGCTCTCTGGGTGTAGGTGAACTACAATTTCCAAAGTCAAGGTCAATTCCCAAGCAAACCCTTTCAGTACTTTCTGTTGGTAATGAGAGTTCAATATGCCAAGTTTGGTTCAATTCCATTGTTGCAAGAGTTCAGGATGCTCTTTGATTGTGTGTTAACTATAAATCCCAGAAACCGTAACTCCCAAATGTCAAGGTCTATTTTCCCCAAACTCCACCTGTGTTCACATTTGGGCATATTGAGTATTCATGCCAAGTTTGGTCCTGATCTAACATTGTTTCAGTCCACAGTGCTCTTTGGATGTAGGTGAACTACAACTCCAAAACTCAAGGTCAATGCCCACCAAACTCTTATAGTATTTTCTCTTGGTTATGGGAGTTCTGTGTGGGAGGTTTGTCTCTTTCTGCCATTCCTGCCAGGATATCTATGTTGTGTTCGTCGAAACAGGCCCAGGTTTCACACTGAGTGTATAAATACCTTTAAAAGCATATTAACTATATGTATGTCTGTGTTAGAGTGTCATTTTGTGTCATTTTGGTTGGTGGTGTGCCCCAGGATTTTGTAAATGTAAAAAATGTGCCGCGGCTCAAGAAAGGTTGAAAAACACTGCTCTATTGCATTGAATGTTTGCATTGTATGTGTACATTGTAATCCGCCCCGAGTCCCCTGCGGTGTGAGGAGAAGGGCGGAATATAAACATTGTAAATAAATAATAAATAAACAAAGCCTTGGGTGCCGATCCTGGGGTGCCATGTTGAAAAAATGAAGGGAATGTATAGCCAAAGTGGCCTGGTTTGGGCCTCAGTGAGCTGCTTCCGTTAGAATATGCAGCACTAAAGATCTGACTTGCTGCTTTCGACCATTTATCAAAACACTTTATGCCGTAATCTTTGCAACCATGGCTTTGCAGGACTCTGATAGCGGAAAACGCCCAGCCAGAGATTGAAATTTTGCAGCCGGTCAATCTCCAGTTGTCCGTCCAGAGGAATTTGGCCTCGGCTTGGTATCTGCAAATCCCAGGGATTGCGGTCAAAGGAGACCTGAAGGCTATGCAGGTAAGACATGCTCCAGGTGGGGCCTAAACCCATCTATCACAATTACAACTCAGGCTTTTTTTTCTGGTTATGGAAAATTGCTTTGAGAGGATGGTTAATAGGCTTGTGCATTTGGACTAATCCTCAATCTGTTGGGGGGGTGTTGAAAGATGTTGTTGCTGTCCATGTTGTTCTATGTGTCAATCTATGGCTGCTGCTCCTGGATGACCAGATGGCCAGGAGTGCTTTCTCTCAGTTTTGAATTATGTGCCCGTGTATCCCTACCTCCGTGAGGTGCTTCTTGCATTCCACAGATATATACCGTATTTTTCGCACCATAAGACGCAGTTTTTTTCCTCCCAAAGTAGGAAAAAAAATCAGCTGCGTCTTATGGAGCGAAGATGCAGGCAGGGGAGGCGCTGGAGCAGGGGCGGCAATATACTCATGCTATATTCACGCCCCGGCGGCTCCTGCGGCTCCCGGCTGCGCCCGCGCATGCCCAGATTCCCGCCGCCCCGTGTCGCCGCAGCCAGCCGGGCGGCGCGGAGGAACGGGGGCAGAAGAGGGACTCACGGGCGGGAGGGAGGGAGGGAAGGAAGGAGGAAGAGGCGCAGCGCCTCCGCAGGGCTCCTCCCTCCAGCGAGGCCTTCCTCCTCTTCCTCCTCGGCAGAGGCGCGAGGAGGACGTCACGAAGATGCGCCTCTGGCTTCGGGCCCTTCCGGGGCACTGCTGCTGCTACCGCTGCGTCTCCGAAAGGCCCGGCCAGAGGCGCATCTTCGTGACGTCATCCCGTCACACCTCTGGCGAGGGGAAGGGGAGGAAGGCCTCGCCGCCGCGCGCTGTAAGACTTCCCTCCCTCCCTCCGGCCTCTCTTCCGGCCGTCCCAGCGCCGGCGAGGCCTTCTCCCCTTCCTCCTCGCCAGGCGCGACGGAGTGACGCCACGAAGATGCGCCTCTGGCTTCGGGCCTTTCCGGAGACGCAGCGGTAACAGCAGCAGCACCCCCGGAAGGGCCCAAAGACAGAGGCTGCATCTTCGTGACGTCACTCCGTCGCGCCTCTGCCGAGGAGGAAGAGGAGGAAGGCCTTGCCGGAGGGAGGAGCCCTGCGGGAGGCACTGCGGCCTCTTCCTCCTTCCTCCTCCCTCTCTCCCTCCCGCCCCGTGAGTCCCCTCTTCCGCCCCCGTTCCTCCACGCCGCAGGCTGGCTGCGGTGACACGGCAGCGGGAGTCTGGGCATGCGCGGGCGCAGCCGGAATCGCCGGGAGCCCGCCTGGGGCGCGAATATAGCGTGAGTATATCGCTGCCCCCTTCTGCTCCAGTGCCTCCCCACCCTCCATATTAGTGTCTCAAATAGTAGCCAGCCCCCATTTTTTTTGTTTCCCAAATTTCCTCCTCTAAAATCTAGGTGCGTCTTATCATCAGGTGCGCCTTATGGTGCGAAAAATACGGTAAACCAGGCAGTAAGAAGCCAATCTTGAAACTACAAGGCCATTCAATGCTGATCAATGTGGCCAATGAGACATTCAAAAATGCATCCAGACAAGAGTTCCTTCTCCCACCCTGACATTCCACAGATATAAACTGGCAGAATGAAAGCACACAGACCTTTCAGCTGCAAGGCCATTCAATGCTGATCAATGTGGCCAAGCAGATGAACTCCTCGCAGTCGCAGATGGCTTTGGCAGGAAATGGCTGCCAAAGCCTCCTTGTGGTTGTCCTCCCTCGTGACTCGTCTTTCCACGCCAGCACATGCTCCAAATGCGCATGCGCGGGCCGGGCTCACGCCCCCTCCTTTGCTCTGCTGCCCTCCTCCTTTTCCCTCCCTCCTCCTCAGGCCACGCTGCGACGGCACTGAGGATGGAGGCAGGGGAGTCGCCTCAGGGGCAGCATGATGAAGCCCGGCGGAAGATGCGCTGCGTGTGGGGCAGAAGCACCCCTCTGAAATCCGGTTGCGGTCTACCAGCTCCAGGACCGCGATCGACTGGTAGATCGCGAGCGACGTTGTGAGCAGCCATGCTGTAAACCAGGGGTGCCCAGGACGGTGATCGCGATCACCTGGGTGATCTTTGGGCCTCATCCGAGTGATCTTTAGGCCCCTGACCAGGTCGATCGCTGTTGGTCCTCTTCACGTGCCCCTGCACGCTCCAAGCGCGCCTGAGACTCCCAAGAGGGAGAATGGGCACTTCTGCGCATGTGCGCAGGCAAGCTGAGCATCGCGTCATCCAACGCCGCCTTCCTCCTTCGCTCTGTGATGTCTGTGAGTGGCTGGAGAAGGTCGGAGGGAGGAGGAATGCAGAAGGGCAAAAGAGGGGGCGGCGTGGATGACGCGATGGCATCCACGCCCGCTCTCTCTTTGGCTCTTACGCTTTCCCCCTCCCTCCCTCCCTTCCTCTCCAGCCTCTCAGAGTCGTCACAGAGCAAAGGAGGAGGGCGGCGTTGGATGACGCGGTACTCAGCTGGCCCGCGCGCATGCGCAAAAGAGCCCATTCTCCCTCTTGAAGTCTCAGGCGCACTTGGAGCGTGCAGGCAGCGCGTCAAGAGGAGCAACGACGAAGAAGGAAAAAAGTACGCTTTGGGAGCCATTTCATGTCCAAGTTGAAGCATAAAGGTCGGTCTTCTTACTTTCTGCCTAATAATACCTGTGTATCTATGCCAGGGAGGGAGAAATGGGTGCCTGTGTGTATTTTAGCATGTCCCATTCTTTATATTTCTGAGAAGGAAATGGCTTTGCAGCTACCAGGTCTCTCTGTTTACTTTCTGCCTGATTATATCTGTGGGGAAATGGCAGGGAGGGAGAATTGGGTGTATTTTAGCATGTCCATTGTTTATATTTCTGAGAAAGAAAGAAGCCCCGCGCGGATGGAAGGTGGCAGCAGGAGTGGGTGCACGCGCGCGCGCCAGGTGATCTTTTAAACTTGGTTCTTCATGTGGTAGCTAGCTCCCATGCTGAAAAAGTGTGAGCACCCCTGCTGTAAACCATTGCCTCCTCCTGAGAAAAATGTATAATATCACAACGGATTACTACCTCACCCACCTCATAGGAAATCTGTTACAAAACAGGAGCTTTTTTGTTGAGTTCCAGGGCCAGAGAAGCAGATGGCGAAAACAGAGGAATGGCCTGGCTCAGGGGAGCGAGCTTGCTCCATCCATGCTCTACTGTAATAATAATAATACATTATTTAAGGATGGTGTTATTAATATTATTAACTTTATTTCTATCCCGCCTTCTCTCCATAGGGACTCAAGGCAGCTAGCAATCACACAACCGAATAAACGTTTAAAATAAGACAAATACAACGATTAAAAAATGATTAAATATTTTTGGGGGGATTTAAAATTAATTAAGATAGGAAGTAACACGGACCGAACGCTTTTCAGATCTCTCTCAGCCAGGACGACTTGACGCTTCTCATGAAGATTTTGCTGGAAAATCTCGGGGAAGCCTCTGCGGATCCGAGGGCCCCCCCTTCGGCCTCGTCGGAAGCCCAGAAGTTGAAAAAGAGCAAAGCCGATCACGAGAAAGGTCCATCTTCTCCCTCCAGAGCGGGTAGCCATGACAAACAACCATGTTGTTGTCGAAGGCTTTCATGGGTTGCTGTGAGTTTTCTGGGCTGCCTGGCCTTGTTCCAGAAGCATTATCTCCTGACGTTTCGCCTGCGTCTATGGCAGGCATCCTCAGGAGTTGTGAGGTCTCTTGGAAACTAGGAAAATTGGGTTTATGGTGGTTGTCTGGTTGGTCAAGCAATTCTGTGTTCTCCAGTAATATGCTGTGTCTAGGTTGGTTCATCCAGTGTTCTGCTATGGCTGACATTTATTTATTTATTTACGACATTTATATGCCGCCCTTCTCACCCCGAAGGGGACTCAGAGCGGCTTACAAGTAAAATGTAAATACACTATATTATGTTATTGCCATATCACAATATTAATATTATATATTGCATTGTACTATAACATTCTCTCGACATTACTTCGCGAACAAAGATTCTTAGGAAGGACTCATCCTACGCTTTTTACAAGCGCATTGATGACTAAAATGGCCAATCTGAGATAGGCAAGTTCGGTTGCAGAAAGCACAGCAGAAAGTCTTCTTGGGTGATGTTGTTTCCAACTTGCGGTTCTTTCTGCGTTGTCGTTTCTCTTCGAGACTCGTTCGGCGTGTCTTCTCGAAAGAGGCTTCAGCATTGTGGACAGTGCGTCTCCACGCCTCCCGATGTGAGGCCAGGGTGGACCATTGATGGTGATCAATCTGGCCGAGCCTGAGGTGTTGTTTCATGGAGTCCTTATATCTCCTTTTGGGGGCGCCTCTCTTGCACTGACCCGTGGCGAGTTCACCATAGAGTAGTATCTTTGGGAGGCGGTGGTCCTCCATCCTAGAGACCTCGTGCCCTGCCCAGTGCAGCCGTGTTCTCAATAGCGTGGCCTCAACGCTGGTGACCCCTGCTTGCTCAAGGACAGCAACATTTGTCACATAGTCGGTCCAGTGTATATTTAGGATTGTGCGAAGACAGCCCTGATGAAAGCGTTCGAGGAGTCATAGGTGCTGGTGATAGGTGACCCATGTTTCAGACCCATAAAGGAGAACAGATAGTATGATAGCTCTGTACACACTGATTTTGGTGCTTTGCCTCAGGTGCTTGTTACTCCAGTCTCTTTTGTGAAGCCTTCCGAATGCACTCTATGCCTTTGCTGATCTGTGATCTATCTCTTTATCAATCTTGGCGTCTGAAGAGATTATGCTTCCCAGGTAGGTGAACTGCTGAACGGACTTAAGTACAGATTTGCCTATGCTGACGTGGGGTGATGGTGTTCTTCCTGTGGTGCGGGCTGGCAGAGGACTTCGATATATGTTTTTTTTTCATTTTTTGAGACATGTTTATGCTGCCACTTTGCTGGAAGGATGTCTGTCTATTTTGGGGCCTAGCTTGTAATGCTAGTAATGCTCTCAGTACATCAGGAAACCCTCTCACTGTAGTGTAATCCTCTCAGAAAATGAACATTCCATTGCCAATGGGAAAAACTGTCAACTGGCTAACTGACTGCCTGAGGCCTTTCCTTTTCCCTCTGAGTCACCTTAGAAGGTTGGAATGTGGTTGGCCTATTGGAGTCCGTTATGCAAATACCATTTCCGTGGCAATCAATCCCCTCTGTTTAGGGCCATAGAACGTTGGAGTTCTGAGGCTGGCCAGTCAGTGCCCGTTATGCAAATAATCCCACTGTGGCAGCCAATCGAAACGCTGGCACATATTCCTCCCTCCGCTCGGTTGCTTGGCCGCACCACCTCCCGCAAACACTGACTTTTATTATATGTAATTGTAGCAGCAAATTGGGAGTCCCAGAACTCCGGTGGCAAAATTACTTTCTTACCAACAGCAACGTGGACGCGCGGGCACAGGTACGAGAGGACGAGACAATTTAACTGTTTGAAAGTGAAGTCAAGTTTATTGAAATTACCACCAGCTGGTGGGGTTTACCCACAGAACTCGCTGCTCCGGGCAAATCCTAACATACATTCTAGGAGCATTCATTATATACCCTTCATGGCGGCAGATCTTGGCCCGCCCTTCTTCACAAAACCCCATTGGCTAGTGTATCAGAACATTTTCATTATCCAATTAAACACAATACTTTCATTAGCATCATTAGCATCATCACATTATCAGGCTTCTATTTGTTAAACGCTGTGTCGCAGCAAGAAATTCATTTCCCATGGAACAGTATCAGCAGCTCTGGCCAGCCTGTACCCAAATCGCAACATTTGCTGCTGCCTCTTCCCTGCCAGCAAAGGAGGGGGCAGACCCTTCTGCGCTTGCGTTGCTCTTATCCTATTAGCATTCAGGTAAACAAACCCACGCCATGTACTGCTTTCGCCAATCAAGGCTTTTGTTATC